>NC_069400.1:120270891-120275891 GCF_026875155.1 Cherax quadricarinatus | reverse complement strand
TGCTGGACACAGTACACACAACCGAGGAAGAAGTGAAGAGGTTTCTGAGTGATACCTCAAAGGCGACAGAGCCAGATAACATCTCTCCATGGGTCCTGAGAGAGGGAGCAGAGGCGCTATGTGTACCCTTAACAACAATATTCAATACATCTATCGAAAGAGGTAGATTGCCTGAGGCATGGAAGACAGCAAATGTAGTCCCAATCTTTAAAAAAAGAGACAGACATGAAGCACTAAACTACAGACCAGTGCCACTGACATGTATAGTATGCAAAGTCATGGAGAAGATTATCAGGAGAAGAGTGGTGGAACACCTGGAAAGGAACGATCTCATCCACAGCAGCCAACATGGTTTCAGGGACGGGAAATCTTGTGTCACAAACCTACCGGAGTTCTATGACATGGTGACAGCAGTAAGACAAGAGAGAGAGGGGTGGGTGGATTGCCTTTTCTTGGACTGCAAGAAGGCGTTTGACACAGTTCCACAAAAGAGATTAGTGCAAAAACTGGAGGACCAAGCAGGGGTAACAGGGAAGACACTACAATGGATCAGGGAATACTTGTCAGGAAGACAGCAGCGAGTCATGGTACGTGGCGAGGTGTCAGAGTGGGCACCTGTGACCAGCGGGGTTCCACAGGGGTCAGTCCTAGGACTAGTGCTGTTTCTGGTATTTGTGAACGACATGACGGAAGGAATAGACTCTGAAGTGTCCCTGTTTGCAGATGATATGAAGCTGATGAGAAGAATTCATTCGATCGAAGACCAGGCAGAACTACAAAGGGATTTGGACAGGCTGCAGACCTGGTCCAGCAATTGGCTCCTGGAGTTCAACCCCACCAAGTGCAAAGTCATGAAGATTGGGGAAGGGAAAAGAAGACTGCAGACGGAGTACAGTCTAGGGGGCCAGAGACTACAAACCTCACTCAAGGAAAAATATCTTGGGGTGAGTATAACACCAGGCACATCTCCTGAAGCACACATGAACCAAATAACTGCTGCAGCATATGGGAGCCTGGCAAACCTCAGAACAGCATTCCGACATCTTAATAAGGAATCGTTCAGGACCCTGTACACCGTGTACGTTAGGCCCATACTGGAGTATGCGGCACCAGTTTGGAACCCACACCTAGCCAAGCACGTAAAGAAACTAGAGAAAGTGCAAAGGTTTGCAACAAGACTAGTTCCAGAGCTAAGAGGTATGTCCTACGAGGAGAGGTTAAGGGAAATCGACCTGACGACACTGGAGGACAGGAGAGATAAGGAGGGCATGATAACGACATACAAAATACTGAGAGGAATTAACAAGGTGGAGAAAGACAGGATGAATCACAGGGATGTTAGGAAGTATTTCTTCAGCCACAGAGTAGTCAGGAAGTGGAATAGTTTGTGAAGCGATGTAGTGGAGGCAGGATCCATACATAGCTTTAAGCAGAGGTATGATAAAGCTCACGGTTCATGGAGTGACCTAGTAGCGACCAGTGAAGGGGCGAGGACAGGAGCTAGGACTCGATCCCTGCAACCTCAACTAGGTGAGTACACACACACACACACACAAGTGCATCCCTTGTAAGTGCATATCTCGTAAGTGCATCTCTTGTAAGTGCATCTCTTTTAAGTGCATCTCTCGTAAGTGCATCTCTGGTAAGAGCATCTCTTGTAAGCGCATCTCGTAAGTGCATCTCTGGTAAGTACATTCCTTGACATAGGATGGATTCCTAACATTATTCCATTAACATAAATCATGGTGGATGAAAACTTGAGAATTTTCCAAATCATTTTGGTCTTGAAAAAATTTCCTATAAATTGGCATCCAATTGAGAGAGAGAATTTGCTATGACCTTCACAAACACCTGCTGACACAATCTTCCCAGGGAGAGGAAAAAAATTCTCTGGAAACCTGGAGTCAGTAAGAGGTCCTCAAGTTTTTATTTTCACGGAGGACGTCTTTGAATCTTGCCTTATATATATATATATATATATATATATATATATATATATATATATATATATATATATATAATATATATATATATATATATATATATAATAAGGGGGATCTGATAGTGAGGTGTTGGCCAGACCCCTTATATACCTTCGTTGGATGCTTTACTTTCATAGTTCCTTGATAATGTGAGTAGTCACGAAAGCGCTTGGAATTTCTCTATTCTTTCACAGTGGTTGTTTTGCAATATATATATATATTATATATATATATATATATATATATATATATATATATATATATATATATATATATATATATATATATATATATATATATATCCCACTGGGATTTTTTTACCACTGAGTTAACATGGTAGTGTTTGTGTATGCTGTATAATATATGTGAATATAGTTTTATATATTTATATTTTGTATGAGTGTTTTGGTGCGTCACGTCCTGCTGGAGTTTGAAACAAATCAGAATATACGAGACTGAGAGAACTGTGCTCAACCTGCAAATATTGTCCGATTTTGACTTTGTTTTCACAAATTTGGTGTGGAAATTATTGTATTTTTTTTTTTAGGTATTCACATATATGCGTAGTATATATACACACATACACATGCATACATATATACACATGCATACATATATACACACATATACATTCATACACATATACACAGCGACATGTATATTTACACATACACATGCACGCATACACACACATACATTCATATGCACGCATACACACAAATACACATTCATACATATACACACATACATACATATGCACACAACAGCAGTCAAAGACCAGGTGATCAGGCTGAGGAAAGAAGTGGGGAACTCACAAGAAACGATCAAGAGGTATGTCAGGAGCTCAACACGAGATTGATTGATTCATTTATTTATTTGTTTATTTATTTATTATTATTTGGACATGATACATAGATAAATAGTTGTACAAAAAAAATACAGTGGTTGAGTGTACATGCCAAGGGGCTTGTATGCAGAGCATTGTGGGCAGGCTTAAAATTAGCTTAAGATTAACTAAGCAATGATATATTCAGTGGTAAAAATACAGTATACAGTAAACAAATTACAAGCTTCAAGGAAGTATTCGTAGAAGAGATAAAAAGGCTCTGGGAAGACAGTACAGAGGGGAACACCAACAGGGAATGTACCATCAAGTGCTGGATGATATATACACAACGGAGGAGGAGGTGAAGAAGCTGCTAAGTGACCTTGATACCTCAAAGGCGATGGAACCGGACAACATCTCCCCGTGGGTCCTTAGAGAAGAAGCAGAGATGCTGTGTTTACCACTAACCACAATCTTCAACACACCCCTTGAAACTGGGAAACTACCTGAAGTATGGAAGACAGCAAATGTAGTCCCCATATTTAAGAAAGGAGACAGAAACGAGGCACTAAACTACAGACCAGTGTCACTGAAGTGTATAGTATGCAGTCATGGAGAAGATTATCAGGAGGAGATTGGTGGAGCACCTGGAACGGAACAAGATAATAAACGGCAACCAGCAAGGATTCATGGAAGGCAAATCCTGTGTCACAAACTTTCTGGAGTTTTATGACAAAGTAACAGAAGTAAGACACGAAAGAGAGGGGTGAAAGGAAGACCTTCGACACAGTTCCTCACAAGAGATTAGTGCAGAAGCTAGAGGATCAGGCGCATATAACAGGAAGGGCACTGCAATGGATCAGAGAAGTACCTGTCAGGGAGGCAACAACGAGTCATGGTACGTGATGAGGTATCATATTGGGTGCCTGTGACGAGCGGGGTCCCACAGGGTCAGTCCTAGGACCAGTGCTATTTTTAATATATGTGAATGACATAATGGAAAGGAAAGACTCTGAAGTGTCCCTGTTTGCAGATGATGTGAAGTTAATGAGGAGAATTAAATCGGATGAGGATCAGGCAGGACTACAAAGAGACCTGGACAAGATGGACACGTGGTCCAGCAACTGGCTTCTCGAATTCAACCCTGCCAAATGCAGTCATGAAGACTGGGGAAGGGCAAAGAAGATCGCAGACAGAGTATAGGCTAGGTGGACAAAGACTGCAAACCTCACTCAAGGAGAAAGATCTAGGGGTGACCATAACACCGAGCACGTCTCCGGAGGCACACATCAACCAGATGACTGCTGCAGCATATGGGCGCCTGGCAAACCTGAGAATAGCATTCCGATACCTTAGTAAGGAATCGTTCAAGACACTGTACACTGTGTACGTCAGGCCCACACTGGAGTATGCAGCACTAGTTTAAAACCCACACGTGGTCAAGCACGTCAAGAAATTAGAGAAAGTACAGAGGTTTGCAACAAGGCTAGCTCCGGAGCTCAGGGAATGTCCTACGAACAAAGGTTGAGGAAAATCGGCCTGACGACACTGGAGGACAGGAGGGTTAGAGGAGACATGATAACGACATACAAAATACGGTGGACAGAGACAGGCGTATTCCAGAGAGGGGACACAGGAACAAGGGGTCACAACTGGAAGCTGAAGGCTCAGACAAGTCACAGGGATGTTAGGAAGTAATTTTTTTCAATCATAGAGTCGTCAGGAAGTGGAATAGCCTAGCAAGTGAGATAGTGGAGGCAGGAACCATACATAGCTTCAAGACAAGGTATGACAAACTCAGGGAGCAGAGAAAGGACCTAGTAGCGATCAGTGAAGAGGCCGGGCCAGAAGCTGAGTCTCGACCCCTGCAACCACAATTAGGTGAGTACGATTAGGTGAGTACACACACACACAGATATACAGATGCACATATATACACACAGACAAACATATCCACACATATATATACATACATGCAAAGACATACACATGCACACAAATACACACACATATACATACATACATACGCAGACATACATATGCGCACATATACACACAGACATACACATGTACACATACACAGACATATGCACACATATACACACAGACATACACATGCACCTATACACACAGAGACATGCACATACATGCATACACATACACATGTTCATACATATTCATACACACATACG
>NC_069400.1:120230891-120265891 GCF_026875155.1 Cherax quadricarinatus | reverse complement strand
CATTATTTTGTGTGTTCTATTGGTGAGAAAGTTAAGGACCTATCTGCCCACTTTTCCAGTTATTCCTTTATCACGCATTTTGTGTGCTATTACGCCATGATCGCAGTTGTCGAAGGCTGTCGCAAAGTCTGTGTATACTACATCTGCATTCTGTTTGACCTCCAGTGCATCCAAGACCATGTCATAACGGTCCAGTAGTTGCAAGAGGCAGGAGCGACCTGCTCTAAACCCATGTTACCTGGAGGTTACCTGGAGGTTATTCCGGGGATGAACGCCCCCGTGGCCCGGTCCATGACCAGGCCTCCCGATGGATCAGGGCCTGATCAACTAGGCTGTTACTGCTGGCCGCACGCAGTCCGACGTACGAGCCACAGCCCGGCTGATCCGGCACTGACTTTAGGTATCTGTCCAGCTCTCTCTTGAAGGCAGCCAGGGGTTTATTGGCAATTCCCCTAATGCTTGATGGGAGGCTGTTGAACAGTCTTGGGCCCCGGACACTTATGGTGTTTTCTCTTAGTGTACCAATTTTTTTGTGTGCAACTGTTGGGAATCCAAGTGGTTGGTGATCATGCATCTTAGAAGCCTTTCAAAGATTTTTATAATGTGGAACGTTAGAACTATCGGTCTATAATTCTTTACTGTTGCTTTTCTGCCACCTAATTATGTAGAGTGTTTTAGAGACTGTGGGATGACCCCCGTGTCCAGGCTCTCCATACAATTCTTAAAACACACGAAAGTATTTCCTTGCAGTTCTTGGTGGGCACGGAGTTCCACGAGTCTGGGCATGGGGCAGAGTGCGTGGGCATGTTGTCAATGTTTTTCAAAGTCCAGCGGTGTTAGGTTCATGTCACAAACCGGAGATGTTGACAAGGTTCTGAGTCTCCTTCAAAAAACAAGTCGGACTTTCTCTAATTGGTCGTCTAGACTCTCTGCTGTCTCAGGATGATAGAGATTCAAGGAAAAAGATATGTAGGAAAGAGGAAAAAATCAAAGCAAGAAAGTAAAGAAAGTAAGAAAGCAAAGAAAGTAAGGAAAGAAAGTAAATGAAGAAAGTAAGGAAAGGAAGAAAGGAACAGAAGAAAGTATAGGACAGGAGGGAAAAGAATTAACGAAAGTGCATATAGAAAGCAGGGAGTGTAGGAGAAAGCCTTTACAACCACGTGAAGGTTGGTCTAGCGGAGGTCATTTCCTGAACAAGAGCCAGAGACAGACCCATCCAGGTCTTGTCCAGCCAGGTCTTGTCCAGCCAGGTCTTGTCCAGTCAGTTCTTGTCCAGCCAGGTCTTGTCCAGCTAGGTCTTACACAGCGATGTCTTATGTGCCAGGTCTTGTCCAGCTAGGTCTTGTCCAGCTAGGTCTTACCCAGCCAGGTCTTGTCCAGCTAGGTCTTACACAGCCAGGTCTTATGTGCCAGGTCTTATCCAGCTAGGTCTTGTCCAGCTAGGTCTTACCCAGCCAGGTCATGTCCAGCCAGGTCTTGTCCAGCCAGGTCTTGTCCAGTCAGCTCTTGTCCAGCCAGGTCTTGTCCAAGCTAGGTCTTATCCAGCCAGGTCTTGTCCAGCTAGGTCTTACACAGCCAGGTCTTGTCCAGCCAGGTCTTGTCCAGCTAGGTCTTACACAGCCAGGTCTTGTCCAGCCAGGTCTTGTCCAGCTAGGTCTTGTCCAGCCAGGTCTTACACAGCCAGGACAGCAGACACACTATAGTGTTATTTCTGGCAATGTTACTGTCGAAGTTATAATATTATCTCTCTGTCCTCTCTCTCTTTCCCCAGCATCCAGGCGCTGTTCTCAGCTTCCCTCGACCACTTTGTAGCAAGTGGCGGCTTATTGGAGTGAGCAGCCCTTAATAGCCAACCTCTTAGAACCACTTAATAACCAACCTCTTAGAACCCCTTAATAACCAACCTCTTAGAACCACTTAATAACCAACCTCTTAGAACCCCTTAATAACCCACCCATCTACCTCCCTTACCCACCCTCCACTTCCATTAAGATCTTGCTACTTACCTTAACGACACACCTGACTCTCCCTTAAAGGCAGGTAACTTACACACACTTGCCCCTCTCCCTTATTAACCTCACCTTCTCATCTTTCCTTGCTGGGGTGGGAACGGAGGCGTGGGGGGGAAGAGGGGGAGAAGAATGGGTGTGGGGAAAAAGGAAAGAGGTGGGGGACGGAAGAGATGGGTAATGAGGAGAGGAAAAGAAGCTGAAGGGGGGGGGGCAGAAGATGGGAGGCATAAGATAAGAGGGAATGAGCAAGGAAAAGGATGCGAGGAAAAGACAGCAGAGGGAGGGAGAGGATGAAGGGAGAGAGAAGAGGAGAGAAAAGTAGACAAGGGGACCTCTCTTAACGGAGGACAATTGGAAGAAATTCTGGAGTAGTGAAGTGTTAAGTTTCCCCTCAGTGACCAGCTGCTGCCTCCCCTCTCCTCCCCCCTCCCCAGGGGGAAGTAGGAAGAGTGAGAGAGGGAGGAACGAGTGGAGGGAGGGAGGAACAAGTGGGAAGGAGAGAGCGACGAGAGAGAAGCACAGGTTCACCACTTCAATGTAATTTTCCCTTCCTCCTCCTCCTTCCTCCTCATCCTCTCCTCCTCCCCTCCTCCTCCTCCTCCTCCTCCTCCTCCTCCTCCCCTCCTCTTCCCATCTTCCAAGACGGTCATGATTAACCTTTTTCGTGGGCGTCTCCTCTGGTGTTTGCTTAGACCAAATGGTGGGAGATGAGAGGTGATGAGGGGAAGAGGGGAAGGAGGTAAGACACGGAGATAGGGTAAAAATGGTGGTGAGAGGAGAAAGAGTTGGGTAGAAGAGGGAGAAAGAGTAGGGTAGGGAGAAAGAAGGTGGAGAGGAGAAGAGAGGGTGGAAGAGGGAGAAAGAGTAGGGTGGAAGCGGGAGAAAGAGAAGGGTGGAAGAGGGAGAAAGAGGTAAGAAGGATGGTCTTCCAACATCATTACTCATCTTCTAATATTGTATCTCACCTTCATTCTCTCTCTCTCTCTCCCGCCTCCTTCACCCTTCCCACGTCTTCCTTTCTTATCTTCCCTCCTATACTCCTCCCCCTTTCTTCCTACGTTATTCCACCTTCCTTTCCTTCCCCTACCTTGTGTTTCTTCCTCCCCTCCCCTCCCCTCCCTTCCCCTCTCGTCCCTTTCCTTCTCCCCGCCTGGTGTTTCCCCCTCCCCCCGGCTAATATCCGCCAAAATCTGCAAAAAATCGTCCCTAATTTCAATATTTGTGGCCAAGAATGTTTAGCGTCGCAGCCAGATGTGTGTGTGTGTACTCACCTAACTGTGGTTGCAGGGGTCGATTCACAGCTCCTGGCTCCGCCTCCTCGCTTGTCACTACTAGGTCCACTCTCTCCCTGCTCCATAAGTTCAATCGTATCTCTTCTTAAAGCTATGTATGGATCCTGCTTCCACTACATCACCCTCCAAACTGTTCCACTTCTGACAACTCTATGACTGAAGAAGTACTTCCTAACATCCCTGTTACTCATCTGAGTCTTCAACTTCCAGTTGTGACCCTTCGTTGCTGTGTCCAATCTCTGAAAGATCCTGTCCATATCCACCTTGTCAATTCCTCTCAGATCGATTTTCCTTAACTCTTCTCGAAGGACATGCACCTTAGTTCAGGGACTAGTCTTGCTGCAAACCTTTGTACCTTCTTTAACTTCCTGATGTGCTTGACCAGGTGTGGGTTCCAAACTGGTGCTGCATACTCCAGTATGCGCCTGACGTACACGGTGTACAAAATCCTGAACGATTCCTTACTGAGGTGTCGGAATGCTATTCTTAGGTTCGCCAGGCGCCCATATGCTGCGGCAGTTATTTGGCTGATGTGCACCTCAGAAGATGTGCTTGGTAGTATACTCACTCCTAGATCCTTTTCCTTGAATGAGGTTTGCAGTCTTTTGCCCCCTAGCCTGTACTCTGTCCGTAGTCTTCTTTGAACTTCACAATCTTCATGACTTTGCACTTGGTGGGATTAAACTCCAGGAGCCAGTTGTTGGACCAGGCTTCCAACCTGTCCAGATCCCTTTGTAGTCCTACCTGATCCTCATCCGTTTGAATTCTTCGCATTAGGTTCACATCGTCTGCAAACAGGGAGACCATGGGCGGGGATAGAACCAGCGATCAGAGAGTCATAAAACTCTAGACCGACGCGTTAGCCACTGGGCCAGCTGGCTACAATAAAATTCATCCAACTAGGTAGTTTCATGATTCTGATCGCGGGTTCTAACCCCGCCCTTGGTATGGTTTGTTTGCAATCGTGTCATTACGATTTCGTGAGACACCTCTGAATCTATCACTTACGTAATGTCATTCACATACCAGAAACAGCACCGGCCCTAGGACTGACCCCTGTGGAACCCCGCTCGTCGCAGACGCTCACTCTAACACTTCGTCATGTACCATCACTTCTCGTTTCCTTCCTATCAGGTATTCTCTGACCCGCTGCAATGCCGTTCCTGTTATTCTTGTCTGCTCCTCTTGCTTCTGCACTAATTTATTGTGCGGAACTGTGTCGAAAGCCTTCTTACAGTCCAAGAAAATGCACTCTACCCACCCCCTTGTCTCTGTCTTACTTATGTCACTTTGTCATAAAACGCCATTACGTGTGTGACACAGGATTTCCTTTCCCTGAAACTGTGTTGGTTATCGTGTATAAGCTCATTCCTTTCTAGGTGTTCCACCACTTTTCTGATAATCTTCTCCATGACTTTGCATATTATACATGTCAGTGACACAGGTCTGGGACTACATTTGTTTTCCACACCTCAGGTAGTTGCCCTGTGTCGACAGATGCACTAAAGATTGTTGTTAGTGGTACACTATTTTTTTCTCCCCGTGTGGCTGTAAAAGAGCTTTGGGTCAGATGCGGACGATGCTATGTCATTCTCGTATTGCCGCTGAGCCTCTCTCCTTATCTGTGCATATTCGTTTATGGCTCTTCGACTAATCTCCTTATTTTCCTGGATCCTTTGGCTTCTATACTTTTTCCATTCTCTAGCACACTTAGTTATGTGTGTGTGTGTGTGTGTGTGTGTGTGTGTGTGTGTGTGTAACAGGAGGTAAAAGAAGCCTGCTGCATATTACCTGGAGTTTACCTGTAGTAGCTTCTAGCAGTCAGCGCCCCCGCGGCCTGGTCCTAGACCAGGCCTCATGGTTGCCGGCCTGATCCATCAAGCTATCGGCGCTCACCACCTGCAGACCAACGTATACACCATACCCCGGCTGATCAGGAACTGTTTTGAAGTAGAGTTATCTTTTGAAAACAGAAGTGTGTTGACACAGTAAACTCTCTTATAAAAGTATTCCAGACAGCGCAAACTGTGCAAGATTTTCACCTGTTGTTCAATTTGGAATTCACATTTTAAATTGTATTTACAAAAAGACACTATAGAAGAACTTTATAAAAAAAACTCACTGTAATCCCCCTTATGCATTATATTTGATTCTAAAGAGTCTTCGTCCCTTTACACTTACTGAGTATTCTCTCAGTTTACTCATCACTTCCCTGTGTCACATTGGAGATATCCTGCACTGTCTGCCAAGCCTTCTGTGTTCATATATACGTAGTTATTTCGGTGTGTAGGTTTGCTATCAATCCTTCCAGTATCTTCCAAGTTTAGCTTATGATGTATCTTTCTCGCCTACGTTCCAAGAAGTATAGTTCGAGGATTTCAAGCGTTCTCAGTAATTTGGGTGCTTGACTGAGTTTATACGAGCTCATTAATTTCACCTGCCTTGAAGGAGTTGTTAGTACACCAATATTCCAGCCTAGAGAGAACGAGTGACCTGAAGAGTATCATCAGTGGCTTGGCATCTCTTGTTCTGAAGGTTCTAGTTATCCAGCCTGTCATTTTCCTTGCCACTGTGATAACATTGTTGTGCTCCTTGACCGTGAAATCCGACATTACCACTCCCAGGTCTCTCACACTTGACTTACGTTCTATTGAGCGATATAAGTTTATCTTGTTTTTATTGCCTCCATTATTCCGTGACGTCATATGTGATTTTTTTTCCCTAATAAATATGACACTGTGACCAGTGTTCCACTGGAAGACATGATGTATCTCAGCTCGGAGACAGACTGGCTGTGTCCAGCTACTGTGACTCACACAAACACATTGCTACTTGACGACGCTCTAAATCCCTCCTCGTGAATCCTCTAACAAATAAATCTCTCTGTTGCCAGTGTCAAGAGTAAATCTCTCTCGCCACTTCACAAATCTCTCTCTCTCTCTCTCTCTCTCTCTCTCTCTCTCTCTCTCTCTCTCTCTCTCGCCTCTTGGCGATGGAGTAAATCTCTGCCACGAGAGGCGGAGGAAATCCTCCATTACTACATAAAGAAAAGAAAGAGAAGTGGTCTTGGAGAAGAGTAAGAGTGGAGGAAGAAGAGTAAGAGTGGAGGAAGAAGAGTAAGAGTGGAGGAAGAAGAGTAAGAGTGGAGGAAGAAGAGTAAGAGGATGGAGGTACAGCTGAAGTGAGGAATGGGAATAGGAGTATGTAGATGAAGAGGTGGAGGAAGTGGAAGCGGAAGGTGGAGGCAGGAATGGGAGGCGGAGGAAGTAGGAAGTAGGAATAGGAGGAGGAGGAGGAGGAGGTGGGAATAAGAGGTGGAGATGGGAATGGGAAGTAAAGGTGGGAAATGGGAGGTTGAGGTGGGAATGGGAAGCACAGGTAGTAATATCCCTTCCTCTTCTTCCACGAGCAATCAAAAGAGGGGATCCCTTTGCAGAGTAACCTGAGGGGAGCTGTCCTCTTGTTAGTACCTGAGGGGAACTGTCCTCTTGTTAGTACCTGAGGGGAACTGTCCTCTTGTTAGTACCTGAGGGGAACTGTCCTCTTGTTAGTACCTGAGGGGAACTGTCCTCTTGTTAGTACCTGAGGGGAACTGTCCTCTTGTTAGTACCTGAGGGGAAACTGTCCTCTTGTTAGTACCTGGGGGGAACTGTCCTCTTGTTAGTACCTGAGGGGAACTGTCCTCTTGTTAGTACCTGAGGGTAACTGTCCTCTTGTTAGTACCTGAGGGGAACTGTCCTCTTGTTAGTAACCTGAGGGGAACTGTCCTCTTGTTAGTACCTGAGGGGAACTGTCCTCTTGTTAGTACCTGAGGGGAACTGTCCTCTTGTTAGTACCTGAGGGGAACTGTCCTCTTGTTAGTACCTGAGGGTAACTGTCCTCTTGTTAGTACCTGAGGGTAACTGTCCTCTTGTTAGTACCTGAGGGGAACTGTCCTCTTGTTAGTACCTGAGGGGAGCTGTCCTCTTGTTAGTACCTGAGGGGAACTGTCCTCTTGTTAGTACCTGAGGGGAACTGTCCTCTTGTTAGTACCTGAGGGGAGCTGTCCTCTTGTTATTTACCTGAGGGGAACTGTCCTCTTGTTAGTACCTGAGGGGAACTGTCCTCTTGTTAGTACCTGAGGGGAACTGTCCTCTTGTTAGTACCTGAGGGGAGCTGTCTCTTGTTAGTACCTGAGGGGAACTGTCCTCTTGTTAGTACCTGAGGGGAACTGTCCTCTTGTTAGTACCTGAGGGGAACTGTCCTCTTGTTAGTACCTGAGGGGAACTGTCCTCTTGTTAGTACCTGAGGGGAACTGTCCTCTTGTTAGTACCTGAGGGGAACTGTCCTCTTGTTAGTACCTGAGGGGAACTGTCCTCTTGTTAGTACCTGCAGGAAATTTGCACTCTGGTTATAGAGGACAAGTTCCCTCAGGTGCTAACAAGAGGACAGGTGTCCTCAGGTAACCCCTCCTCTACCTTCCCATTGAGGGGAATGAAGGGAGACGAGGAAGGAAAGTAGGGACGGAGGGAGGGAGAGGGCGGGAGAGGGAGAAAGGAGGGAGGGAGAAGGGAGGGGGAAAGGACCAGTCTGCCCGGCATGCTTTTAGGAATTTGTCGGGTGTAATATGAGTCGGGACTGTCACTGCCCCTGGATAATACGATATTCCAGAGTTTACACACACACACACACACACACACAGGAAACAATCAAGGACGCACAACACACAGATCTATGCAAGACATATAAGGTAAGATAAAACGTGATGAACAGAGGACAGAGGGCCTTACGAGCCACACATGCGTAGCTAAGAGTCAGTACTTGACCAGCCAGGCTGTGGTTCGTAAGTCGATTTACGTGAGGCCAGCAGTAACAGCCTGGTTGATCAGGCCCTGATCCACCGCGAGGCCTGATCATGGACCGGGCCGCGGGGGGCGTTGACCCCCCGAAACACCCTCCAGGTGTATTCCAGATATACGCTGGCACGCGGGTGCACACGCATGTGACCTGCTTCCAGACTTCCAGTGTACTGGATGGCAGAATAAAAATACACACAGTTACATAGAATTATCATACATAGTAACACATGTGTAGAGAACCTGGGATAACCCAAAAAATAAGTAAATCTTAAGAAGCCAAACTGGCTTCCACACTGTGTTGTGTATAACAGTCATCCAGGAAGTGCTGAAGACCAGGAACACAACGACAAAACGGTAAATACAACGATACAGTAGAAACAACGACAGAAACACGATAGACGGCAAACACAATGACAGAGCGATAGAAACAACGACAAAGCGACAGAAACATGATAAAACGATAAACACAATGCTAGAACGACATAAACACAACGATAGAAAGACAAAATCAGAGAAAAGCAAAATAAAGCACACACACACAACGACAGAAAACAGGGGGGAAAACGCGACTAAAAATTACAACTCCACACGGTGCAGAAACACAATCAAAATAGAGTAGTACCTGGTGGGAAGTTTTGGTTCCTATTTTCAATAAAAGGGAACCGGATCTCGCAAGAGAAAACGGGAAACTTTACAGTGTCGACCACAACTGCTGAGACCCAGCCATTCCCCGCGTTACCCTGTGTAAGCCACCAGAAAAACACCTCACTATACAACCCTAAAACAGTATATACGGGTTTACGCAACTTGCCATGAGAAAATAAACCTGCCATGGAATATAAACCTTGCTTTGAAGAATAAACTTTACCATGAAAAGATAATGACGCAAACTGTAGATTTTTTTTCAATAAATGGTTCAGAAAACCGGCAAGTTGATATATGAGATACTTTCGCAACACTTCGTTATCTTTATTGTGGAAACGTTTCGCCAGTCAGTGACTTCTTCAGTCCAGTGCAGAGAAAGCGTGGAGGGAAAGGTTGGTTTCGATAATGACCTGCCTTGTATGGGCCAGTTAGGCCTGCAGCAGTGTTCATTCTGATGTGAGAAATGTGTCTCAGGGTATATATAATGGAATGAGATGTAGGAGGGAAGTGTAAAATAAATCGAGTCTAAGACACTGGGAGGAAATGTGAAATAATCCTAGTGGAAAGCGGGATATCTTAATACACAAATAACCAGCAAATAGAAGAGAGGAGCTTACGACGACGTTTCGGTCCGACTTGGACCATTTACAAAGTCACTTTCAAGTTTACAAAGTTCCTTCTAGTTATTCTTGATCAGCCAGGCTGTGGTGTCTACGTTGGTCTGAATGTTGTTGGCATTAATAGCCATCAACTAGCAGGCGTGATCTGGACGCGGAACGATGACCACCGGAATCTACCACAAGTATACACTAGGTATACAAGAGATATACTCCTGCCTGTGTATACATATCCCTCCACACCTGTTCATATGTCTCATTCTTTTCCCATCAAAACAGGTGTAGCAGCCACACTAAAAATATACTAGCGCTATTGTATTAGCAAATTTACATCAAGTTAAAATTTCAATAGAAAACCAATATTTTGTACTAACGTTCTCATAACGTTCTCATTTTGTTCTCATAACGTTCTCATTTTGTCTAGGGCTACAACGTGCCGCCATTGAAGATAAATGTTCCCCTCAATAATTCCAAGCAATTTTTTCCCCAGCATTTATAGCACTGGCATTTCAGAGCATTTCGTTAATTACCTTTGCTAATGTCAGTGATTTACGATGGCAGGAGTAATTGTCTCTGGCTCTCTTGATATTCCACTCTCATTATCGCGCCGATTTTCTTAAATTTACGACACACGAAGATAATTGTCTTGTTAAACTCTTGTGAGAAGATCCCATTAAAACACCTCTGTCTCTCTCAACACGAGCGATACCAGTTTCATCACGGCTAATACCAGTTTAAACACGGCTGATACACTTCAAACACGACTGATACACTTTAAACACGACTGATACTAGTTTCTTCACGATTCATACCAGTTTCAATATGACTGATACACGCCTTTGCTGTCAAAGCGCCAGGAAAGGCGCTTGCCTGTGATCGTATTTACTTGGACCTCCTCTTTTCTGCAACATTGGAAGCTCCTGATGACGTATTGATTGCAACACGAAAGGCCTAGAGCTATCATTCAACTCCCCCGTGGTTTTTTGCATCTTATATCGCTTACCTGGAGGTCATTCCGGGGATCAACGCCCCCGCGGCCCGGTCCATGACCAGGCCTCCCGGTGGATCAGGGCCTGATCAACCAGGCTGTTGCTGCTGGCCGCACACAGTCCAACGTACGAGCCACAGCCCGGCTGATCGCGAGTTTTGCATCACGTATTTGAGGAGGTAGTAATGAATATAATATTGTGTATATGGGCTTCAGTAAGGCTGTCGATAGAGTTCCACATCAGAGGCTACTGAGGAAACTTAAGGCACACGGAATAGAAGAAATTTTTTCCTGGGTAGAGGCATAGTTGACAGACAGGCAGCTGGGAGTTTGCATAAATGGGGAGAAATCAGAGTGGGAACACGTCATAAGCGGTGTTCCACAGGGGTCAGTGTTTGGCCCCTTGTTGTTCACAATTAACATAAACGACATAGACGAGGGAATAAATAGCGACATGAACAAATTTGACCATAACACCAAAACACGCCGTCCAATCCATTCTAATGAGGACATTAGAGCACAGCAGGAAGACTTGAATAGACTGATGTAGTGGTCGTTGAAGTGGCAGATGCAGTTTAATATAAACAAATGCAAAGTTCTACATGTTGGACAAGGAAATAACCATGCCACATATAAACTAAATAATGTAGATCTTAACAAGGAGTTCTGGTTAGCAGTAATGTGAAACCAAGACAGTGAATAAGTGTTCACAATAAAGCTAACAGAATCCTTGGCTTCATATCAAGAAGTATAAATAATAGACGTCCTCAGATTGTTCATATCTACATATCCTTGGTTAAGCATCATTTAGATTATGCTGCATAGTTTTAGTCACCGTATTACAGAATGGTATAAATGCTCTGGAAAACGTACAGAGGATGACAAAGTTGATCCTACGTATCAGAAATCTTCCCAAATGAGGATAGACTGAGGCCCTGAATCTGCACTCTCTAGAAAAGCGTAGAATAAGGGGTGATATGATTGAGGCGTATAAAATGAAAACAGGAATAAATAAAGGAAATATAAATAGCGTGCTAAAGATATGTAGCCAAGACAGGACTCGCAGCAATGGTTTTAAGTTGGAAAAATTCAGATTCAGGAAGGATATAGGAAAGCACTGGTTTGGTAACAGAGTTGTGGATGAGTGGAACAAACCCCCGAGTACCGTCATAGAAGCTAAGACGTTGTGTAGTTTTAAAAATAGGTTAGATAAATACATGAGTGGGTGTGAGTTGGACCTGACTAGCTTGTGCTAATAGGTCTGATGCCGTGCTCCTTCCTTAAGTGGATGTGACCTGACCTGACTAGGTAGGGTCATTAGCTTAAGCCGGTAGGAGACTTGGACCTGCCTCGCATGGGGCGTGCTGCAGTGTTCCTTCTTATGTTCAAAATATATATATATAATATATATATATATATATATATATATATATATATATATAATATATATATATATATATATATATATATATATATATATAAGCATATTAGAGTCGTCCCTAACCTCGTCCCCAGGCAGGTAAATGAGCAGCAGGCGATAAGAGGGCGACTAATTGCTGCTTCCGGCAGACTGTTATCACAGTAGTTAAGTGTGACGGCTCAGCGTGATAGCGTCAACAACGACGATCCAACAATTGCATCAGATATGCAAAACAGAAAAAGGAGTAGAGAAATTATCTTCAGGCACCGTGTTGTACGTCGCTGCCAGGCGCTGTGTTGTACGTCGCTGCCAGGCACTGTGTTGTACGTCGCTGCCAGGCGCTGTGTTGTACGTCGCTGCCAGGCACTGTGTTGTACGTCGCTGCCAGGCGCTGTGTTGTGCGTTGCTGCCAGGCACTGTGTTGTGCGTTGCTGCCAGGCACTGTGTTGTACGTCGCTGCCAGGCACTGTGTTGTACGTCGCTGCCAGGCGCTGTGTTGTGCGTTGCTGCCAGGCACTGTGTTGTACGTCGCTGCCAGGCACTGTGTTGTGCGTTGCTGCCAGGCACTGTGTTGTGCATCGTTGTCAGGCGATGTGTTGTGCGTCGCTGCCAGGCGCTGTGGTGTGCGTTGCTGCCAGGCACTGTGTTGTACGTCGTTGCTAGGTTGTGATGGACTATGCAAATGTTGTTGCTCCTGTTGTCTAGTTAACTAGCAGAAAGAACCGAGACAATGACACACACACCACACACACACCACACACACAAAAACGCAAACACACACACACACACACACACACACACACACACACACACACACACACAAACACACACACATACACACACACACTGCTGTATAGCCACATTACGAGGAAGACAACAGTCAAAGACCAGGTAATCAGGCTGAGGAAAGAAGGTGGAGAGCTCACAAGAAACGATCGAGAGGTATGTGAGGAGCTAACACGAGATTTAAGGAAGTATTTACAGTGGAGAGAGGAAGGACTCTGGGAAGACAGAATAGAGAGGAACACCAACAAGGGATATACCAACAAGTGTTGGATGAAATACCCACAATTGAGGAAGAGGTGAAAAAGCTACTAAGTGACCTTGATACCTCAAAGGCAGTGGGACCAGACATCTCTCTGTGGGTCCTTAGAGAGGGAGCAGAGACATTGTGTGTGCCACTGACCACAATTTTCAACACATCCCCTGAAACTGGACAACTACTCGAGGTATGGAAGACGGCAAATGTAGTCCCCATTTTTAAGAAAGGAGACAGAAACGAGGCACTAAACTATAGATCAGTGTCACTGACGTGTATAGTGTGCAAAGTCATGGAGAAGATTATCAGGAGGAGAGTGGTGGAGCACCTGGAACGGAACAAGTTTATAAACGACAACCAGCACAGATTCATGGAAAGAAAATCCTGTATCACAAACCTTCTGGAGTTTTGTGACATGGTAACAGAAGTAAGACACGAGAAGGAGGGGTGGATTGATTGCATTTTCTTGGACTGCAAGAAGGCCTTCGAGACAGTTTCTCACGAGAGATTAGTGCAGAAGCTAGAGGAACAGGCACGTATAACAGGAAGGGCATTGCAATGGATAAGAGAATACCTGACAGGGAGGCAACAACGAGTCATGGTACGTGATGAGGTATCACAGTGGGCGCCTGTGACGAGAGGGGTTCCACAGGGGTTCGTCCTAGGACCAGTGCTATTTTTGTTATATGTGAATGGCATGGTGAACGGGACAGACTCAGAAGTGTCCCTGTTCGCAGATGATGTTAAGTTAATGAGGAGAATTAAATCAGATGAGGATCAGGCAGGACTACAAAGAGACCTGGACAGGCTGGACGCGTGGTCCAGCAACTGGCTCCTCGAATTTAACCCCGCCAAATGCAAAGTCATGAAAATCGGGGTAAGTTGGCAAAGAACACCGCAGACAGAGTATAGGCTAGGTGGCCAAAGACTGCAAACCTCACTCAAGGAGAAAGATCTTGGGGCGAGTATAATACCAAACACGTCTCCTGAAGCACACATCAACGAGATAACTGCTGCAGCATATGGGTACCTGGCAAACCTGAGAATAGCGTTCTGGTACCTCAGTAAGGAATCGTTCAAGACACTGCACTGTGTACGTCAGGCCCATACTGGAGTATGCAGCACCAGTTTGGAACCCACACCTAGTCAAGCACGTCAAGAAATTAGAGAAAGTGCAAAGGTTTGCAACAAGGATAGTTCCAGCAGTAAGGGGAATGTCCTACGAAAAAAGGTTGAGGGAAATCGGCCTGACGACACTGGAAGACAGGAGGGTCAGGAGAGACATGAAAACGACATTCAAAATACTGCGTGGAATAGATAAGGTGGACAGAGACAGGATGTTTCAGAGATGGAACACAGAAACAAGGGGTCACAATTGGAATTTGAAGACTCAGATGAGTCAAAGGGATGTTAGGAAGTATTTCTTCAGTCATAGAGTAGTCAGAAAGTGGAACAGTCTAGCAAGTGATGTAGTGGAGGCAGGAACCATACACAGCTCATAGAGCAGGGAGAGAGAGGATATAGTAGCGATCAGTGAAGAGTAGGGCCAGGAGCTGAGTATCGACCCCTGCAACCATAATTAGATGAGTACACACACGCGCGCGCACGCACGCGCAGCAACACTCGCCTCACCTTCAACAAAGAAAACAAGCAAGAAAGACAAGTTAAGAAAGTCGACCTGCGATGCTCTCAGCAAAAACAAAGTCGCCGTTGTCTACCAGTAAAGAATTTTGTGTCCTTAATGGCAGGCGGAGGAAAGAAATTGTATTAAATGGTATTTAATGAATGATTTAGGAGAGGACAAGGCACCGGAAGCTGCCTGAAACACTGTAATGGCCGCCCTGACACAACGTAATTTATTTTACCAGAACGAGAGAGAGAGAGAGAGAGAGAGAGAGAGAGAGAGAGAGAGAGAGAGAGAGAGAGAGAGAGAGAGAGAGAGAGAGAGTTAGTTTAATATGTTTATTATGCACCCCATACCCATCCTGTGGGCGGTAGTCAAAAGATTACAAAGGTACATAATTGGTCCAGGGACTGGACTCCAAAGTTATGATAGCTGAACTAGTTACAAAGGTAATGAACTCCAGGTAGATCTGGTCACATTCATGGCAAGTTACAGAGGTAATGAATCAGCCTCACTCCTATACATGGTTACAGTCATGAACAAATTACAAAGTAATGAACCACTGATACGTCCACACCGAGAGAGAGAGAGAGAGAGAGAGAGAGAGAGAGAGAGAGATACACACAGAGAGGGAGAGATACAGACAGAGAGGGAGAGATACAGACAGAGAGGGAGAGATACAGACAGAGAAGGAGAGAGAGAGATTGGAAATGTTTCGTACATGTTCCATCTATGTAACCAAATCTTCCTGTGACTGGTTTAAAAAGTTTTCACCCTCGCTGTACGGCCTTAAGGGGAAAGGCTTTCTTTTCCCCCTTTTGATTGCTTGTTCAACGAGACTGTTGCTGCTGTCGATCCCATGATCCAAGAACACAAAACCAGAGATAAAAGTTAGCAGTGTGAACCGAGACATCATCAGTTCAATCGCTCTAACTCGTTAAGACTAGAGTTTGTCTACTCCCAGAGCCCGGCCTTGGGCCAAGCTCGTCTGGTGCTTGCCTGGTTAACCAGGCTGTTGCCGCTGGTGGTCAGCTGTCCCACACTTCCATCACAGTTTGGTCCTCTGCTCAGACCACCTCATCCTGGATACTACAATATAGTGAGCTGAGGTTGAAAGACAGTATATATAGGCGGAGTGTGTTGTGTGACACACGGTAACCTGAGGTGATGTGTGACACACGGTGACCTGAAGTGATGTGTGAGTGACACACTGTGACCTGAAGTGATGTGTGAGTGACACACGGTGACCTGAAGTGATGTGTGAGTGTGACAACGGTACTGAAGTGATGTGTAGTGACACACGGTGAGCCTGAAGTGATGTGTGAGTGACACACGGTGACCTGAAGTGATGGGAGTGCACACAGGTGACCTGAAGTATGATTGTGAGTACACCAGTGACCTGAAGGGGATGTGTGAGTGACACACGGTGACCATGACGAATATCACATTGTTTGAGTACTAGTAGACAACTTATCATTGACTGCTTGTGATACGGGATATATACAGACAGTATATATAGGCTCATTTGTATATATAGATGGTATATCATGTGACCCCTATGTGACTGGAGTCACATGATCACATTGTCTACCTGTCCTCATCCCAGTATGACATTCTTCAGGTCACCATGTGTCACTCACACCTCACTCAGGTCATCACGTGTCACTCACACCTCACTCAGGTCACCATGTGTCACTCACACCTCACCCAGGTCACCATATGTCACTCACACCTCACTCAGGTCACTATATGTCACTCACACCTCACTCAGGTCACCATATGTCACTCACACCTCACTCAGGTCACCATGTGTCACTCACACCTCACGCAGGTCACCATGTGTCACTCACACCTCACTCAGGTCACCATGTGTCACTCACACCTCACTCAGGTCACCATATGTCACTCACACCTCACGCAGGTCACCATGTGTCACTCACACCTCACTCAGGTCACCATGTGTCACTCACACCTCACTCAGGTCACCATATGTCACCACACACCTCACTCAGGTCACCATGTGTCACTCACACCTCACTCAGGTCACCATGTGTCACTCACACCTCACTCAGGTCACCATGTGTCACACACACCTCACCCAGGTCACCATGTGTCACTCACACCTCACTCAGGTCACCATGTGTCACCACACCTCACCAGGTCACCATGTGTCACTCACACCTCACTCAGGTCACCATGTGTCACTCACACCTCACTCAGGTCACCATGTGTCACTCACACCTCACTCAGGTCACCATGTGTCACTCACACCTCACCCAGGTCACCATGTGTCACTCACACCTCACTCAGGTCACCATGTGTCACTCACACCTCACTCAGGTCACCATGTGTCACTCACACCTCACTCAGGTCACCATGTGTCACTCACACCTCACTCAGGTCACCATGTGTCACTCACACCTCACTCAGGTCACCATGTGTCACACACACCTCACCCAGGTCACCATGTGTCACTCACACCTCACTCAGGTCACCATGTGTCACTCACACCTCACTCAGGTCACCATGTGTCACTCACACCTCACTCAGGTCACCATGTGTCACTCACACCTCACTCAGGTCACCATGTGTCACTCACACCTCACTCTCAGCCTGTCTTTTCTCATACTGTCTTTTCAACCTCTGTATGTTAGAAGTGATCAGGGTTCCAGGGCCGAAACGTTGTCTAATAGATATGTCCTGGTGCTCGGTTACGTGGTTTTGTAAACCACGATATGGTTTGTCAAGGAGAGTAAACCACCTGAGCCACTAAGACCTAATTTTTAAACGTTTCGCACATAGGAGAGAGAGAGGAGTTTACGACGACGTTTCGGTCCGACTTGGTCCATTTACAAAGACACACTGTGACTTTGTAAATGGTCCAAGTCGTACCGAAACGTCCTCGTGATCTCCTCTCTCCTACATGCGGGTTATTTGTGTATTATTCCAGTCACACTTGTTTGTGTACTGTTCACAGTCACATCGTTGTTGTTCTTTCTTGTGACTTGTTATTATTTGTACACTGACGTCACGTGACGCTCAAGAAACGAATCCTGATAAGTTATTTATCTGTCACTCTACTGTTGACTTTAATTTCAATGGTAAGATACTTGAGTGTTGCATGTGTGTTTTAATCGCCCAGTATATTCCTGTTGAGAACACGCATGTGAAAGATATTGTACAAATTCTCTCTTTTTTTTCACCGCTCTCTCTCTCTCTCTCTCTCTCTCTCTCTCTCTCTCTCTCTCTCTCTCTCTCTCTCTCTCTCTCTCTCTATGTATCTATCTATCTATCCAACAAATGAAGAGGCAATAGTTGCATCAACAAGGAGAGCAGCAACAGCTAACAACACACAACAACGACACTCCATAACAATTAGTCGTTGCAGTCAACCATGCAACACACGACCTATGTGTTGCTACGACCTAACTACAGCACTCGCCCGTAAACTGCTTGTTTCATAGACGCTGAACTTCTCTGACATGCCTCTGACTGGTTTCAAGAGTTCCCTGCTCCAGGTCCTGCCCGAGGCTAGAAGTGGGAATAATAAAGTGAGACGAACAACCGTTCAGGGAAGACAATTAAGTAAATGCATTTAAAAAGGGCCAGGAAAAGGACAAGAGTGGACTATGAGAACTTTCAAAACAACAGAAGCAACGGGAACGATGGCCCTTTTCAGATCACTTGTGTTCTCACATCTTCAGTGTTGTTTGTGCTCACAGAGCCTTTCAAGTTAGGGCGAGGGAGGGAGGAGGCTTTCTGTGGTTGCGTGTGAGGGAGGTGTGAGGACAGAACACCAGCAGCTATAATACCTGTAAATACACAGGTAACTGTAGAAAGGTATTTACCGCGTATAGAGCCAAATATCGCTCTAATGAAAATGAGGAAATTACAAGAGACCCGGGGTAACATTATAAGGCTCCTGCTGAAACGCCTTACCAGCACCAGGAACTTGGTCAGAGGAATGAGAAAGATCCTGGTGAGCGATGCTTAAAGATCTTGGTGAGTGAAAAATATCAAAATAAATGTTTAATAACATTTCCCATGCTGTCATATTATACATTGGTTGACATTATACATCCTGTGTGATACAAGCTTTTAATTCGTTTTCATTATTATTTGTTAAATTCTCAAGAATAGTTACGGTCGTATGCCAAGGTAATCTAGATTTTAACATGAGAAACAAACGTAGCAGTATATTTAACCAAAACAACTGATAAAAATAATGATAGCACAAGTGCTTCACGAGAGAGAGAGAGAGAGAGAGAGAGAGAGAGAGAGAGAGAGAGAGAGAGAGAGAGAGAGAGAGAGAGAGAGAGAGAGAGAGAGAGAGAGAGAGAGAATTAACAGTGTTACTAGGACAGTGGCAAACACTGCAGCAATGGAAAGTCCTTCGACCACAGTCACCATCATCGTGTAGAGTGTTGATTTCAACTTAAGATATTTAAAATGGAAGAATAAATACCGCAGAAGGAGAGACACTCCCAAGAAACAGTTCAGTTGAACTGTCACACAAATGAATCACTGACACTGTAATAAATTCGCTCAAAGCCGGCAACCAGTGGCGCCAACAAGACAAGAACACCTCATATTGGCTTTATACTGACGAATAATACTCAGCTGGTTTAAAGTATAACTGAGTTGAAGACATAAATTTAGATCACAACATAATCGATGTTGAGCCTTGCATACACACGGGTCCTGAAGCCAAAACAAAGTCATGAGGGTGTTTCTACCAGGTTATACTTTAACAATCAAACCATCAACTGTGATCAAATATCCTTAACGAAACAAACCGGGAAGATATAATGAATAACATGGATCCGAACCCAGGTCTGGAGATGTTTAATTAACTAGAAGTATGATGAATTAACTCTGTGACGCTAGATGTATGTTGAAGACACTATGGGGAAAACAAGAGAAGATGGTAGCTAGGAAGAGAGAGACACTCCCTCCAAGTGCAGAGACGAAAAATCACAGAACTTCTTAAAGGTTTCAGATTATCCGAAGTGCGGAAAGAAGCAATGATTAGAAAAATAGAAGATACTGAACGTGAATGAATTATACAGAGTCTAGGTGAGATAGAGGAGTTAAAAGTAATTTATGAAATTGAAAGACACCCAAAATACTTCTTCACATATGAAGAATCCAGGGAAAAAACACATCCAGTATCAGGCCCCTGATCAGACAAGATGGAAGTTACATTGAGGACACCAAAGAAATAAGTGAAATACTGAAGTCGCAGCATGACTACGTTCAGTAACCTTCAGTCAAACTAAAGGTTATCGATTAGAATGAACGAGACTCAAAACTTTGCCAACATCTCCAAAAATTCCGACATAATACAAACTCCATTTGACTTTGAAAAAGCTATTGATAGAATTACAAATTCCACCCAGGAGGCCAGGAGTACATCTCTTAACCTCTCAGAAGACTGTTTCGGCGACTGTAAATAAAGTGATTATCTTCACTACCTTAAAATATTTCTAAACAAGAAGAAGAAACAAAATTCTAACCTACTCGATCCAGTTATTACTTAACAGAAATAACTTTTAATTCTTTCAACATTCACAAAGAATGACAAAGACCTCGCTAAGAAACTGCTTTAAAAGTATTGTATAGCCATTCCACCCTATGTAAAAGCCATAATTCATTACACAGAGTGTAAGACGGGGACTAAAAATACAATCCATCCTTAAAGGCAATACTGAACAGTTAGAATCTCAAAGATATAACAACGTATGGAGTAAGGAGCCGTTGACAGCAAAACAGACTTATCAGCACGGCTTAAAGCAGCCTGTTCAAGGATAAACTCGTGACATGTGTAACAGAGATAATTGCCAGGAATCGCCATTAAAGCGCTCAAGGCCATTTGCACATCCCTAGCTAAAGCCGCGAAAACTCAGACAGACCAGTCTACAATCCAAGACTAGACATGAAGTCGTAGGAGGAATGTCAGGGATACATACAGTGTAGTAAAGGCAGCAAGGCTACAATACAGGTAGTAGAGGCTAGTACTGTCAGGTACCCACATAGTGTAAGAGGCTATATGTCAGCCACATACGTGTAGTAGAGGCTCGTATGTCAGGACCACTACATTAGAAAGTCAGTATGTCCAGGGACCACATACGTGAGAGTGCTCATGTCTGGGACACATACAGTGTTAGAGGCTAGTATGTCAGGGACCACATACAGTGTATATTAGTTATATAAAAGGGACGCTAAGCCACAAGGGCTATACAGCACACACATACAGTGTAGTAGAGGCTAGTATGTCAGGGACCACATACAGTGTAGTAGAGGCTAGTATGTTTGTTACCATATAAAGGTACTCCTGTTCGAGGACTAGCTTACAAAGACACTCTTGATCGGGGACTGACTTAGATATGAGGCCAATATGTCAGTAGCCAAAAGATAAATCTCAACTCCGCTACACAAGAACAATGAAAGGTCAAGTAAGTTGCAGGAAACCCGTGGTAATGACGTACACTCAGGCAGCACCACAACACTGTAACAGTCAGACAAGTTAAATATTGTTCTTCCTTCCCTTGGTTAAGGGCGGTGACCCCCGCAGCCCAGTCCAGGTACCCATTTCTAAACTATACTTAGGTGACTAAAATATAATATATAATTTCACTTAATTAAATTTTGCATTCAGTTAATAATACTCACATGTACAAACATGCTCGTATTTTCTGGTAATTAAAATATTAGAATTTCTATTACTAATTAAGTATTATTTAAGTGTGTAAAATATATGTAAATCAGGGTGGGACATTACACTCTGTTGATGTACGTATTAGACAGCGCGCCCATGTACACTGCCACACGCCCAGACTCGTGCAACTCCTGTTTATCAAAAACTGCAAGAAACCCTTACCAAAAGCCTTAAATATTCTATGGGGACACGGGTCATCCCAATCATTAAAAACAGCGGATATATGATAAGTCCCCACTCCGCAAAAGTGGCAGCAAAGCAATAGCCAAGAACTACACACCTTAAGAAGGATCTTAACAACTGCACAACCCAGGGCGACATGGGTTTAGTGTAGGTCGCTGCTAGCCTCTCACAACTACTGGACCACTATGACAAGGTCTTGGATGCACTCGATGATAAAATGCAGACGTAGTATACACAAGATTTGCAAAAAAAAAAAAAAAAAAAAAAGTCGACAAATGCGATCATGAATTTAATTGTATTCCGAAGTTCTTTTTTCAAAGACAGTCAGGACGTGTGATGACTCTGATGGGCAGATGGTAACAGTCCTCTGATCGCTAGTTGGTCATAGTACTCCAGTGGGTTGCTGGTCACGGCACTCTGAAGGGGAGCTGGTCACAGCACTCTGAAGGGGAGCTGGTCACAGCACTCTGAAGGGGAGCTGGTCACAGTAGAGTAATGGGGATAAGAAAGTCGGGGCAGAGGAGCGCACAAAATACGTACAAAAGAAATAACTGGAAGAGTAGGCAGATAGATCTTTAACTTTCAAACAAACAGAACACAAAGAGTAAGGGCAACAGTAAACAATGTACTCAATGGCTGCCACATTGAAAAGTTCTGTTCCTTAAGGCACAGTACTGGTCCCCATTCATTTCCTCATCCTCATATCCGAAAGGGAATAGGGGTAGAAGGAGACAATAGCAGGAAGTATGGTGAGGAAACAGAGCACAGGAGATGGGAGGGGGAGGAGGGTACAAATTTCCTTCCGCCTCCACGACTGAAGGAAACTAACTCTTCATCGTCTACAAAGACTTCGTTACCCGTCGGTGGCCCGGGTGGCCGCGAATGAATCCAGATGGCTCCGAATGAACCCGAGTGGCCGCGAATGAACCCGAGTGGCCCGTGTGGCAGCCTTCAGATCCACACAACGAATACTTTACCTGTGTGACTATGTAAGTAGGTACATATACCTGCAGGAACCCCAGTTACCTAAATGACCAGGAGATATTTGCAGGAACGCAGGTGAAGGAACGCTATATACCCAGTGCTGCATCTGCATATAAACCTAGGAGTGTGCATCGTAGCATATATACACAGTGAGCAGAGTGTAGCTCACCACATATACACTGAGTGTACTCTCGTGTAGAGGTGAATTTGGTAACAATGATCTCGTGCGCGTAGATAAACTTCAAACCTAACACATTAACAAATCTGTAGGACAACTAATTACCTAGGCGAGCAAGGGATGACACTGGAAGGTCACTTATGTGCTAGGCGACGGATTCCTAGTTAACTAGAAATCATGAAGGCTGCTTGGAATTTCGCTATTTTTTCACAGTGATTGTTCCGTACACACACACACACCACACACACACACACAACACACACACACACCACACACACACACACCACCCCAACATACACACACACACACACACATACACACACAAAAAACACACAAAAACCCACACACACACATACACACAAAACACATACACACACACACACATACACACACAAAACACATACACACACAAACACACACACAAACACACACACATACACACACACACACATACACACACCACACATACACACACACACACACACATACCCCACACACACAACATAAAAACACACACATACACACACAAACACACAACAAACACACACACACACACACATACACACACACACACACACACACACACACACAAACATACACACACAAACACACAAAACACACACATACACACACACATACACACACACACACACACATACACACACAAACACACACACACACACACACACACACACACACACACAAAACACACACACATATATATATATATATATATAATATATATATATATATATGAGGTATTCCGTCTGGAGGTAGTGGACCATGGCCCATTGAGCTGCGGGCCATTGTGTGTGAGCCATGGCCAATCATGGCTCCCTTGCTCCTCCATCCTCCACCACTCCATCAATTCACTCCATCCATTTTAATCCTCACACTCAAAAAATCTTAATCGTCCCTTCAAATTAAACCCATCAAAAAAAAAAAATCCCCAACGTTCTTTTATTTTTTATATATATATTTGAGAGCGTTTGTCGAGTTATTTCAAATATTTTGATTTATTTTCTACATTTTTTCATTATTAATGTTACTTTTTTGGAGGCTCTGACGTCATAAAAAATCTTTGAAAAGTTATGTGAATATTATGAAATATTTATGTATTAATATCGTATTTCGGAGAGAGAGAGAGAGAGAGAGAGGAGAGAGAGAGAGAGAGAGAGAGAGAGGGGAGAGAGAAGAGAGAGAGAGAGAGAGAGAGAGAGAGAGAGAGAGAGCAGAAACTTTAGATGACGATTTGGTTCGTGCTGGACCATTACCAAGTCGTCACTTAATAATGGTCCAGAACGGACCGAAACGACTTCTAAAATTTCCTCTCCAAATTGTGGGAGAAATGTGACTTGTTGTAGTCCTGGTATTATTGCGAGCGAGAGAGAGAGAGAGAGAGAGAGAGAGAGAGAGAGAGAGAGAGAGAGAGAGAGAGAGAGAGAGAGAGAGAGAACGATATATACGTCCAGCTTTTCCAAAGCGGAAGCAACAAAGAGCAGGATGTTTACCATTGTACCTGGACCTGGACCGAGTTCCTCTCCATCAAAGACGATTGTACTTTCCTCAACCAAAGGTGCAAATTAACAAACTGTTCCCTTTGTCACACACCAAATGCCCCCAAACACTCATTCACGCCGGACACAAATACTTGGGAGACCCCGGATCTGAAAGATCCCCCCCCCGGACACCTGATTGGTCGAGCACCAGCGGACGGCCCGGGGGGGAAAAAAAGTAGAAACCCTGGAAGCGGATTGGCTGAGGCGCGTTGCTTCTCACGCGTCATTGGCTGGCCGTGGATGGTGCACCGTCCAATCAGCTTCACGCGCCGTTGCTTTTCTATGGTAAAAGCGGAGGAAGTCGTTTCAAAAACTCATTTATAATATTTCCAAACGATTGGCAGTTCTTTTCCACTAACGTAAAATGCACATGAAACATATTTACACGCAAAATTTGTGTGTATAAATATATATATATATATATATATATATATATATATATATTATATATATATATATATATATATATATATATATATATATATATATATATATATATGGGGTCCACCTCTGGTGTAAATTGTGGGACCCATAGCCTCGGAAAAGTGGATAAAAAGGATTCAAGGATGAATATTTGGTCCACTTTCCCTACCATCCCATCTTCTCATATTTTTTTTTTGCCACTGTTAAGGCAGTGATATGACAGTAAACAGCTGATATCACAATATGCAGAACAACCACTGTGAAAAAATAGTGAATTTCCAAGCGATTTCGTGATTTCTCACATTATCAAGGAACTGTAAAAAGATCAGTAGAAGGCATATAAGGGCGAGATTACACTTCACGGTCAATATACAACACCTGACCCTTTATGATGATGCGGGTGAGCTGGTCAAGGACCTGTCAGACACAGCTTATATTCTACCCAAGCTTTGTAGATCAATGGTTCAGAGAACCGACAAGTTGATAAATTAGACACATGTGCAACTCTTGGGTATCTTTACTGAGGAAACGTTTCTCCACACAGTGGCTTCATCAGTCCATACGAAGGAGAATCTTGAAGAACAGGAGGAGAATGAGGTAATCAGTCCCTCAACCTTGAGTCGATGTGGTCAGTCCATCAATCTTGAATATAATACGGCATAAGTGAGGAGAAGGAGCTTATAACCGTAGGCAGGAGAGGTGCAGCAGTCGCAGGTGGTGTCACATTTGTTCAATGTGGAAGTAGGTCGTATTAAGTATTAAGATCTCAAGAAGTATAGTCCTAAAGCAATATTCATATTAATTTCAAAACTGTTTTTATGAAACTCGATTCTATCATATTTATCTCAACCATAGACCTGTCTGATACAACTTTCTCGGTCTTTTGAAAACCAATCGGATGGTTAAAATCTCTCACATAAATAAAGACAGCATTAGACTCTTGTCCACTTCTAATGCTATATTAATGCTGTTGTAATCTTAGTTCAAGACTTTTTCCCAGTTTGACCATAATAAACTCCATCACATTTTTACAAGGAATCTTGTATACACAACCATCAGTATATTTGGGGGAATTTTTAATCAGAAGTTTTTTTACTTTATCAAGATTTTTAAATACAACTTTCATTTTAAAACTATTAAATAGAGAAAGTATATCCAGAAAGTTTTCATGGTAAGGAAGAACTAACATATTTTTAGTTGAATAAGACTGTTTGTCCTTTTTTTGAATTATAAAATGTCTTTCTAGCAATTTTAAAGATTTATTAATGAAGTGTTTTGGGTATTTTAGATCATTAGGTGTTTCATAAATCCTCAAGATTTCTTCATCTACAAACTCTTGGCTGTAAATAAGCAAAGCAACCTATAAATACGCAAAAAAAACTATAAATACGCAAAACGCATGTGTAGGTTGACATACCGTACATTATGTCAGCCTACATTCAGTGGGTGTTGCTTAGTAGAAGCGAAGTAAGAAAATTTCTCAGAGTGGATGGTTGTCACCAAGCTTGAACAACTGTAGACAAACAATACAGCATTAAAACCCTCCAGTGTTTACATATGTATTCTTTAATATCCAGTTTGTATAATGCAGTCCGAATTTCTCTCTCCAAACTCAATCTTGTTTTCTTTTCTCTCCTGTACTTCTTGCTTGCTTCCATCTATGACGGTGATTTCCTTCATAAAGATTCCCTTCTCAGGTGATAGTAACTGCAGCTCTGCTGGAAGGTGAACTTTGATGCTGTCGTAGCTGATGAACTTTAAATGGAATACTTTACGATATCTAAGAAAGTCTGTCAGCTCGGGCTGACACTACTGATGTCTTCCAGCTCAGGCTGACACATTTCCACATTATGTATGTAACGCATCCTATGTGATGGAATATAAAAGGGAAACACCTAGGTTTTGAAGAATTGAGACGACCTACTTACACTAGTGGCAGGTCCCACTGTGATCCCGCCTCCTCCTGCTTCACCTCATCTGACTGCAGTATATAAGCCACCTCTCTGGCCCTATGCTGCACTTCCTACAAGAGTGATGGACTGAACACATCGATTCCAGGTTGAGGGACTGATTACCATAAACTTCTCCTCTCCTTACCCATTTCTACTTTGTATTGGACTGATGAAGCCACTGTGTGGCGAAACGTTTCTTCAATAAAGATTCCCGTGTGTTGCATAAGTGTTTCAATTCTTCAACTTGTCGGTTTTCTAAACCATTCATCACTCACAATGGTTTTGTTCCACTGTGCAACTATCACACAGAATGGGGCAGCAGCACACTGATGTATCCAATCTGAGTAAATTAAAAAAAAAAATCACATCAGCTTACTGGCTGGAAATAAAAAAAAATAGCTTATAAGAACTTTGAGAAAATGTAGTTTGGAGGAGCTGGACGAGCAAGGAAGATTGTAAGTAAGCATTAATTAATATAAGAGTGACTTTCAGTGTGTGATATATGATGTTACTAGCTCGTTCTCTCTCTCTCTCTCTCTCTCTCTCTCTCTCTCTCTCTCTCTCTCTCTCTCTCTCTCTCTCTCTCTCTCTCGTCCCTGATCAAATGTTATCTACTCCTTCACTTTCTTTTCCAACATTTCCTTCCCTCACTGGAGAAAACCAGTGTAGGAGGGAGAAAGAGGTGAACAGGGGAGATGGGGTAGATAACGTAGAAGGGAAGATAAAAGAGAATGTGAAAGGGAAGGAAGGTAGAATGAGGATACGAGGAGAGAGAGAGGGGAGAGAGAGAGGAGAAGTAGAGAGAGAGAGGGGAGAGAGAGAGAGAGAGAGAGAGAGAGAGAGAGAGAGAGAGAGAGAGAGAGAGAGAGAGAAACACTAGAAAAGAGAAAAGGGTAGAAGGAAGGTCAAAGTGACTGAATAAGGGAAGAAAAAAATGGGGGATCGAATAACACCTGTAATTAAGCCTCCGTCGAGGTAAGGTAGGCCAGAAAAATTAATCAACGACACGTGTCTAGGCTCATTACTCAAGATTACCTGAGGTACCTCAGGCAGGATCCTGATACCGTGGGTCGTAGGTAGGTTCCTGATAACGTGGGTCGTAGGTAGGTGCCTGATATTGTGGGTCGTAGGTAGGTGCCTCATTCTGTGGGTCGTAAGTAAGTACCTGACACAGGGTCGAAGGTAAGTGCCTGTTACTGTTACTGTTATCGTAGGTAGGTGATCCCCAGAACACGGGGTTCCTAAACCTTTTGAACCCACGGAATCTTCTTGTTAAAAAAATTATTTACCAAAAATCTTATCAATAAAATAAAAAGCCTGATCCAAGAGTGAGGACGCTCATACTTCGTAAATCTTCACGAAGTATCTATTACTGATACGCCATAAGTTATAGAAGAGTCATAAGCATAGAAAACGTTAAGCAAACTGGCTCACCATATATAGGTTATTTGCGCATTGTTCCAGTCACTGTATTGTGAGTGATGAATGGTTTGAAAAACCGACAAGTTGAAGATTGAGACACTTATGCAACATATGGGAATCTTTAATCAGGAAACGTTTCGCCACACAGTGGCTTCATCAGTCCAATACAAAGTAGAAAGGCGTAAGGAGAGGAGGAGTTTGAGGTAATCAGTCCCTCACCCTGGAGTCGATGTGTTCAGTCCATCAATCTTGTAGAATGTACAGCATAGGGCCGTAGACGTGGCTTATATACTGTAGTGAGGTGAGGTGAAGCAGGAGGAGGTGGGGTCATAGTGGTATCATCCACTAGTCGAAGTAGGTCTTCGTCCAAAGGTCTTCAACACTTGTCCAACCTTTTGGACGAAGACCTACTTCGACTAGTGGATGGTACCACTATGACCCCACCTCCTCTTGCTTCGCCTCACCTCACTACAGTATATAAGCCACGTCTACGGCCCTATGCTGTACATTCTACAAGATTGATGGACTGAACACATCGACTCCAGGCTGAGGGACTGATCACCTCAAACTCCTCCTCTCCTTACGCCTTTCTACTTTGTCCCACTCAAATCCAACCCCTCCCACTCGTATATTTATCCAACCTAAATTTGAAACTACCCAAAGTCCTAGCCTCAATAACCCAACTAGTTAGACTGTTCCACTCATCAACTACCCTATTTCCAAACCAATACTTTCCCATGTCCTTTCTAAATCTAAACTTGTCTAATTTAAATCCATTACCGCGGGTTCTCTCTTGGAGAGATATTCTCAAGACCTTATTAATGTCCCCTTTATTAATACCCATCTTCCACTTATACACTTCGATCAGGTCTCCCCTCATTCTTCGTCTAACAAGTGAATGTAATTTAAGAGTCTTCAATTTTCTTCATAAGGAAGATTTCTAATGCTATATATTAATTAATTTGGTCATTTCGTTATGTAGGTTCTCGGTACACCTCTTGTAAGTACTCAAACAATAATGAATTTGATAATGGTATCTTCATTCTGAAACGTTTCGCCTACACAACAGGCTTCTTCAGTGGAGTACAGAGGAGGCAGCAGAGCCCGTAGAGATGTAAAGACGATGTAGCGAGTCCCTCACCCTTGAAGACGTAGTTTTGACGTGGTCAGTCCCTCAGCCTGGAGAATTTTGCTCCACAGTCTGGAATAATGTTCCGGACTATGGGACTGACCACCTCAAAACTACATCTTCTAGGGTGATGGATTCATTATATCGTGGAAATATAAACACTTAAGCAGAATAATGTGATCCTTTATTGACAACGTTTCGCCCACACAGTGGACTTTATCAAGTCACAAACAGATCAACCTGGGTGAAAGATACGTAAGTATTTAAAAGATGAGAATGCTGGATCATCGCTATCCCACATGAGAACATAAGAATGGAGGAACACTGCAAAATCTATACTCATATAGTTGTCCAATCTCTTTTTAAAGCTAGCCAAGGTCCTAGCCTCGATCACCCTACTCGGAAGATTGTTACATGCAGCATTCTCTACCTGACCCAGCATTCTCATCCTATAAATACTCAACGTATATTTCACTCAGGGGAGATCTGTTTTATTTTGTTGATAAAGCCCACTGTGTTGGGCGAAACGTTGTCAATAGAGGATCATATTATACTGCTTATGTGTTTATATTTCTATTGTGTCGGTATTTTATACCATTTATTTCCACTCATTATATCGTCTTCACATCTCTTCTGCTTCTGCTGCTTCCTCTGTACTCGACTGAAGAAGCCTACTGTGTAGGCGAAACGTTTCAAGAGATACGTAACTGTTGCACATGTGTCTTAATTATCAACTTGTCGGTACTGAATGGTGAATTCCAGTGAGTGAAAGACAAGACATATATCAAATGTATCTAATAACACTACATGTTCATAACTCTCATGAACCAAGATAATTCTATAAATACTGATAACCTAACCTGATAACAGAGAGAGAGGGGAGAGAGAGAGAGAGAGGAGAGAGAAAAGAGAGAGAGGAAAAGAAGACAGACAGAACAAAAGAGAGAGACAGACAGAGAGAGAGACAGAGAGAGAGAGAGAGCTGTGTTTGGCCATGACCATGAGGGTTGACAAGAGAAGCTTGTGTGTTCTGCTGTGACTGCCTGAAGGTAACACATGTTGACAGAGGTACCAGTCACAGGAAAAGTTAGTCAGTTCTCTCTAAATAATTCTGAATTTTTGGATATCACATTGTTGATAACAAAATATTTTAATATATCACATTATTATTATTATTATTATAATCAAAAAAAAGAAGCGCTAAGCCACAAGGGCTTTAATATATCACAAAAGACCCAAACGCCACAACTTTTTTTTCCAATACTGTTAGTCACTTTTTCTCGTTTCAATAATAAAAACAAACCTGGTACAAATCATCATCATCATCATCATCATCATCATCATCTCTCTCTCTCTCTCTCTCTCTGTGTGTGTTTTGCCTATGGGTAATTTCGAGCTTGCTTCCTTGAATACTTCCTGGTCAACCAGGCTGTTAATGCAGCGGCTCACAGGCCCACATAGCCATTACAACCCAGCTGATCCAACACTAGTAGAAGAAAGTTCTCCAGTTTTTTGAAAAGCTCCTATCTTCGTTTCGGCAAAATTCCTGACAGCTGCAATGTCATAATGTCATAATGTGGGCAACATGTAGACCTGGCCATGGACCAGGCCGCGGGGGCGGTGACCCCCGGAACACCCTCCAGGTATGAATTATAATAATGTTGGTAGAATTACCGACAATATGTAAAGTAAAAGGACACAAGTGCAACTAATGTGGAGGAGTGAGACACACACATGTACACAAGACACTGGAGGAAGAGTGAGACACACACATGTACACAAGACACTGGAGGAGGAGTGAGACACACACATGTACACAAGACACTGGAGGAGGAGTGAGACACACATGTACACAAGACACTGGAGAAGGAGTGAGACACACATGTACACAAGACACTGGAGGAGGAGTGAGACACATGTACACAAGACACTGGAGGAAGAGTGAGACACACACATGTACACAAGACACTGGAGGAGGAGTGAGACACACACATGTACACAAGACACTGGAGGAGGAGTGAGACACACAACTTTGTACACAAGACACTGGAGGAGGAGTGAGACACACACATGTACACAAGACACTGGAGGAGGAGTGAGACACACACATGTACACAAGACACTGGAGGAGGAGTGAGAACACAATGTACACAAGACACTGGAGAAGAGTGAGACACACATGTACACAAGACACTGGGGAGGAGTGAGACACATGTACACAAGACACTGGAGGAGGAGTGAGACACACATGTACACAAGACACTGGAGGAGGAGTGAGACACATGTACACAAGACACTGGAGGAAGAGTGAGACACACACATGTACACAAGACACTGGAGGAGGAGTGAGACACACACATGTACACAAGACACTGGAGGAGGAGTGAGACACACACATGTACACAAGACACTGGAGGAGGAGTGAGACACACACATGTACACAAGACACTGGAGGAGGAGTGAGACACACACATGTACACAAGACACTGGAGGAGGAGTGAGACACAAAATGTACACAAGACACTGGAGAAGGAGTTGAGACACACATGTACACAAGACACTGGAGAGGAGTGAGACACATGTACACAAGACACTGGAGGAGGAGTGAGACACATGTACACAAGACACTGAAGGAGGAGTGAGACACATGTACACAAGACACTGGAGGAGGAGTGAGACACATGTACACAAGACACTGGAGAAGGAGTGAGACACACATGTACACAAGACACTGGAGGAGGAGTGAGACACATGTACACAAGACACTGGAGGAGGAGTGAGACACATGTACACAAGACACTGAAGGAGGAAGTGGGGACACATGTACACAAGACACTGGAGGAGGAGTGAGACACATGTACACAAGACACTGGAGGAGGAGTGAGACACATGTACACAAGACACTGGAGGAGGAGTGAGACACATGTACACAAGACACTGGAGAAGGAGTGAGACACACATGTACACAAGACACTGGAGGAGGAGTGAGACACATGTACACAAGACACTGGAGGAGGAGTGAGACACATGTACACAAGACACTGAAGGAGGAGTGAGACACATGTACACAAGACACTGGAGGAGGAGTGAGACACATGTACACAAGACACTGGAAGGAGGAGTGAGACACATGTACACAAGACACTGGAGGAGGAGTGAGACACATGTACACAAGACACTGGAGAAGGAGTGAGACACACATGTACACAAGACACTGGAGGAGGAGTGAGACACATGTACACAAGACACTGGAGAAGGAGTGAGACACACATGTACACAAGACACTGGAGGAGGAGTGAGACACACATGTACACAAGACACTGGAGGAGGAGTGAGACACACATGTACACAAGACACTGGAGAAGGAGTGAGACACACATGTACACAAGACACTGGAGGAGGAGTGAGACACACATGTACACAAGACACTGGAGGAGGAGTGAGACACATGTACACAAGACACTGGAGAAGGAGTGAGACACATGTACACAAGACACTGGAGAAGGAGTGAGACACATGTACACAAGACACTGAAGGAGGAGTGAGACACATGTACACAAGACACTGAAGGAGGAGTGAGACACATGTACACAAGACACTGGAGAAGGAGTGAGACACATGTACACAAGACACTGGAGGAGGAGTGAGACACATGTACACAAGACACTGAAGGAGGAGTGAGACACATGTACACAAGACACTGGAGGAGGAGTGAGACACACATGTACACAAGACACTGGAGGAGGAGTGAGACACATGTACACAAGACACTGGAGGAGGAGTGAGACACATGTACACAAGACACTGAAGGAGGAGTGAGACACATGTACACAAGACACTGGAGGAGGAGTGAGACACATGTACACAAGACACTGAAGGAGGAGTGAGACACATGTACACAAGACACTGAAGGAGGAGTGAGACACATGTACACAAGACACTGAAGGAGGAGTGAGACACATGTACACAAGACACTGGAGGAGGAACGATACAGACATGCACAATCACAAGTCTTAAGTGTGCAACATGTGTTATTTTCACAACATATGTGACTTAACACACATCTCGTGTACCTCACACGTTCACCAACAACCTCACCTGATCATTTCCTATTGGACAATTAATTTAATATAAGCATAAGAAGCGCTCTTTGGTTGGGTCTTTCAACTTAATTTTAAGGGAAGTGGATGTACGAGTGACATATTTTTTTTCTAAATTGTCCGGTTATGTCGATTTTTTTTTTGTTTTTGTCTTCTGAAAATGAATATATATGGAAATAGGATACTGTAGGAAGTTTCATGGTGATAGATCCAGGAATTTTTTTTTTCGATGTGGCAACATTCATGTGACTGCAAAGGAAAACTGGACCTCAGGAAAAGTGTTGCAGATTAATACACACGATTAAAAAACATAGGTTAATTGAATTTTCCAGGTTCATGAAAGCCTGAAAATACACCAATATACTAATATATTGTTTTCGAAAATTATGATTTATTTTTCGAAAAAATCAATAAAAATTTTTTTGAGAACGATTCTGATCAAAAAATAAAAGATAAAGCCGAAGAACAATAACTTTTCGTATAATATCAGAGAGAAATTTCTTATGATTGTTCCACAAACAAGCAAACCACACAACAGCAACCATCCCAACAACTTGATCTCCAGGCAACCGCTGATAAAAACAAACAAAGCGTCTTCACGCATTAAGTCATTTTCCTTCTACTCATGTTTTATCTCGATCGAGCAACACTGATATTTCCACAGTAAAAGAATTTATTTTTAAGAAATAATTGACAGATCATCCACAATATACCAAAGACCATGTGGAACCAGCCATCATTATCAAAGCTACATTGTTATCCGGTAAAAAAAAAAAAATGAGAAATTTCCCATAACTGGACTTAGAAAAAATCGTAGAGACAAGATTCATACACGAAAATATTTCTTGAATTATGCATTAAAAAACAGTGCTTTGTTCCAGTCATGAAGATCCTTCCTACACTTCCTCACACCTGGTTAAACACATCAATATGGTGAAGCCTTCAGGTTAAACACCTGAATACAATGAAACCTTCAGGTTAAACACCTGAATATAGTGAAACATTCAAGTTAAACACCTGAAGACAGCTAAACCTTCAGGTTAAACACCTGAATATAGTGAAACATTCAAGTTAAACACCTGAAGACAGCTAAACCTTCAGGTTAAACACCTGAATATAGTGAAACATTCAAGTTAAACACCTGAAGGCCGTGCTGCTCAGGTGTTAGCAGTGATCAAGGCTGTGAATGGAGGTAATAGCGCACTTAAATTATGTCACCTGAGGCGGAAAGAAGCATAGAGAGGGTAAGGGGAAGAGGGGGGAAAAGTGGGAGGGGAAGAGGGGGGAAGGGGAAGAGGGGAGAAAGGGGGAAAGGAAGAAGAAAAAAGGGGGAGAGGAAGGGGAAAAAGGGGAGGGGAAAAGGGGTGAACACCAGCCAGGTCGTTAAGTAATATTCTCCAGGGAAATTTAGCAGGAGAGAAAGTGTTGAAGGAGCCTGTGAAAGTATTACCTCTTAACCCCAGGAACCCCTGCCATCTCCCCCTGCTCCTGCAACCCCAGGAACCTCCTACCCTCTTCCACCCGCTACTGCAACCCCAGGAACCTCCTACCCTCTTCCCCCCGCTCCTGCAACCCCAGGAACCTCCTACCCTCTTCCCCCCGCTCTTGCAACCCCAGAAACCCCTACCCTCTTCCCCCCGTTACTGCAACCCAGGAAACCTCCTTGCCTCTTCCCCCCCTCCTGCAACCCCAGGAACCCCTACCCTCTCCCCCGCTCCTGCAACCCAGGATCCCCTACCCTCTCCCTCCGCTCCTGCAACTCAAGAACCTCCTACCCTCCCCCCCTCCCCTGCAACTCCAGGAACCCCTACCCCCTCCCCCGCTCCCGCAACTTCAGGAAACCCCCTACCCTCACCCTCCGCTCCTGCAACCCCGGA
>NC_069400.1:120214502-120230391 GCF_026875155.1 Cherax quadricarinatus | reverse complement strand
GAGAGAGAGAGAGAGAGAGGAGAGAGGAGAGAGGAGAAGAGAGAGAGAGAGAAGAGAGAAAAGAGAGAGAGAGAGAGAGGAGAAGAGAGGGGGAGAGGAGAAACACTAGAAAAGAGAAAAGGGTAGAAGGAAGGTCAAAGTGACTGAATAAGGGAAGAAAAAAATGGGGAATCGAATAACACCTGTAATTAAGCCTCCGTCGAGGTAAGGTAGGCCAGAAAAATTAATCAACGACACGTGTCTAGGCTCATTTACTCAAGATTCCCTGAGGTTACCTCAGGCGGGAAATCCTGATACCGTGGGTCGTAGGTAGGTTCCTGATACCGTGGGTCGTAGGTAGGTGCCTGATATTGAGGGTCGTAGGTAGGTGCCTCATTCTGTGGGTCGTAAGTAGGTACCTGACCAGGGTCGAAGGTAAGTGCCTGTTACTGTTACTGTTATCGTAGGTAGGTGATCCCCAGAACACGGGGTTCCTAAACCTTTTGAACCCACGGAATCTTCTTGTTAAAAAAATAAATTACCAAAAACCTTATCAATAAAAAAAAAAAAAGCCTGATCCAAGAGTGAGGACGCTCATACTTCGTAAATCTTCACGAAGTATCTATTACTGATACGCCATAAGTTATAGAAGAGTCATAAGCAGAGAAAACGTTAAGCAAACTGGCTCACCATATATAGGTTATTTGCGCATTGTTCCAGTCACTGTATTGTGAGTGATGAATGGTTTGAAAAACCGACAAGTTGAAGATTGAGACACTTATGCAACATATGGGAATCTTTATTCAGGAAACGTTTCGCCACACGTGGTTTTCATCAGTCCATACAAAGTAGAAAGGCGTAAGGAGAGGAGGAGTTTTTAGGTAATCAGTCCTCAGCCTGGAGTTGATGTGTTCAGTCCATCAATCTTGTAGAATGTACAGCATAGGGCGTAGACGGGCTTATATACTGTAGTGAAAGGGGAGGCAAGCAGGAGGAGGTGGGGTCTTAGTGGTACCATCCACTAGTCGAAGTAGGTCTTCGTCCAAAGGTCTTCAACACCTGTCCAACCTTTGGACGAAGACCTACTTCGACTAGTGGATGATACCACTATGATCCCACCTCCTCTTGCTTCGCCTCACCTCACTACAGTATATAAGCAACGTCTACGGCCCTATGCTGTACATTCTACAAGATTGATGGACTGAACACATCGACTCCAGGCTGAGGGACTAATTACCTCAAACTCCTCCTCTCCTTACGCCTTTCTACTTTGTCCCACTCAAATCCAACCCCTCCCACTCGTATATTTATCCAACCTAAATTTGAAACTACCCAAAGTCCTAGCCTCAATAACCCAACTAGTTAGACTGTTCCACTCATCAACTACCCTATTTCCAAACCAATACTTTCCTATGTCCGTTCTAAATTTAAACTTGTCTAATTTAAATCCATTACTGCGGGTTCTCTCTTGGAGAGATATTCTCACGACCTTATTAATGTTCCCTTTATTAATACCCATCTTCCACTTATACACTTGGATATAAATGGTATAAAATACCGACACAATGGAAATATAAACACTTATGCAGTATAATGTGATCCTTTATAAAGGATCACATTATACTGCATATTGTTTTATTTTACACTTTGGGAAGGTTAAACAATATGGCAACAGGTATCTTTTTTTCGAAACGTTTCGCCTCACAGAGGCTTCTTCAGTCGAGTACAGAAAAGTTGATAGAAGCAGAAGATACTTGAAGACGATGTAATCAGTCCATCACCCTTAAAAAATTTTGAGGTGGTCAGTCCCTCAGTCTGGAGAAGAGCATTGTTCCATAGAATGAAACAATGATTACATCGTCTTCAAGTATCTTCTGCTTCTATCAACTTTTCTGTACTCGACTGAAGAAGCCTACTGTGTAGGAGAAACGTTTCGAAATAAAGATACCTAACTGTTGCATATGTGTCTTACCTAACAACCTGTCGGTATTTTACACCATTTTAATGTTCATATTTCCACTTATACACTTCAATCAGGTCTCCCCTCATACTTCGTCTAACAAGTGAATGTAATTTAAGAGTCTTCAATCTTTCTTCATAAGGAAGATTTCTAATGCTATATATTAATTAACTTGGTCATTCTTGTCTATGTAGGTTCTCGGTACACCTCTAGTAACGTAACTCAAACAATAATGAATTTGATAATGGTATCTTCATTCTGAAACGTTTCGCCTGCACAACAGGCTTCTTCAGTGGAGTACAGAGGAGGCAGCAGAAGCAGTAGAGATGTAAAGACGATGTAGCGAGTCCATCACCCTTGAAGACGTAGTTTTGACGTGGTCAGTCCCTCAGCCTGGAGAATTTTGCTCCACAGTCTGGAATAATGTTCCGGACTATGGGACTGACCACCTCAAAACTACATCTTCTAGGGTGATGGATTCATTATATCGTGGAAATATAAACACTTAAGCAGAATAATGTGATCCTTTATTGACAACGTTTCGCCCACACAGTGGACTTTATCAAGTCACAAACAGATCAACCTGGGTGAAAGATACGTAAGTATTTAAAAGATGAGAATGCTGGATCATCGCTATCCCACATGAGAACATAAGAATGGAGGAACACTGCAAAATCTATACTCATATAGTTGTCCAATCTCTTTTTAAAGCTAGCCAAGATATTAGCCTCGATCACCCTACTCGGAAGATTGTCACATGCAGCATTCTCTACCTGATCCAGCATTCTCATCCTGTAAATACTCACGTATATTTCACTCAGGTAGATCTGTTTATTACTTGATAAAGCCCACTGTGTTGGGCGAAACGTTGTCAATAGAGGATCATATTATACTGCTTATGTGTTTATATTTCTATTGTGTCGGTATTTTATACTATTTATTTCCAGTCATTATATCGTCTTCACATCTCTTCTGCTTCTGCTGCTTCCTCTGTACTCGACTGAAGAAGCCTACTGTGTAGGCGAAACGTTTCAAGAGATACCTAACTGTTGCACATGTGTCTTAATTATCAACTTGTCGGTACTGAATGGTGAATTCCAGTGAGTGAAAGACAAGACATATATCAAATGTATCTAAAAACACTACATGTTCATAACTCTCATGAACCCAAAATAAATTTTATAAATACTGATAACCTAAACCCGATAAACAGAGAGAGAGAGAGAGAGAGAGAGAGAGAAGAGAGAGAGAGAGAGAGAGAGAGGAGAGAGAGAGAAAGGGGAAGAGATTAGAGAGAGGGGAGGGGAGGAGAGAGAGAGAGAGGGGAGGAGAGAGAGGAGAGAGAGAGAGGAGACAGAGAGAGAGAGACAAGAAAGAGAGAGACAGAGAGAGAGAGACAGAGAGAGAGAACAGGAGAGAGAGAGAGAGAGAGGAGAGAAAAGGAGAGAGAACGAGAGAGAGAGATCAAGAGAGAGAGACAGAGAGAGAGAGAACAGAAGAGAGAGAGAAGGAAGAGAGAGAAGAGAAGAGAGAGAGGACAGAGAGAAGAGAGAGAGAGAGAGAGAGAGAGAGAGAGAGAGATAAGAGAAGGGAGAGAGGGGAGGAAGAGAAGAGAGAGGAGACAGAGAGAGAGGACAGAAGAGCCCAAGAGAAGAGAGAGAGAGAGGAGGAGAGAGCGAGAGAGGGACAGGGAGAGAGAGACAGAGAGAGAGAGACGAGAGAGAGAGAGAGAGAGAGAGAAGAGAGAGAGGGGAAGAGAGAGAAAAGAGGGAGAGAAAGAGAAGAGAGAGAGAGAGAGAGAGGGGAGATAGGGGAGAAGAGAGAGAGAGAGAGAGAGAGAGAGACAGAGAGAGAGAGACAGAGAGAGAGAGACAGAGAGAGGAGAGGAGGTTGGTTTGGCCATGCCTGAGGGTTGACAAGAAAAAGTTGTGTGTTCTGCTTTGACTCCCTGAGGAAAAACACTGTGACAGAGGTACCAGCACGGAAAAGTTAGTCGTTTCTCTAAATAATTCTGTTTTTTTGGATACCCATTGTTGAAACAAATTTTTTAAAAATTTACACAAAAGCCCCAAAAACCCAAAAACTTTTTTTTCCTATATGTAGTCACTTTTTCTCGTTTCAATAATAAAAAAAACCGGTACAAAAACATCATCATCATCATCATCATCATCACATCTCTCATCATATCATATCAAACATCATCATATCATTTCCCTCTCTCATATCATCATCATCTAAATCCTCACATCATCATCTCTTCTCTCTTTCTCTCTCTCTCTCTGTGGTGTGTTTTGCTATGGGGAATTTTGAGTTGTTCCTGAATACTTCTGGTCAACCCGGTGTTAATGCGCGGTCAAGGGCCCCCTTGCCATTACAAACCCCGCGATCCAAAACTGTAGAAAAATTCTCAGTTTTTTGAAAAGCTCCTATCTTCGTTTCGGCAAAATTCCTGACAGCTGCTGTCAGTATGTGGAGAGAGAGTGGTCTTGTGATACCATAGTCAAAACGAGTTCAGCAATGTCATAATGTGGGCAACATGTAGACCTGGCCATGGACCAGGCCGCGGGGGCGGTGACCCCCGGAACACCCTCCAGGTATGAATTATAATAATGTTGGTAGAATTACCGACAATATGTAAAGTAAAAGGACACAAGTGCAACTAATGTGGAGGAGTGAGACACACACATGTACACAAGACACTGGAGGAAGAGTGAGACACACACATGTACACAAGACACTGGAGGAGTGAGACACACACATGTACACAAGACACTGGAGGAGGAGTGAGACACACATGTACACAAGACACTGGAGAAGGAGTGAGACACACATGTACACAAGACACTGGAGGAGGAGTGAGACACATGTACACAAGACACTGAAGGAGGAACGATACAGACATGCACAATCACAAGTCTTAAGTGTGCAACATGTGTTATTTTCACAACATATGTGACTTAACACACATCTCGTGTACCTCACACGTTCACCAACAACCTCACCTGATCATTTCCTATTGGACAATTAATTTAATATAAGCATAAGAAGCGCTCTTTGGTTGGGTCTTTCAACTTAATTTTAAGGGAAGTGGATGTACGAGTGACATTTCTTTTTCTAAATTGTCCGGTTATGTCGATTTTTTTTTGTTTTTGTCTTCTGAAAATGAATATATATGGAAATAGGATACTGTAGGAAGTTTCATGGTGATAGATCCAGGAATTTTTTTTTTTTTTCGATGTCAACATTCATGTGATGCAAAGGAAAATGGACCTCAGGAAAAGTTTTTGCAGATTAATACACCCGATTAAAAACATAGGTTAATTGAATTTTCCAGGTTCATGAAAGCCTGAAAATACACCAATATACTAATATATTGTTTTCGAAAATTATAATTTATTTTTCGAAAAAATCAATAAAATTTTTTTTGAGAACGATTCTGATCAAAAAATAAAGGATAAAGCCGAAGAACAATAACTTTTCGTATAATATCAGAGAGAAATTTCTTATGATTGTTCCACAAACAAGCAAACCACAAAACAGCAACCATCCCAACAACTTGATCTCCAGGCAACCGCTGATAAAAAAAAACAAAACGTCTTCACGCATTAAGTCATTTTCCTTCTTCTCATGTTTTATCTCGATCGAGCAACACTGATATTTCCACAGTAAAAGAATTTGTTTTTAAGAAATAATTGACAGATCATCCACAATATACCAAAGACCATGTGGAACCAGCCATCATTATCAAAGCTACATTGTTATCCGGTAAAAAAAAAAAAATGAAAAATTTCCCATAACGGGACTTAGAAAAAATCGTAGAGACAAATTAACAAAAATTTTTCTTAAAATTAGCTTTAAAAAACAATGCTTTGTTCCAGTTGAAGCCCCCTTCCTACACTTCCTCACACCGGTTTAAAACACAAAATATGGTGAACCCTTCGGGTTTTTAAAACCCCTGAAACAATGAAACTTCAGTTAAACACCTGAATTAGTGAAACAATTCAATTTTAAACCCTGAAGGCCGTCTGCCGGGTTAGCAGTGATCAAGGCTGTGTGGGGGTATTGCCACTTAAAATTATGTCCCGAGGCGGAAAAAACTAAGGGGTAAGGGGAAGAGGGGGGAAAAGGGGAGGGGGGAAGGGAAAGGGGGGGGGGGAAAAAGGGGGAGAAGGGGGGGGGGAGAAAGGGGGAAAGGGAAAAGGGGAAAAAGGGGAGGGGAAGGGGGAAAAAAGGGGGGGGAAAGGGGGTTTAAAAAACCCCAGGCTTAATTTTCCCCCAGGAAATTTAAGGGAAAAAATTTTTTGGGACCGAAAATATTCCACTTTACCCCCCAGGAACCCCCCTGCCCCCCCCCCCGCTCCTGCAACCCCAGAACCCCTACCCTTTTTCCCCCGCCCCTGCAAACCCCAGGAAACCCTCCTACCCTTCCCCCGCTCTTGCAACCCCAAAAAACCCCTCCCCTTTCCCCCCCGTTTGAAACCCCGGAACCCCTCCCTTTTTCCCCCCCTCCTGCAACCCCGGAACCCCACCCTCCCCCCGCTCCTGCAACCCCAGGAACCCTACCCTCCCCCCCCCCAAATCCCCAGAACCTCCTACCCTTTTCCCCCCCGCTCCTGCAATCCGGGAACCCCCTACCTCTCCCCCCGCCCTGCAACCGGAAACCCCCCACCCTCACCCCCGCTCCTGCAACCCCGGGAACCCCTATCCCCCCCCACCCCACTTTTTTGATCCTCTTTCCCAGAACCCCTCCCCTCCCCCTCCGCTCCTGAAACCCCAAACCCCCTACCTTCTCCCTCGCTCCTGAAACTCAGGAACCCCCTACCCTCACCCCCGCTCCTGCAACCCCAGGAACCCCCCCATCCTCCCCCACCTCCACGTTGACCTCTTTTCCCGGAACCCCTCCCTCTCCTCCCATCTCATCCGGGAAACCCCCCCTACCCTTTCCCTCCCCCCTAAAACTCAGGAACCCCCCTACCCTCCCCCCGCTCCGGCAACCCCGGGAACCCCTCCCCTCCCCCCCCCCCTTTGAACCCCCCAGGAACCCCCCTTCCCCCTCCCCCAAAACCCCCCCCCCCTTTGCTCTCCCGGGAACCCCCCTACCCTCTCCCTCCGCTCCTGCAATTTCGGGAACCCCCTACCCCCCCTCCGCCCGCAACCCCAGAACCCCTACCTCCCCCCCCTCCTGAACCCCCCGGAAAACCCTCCCTCCCTCGCTCCCTGCAACCCCAGGAACCCCTACCCTCTCCCTCCCTCCTGCAATCCAGGAACCCCCTCCCCTCCCCTCCGTTTCCTGCAACTCCGGGAAAACCCCCTACCCTCCCCTCCCTCCTCAACCGGGAACCCCTACCCCTCCCTCCGCCCTGCAACCCCGAACCCCCCCCCTCCCCCCCGGGGCTCCTGCAACCCCAGGAACCCCTATCCTCCCCCCCTCCAGGTTTTTTTCCCCGGGAAACCCCCCTTACCCTCCCCTCCTCCTGCAACCCCGGGAAACCCCCCCCTACCCCTCCCCTCCCCCTTCCCCAGGAACCCCCTACCCTCTCCCTCCGCTCCTGAACTCCGGGAACCCCTACCCTCCCCCTCCCTCCGAACCCAGGAACCCCCAAACCCCCTTCCCCCCCCCTTGAACTCAACCCCTTTTCCCTCCTTAAAAACTCCAGGAAAAAAACCCTCCCCAACCCCCTACCCCCCCCTCCCCCGCCCCTGCAACCCAGGAACCCCCTACCCTCTCCCTCCCCCTGCAACTCCGGGGCCCCCTACCCTCTCCCTCCGTCCTGCAACCCGGAACCCCTACCCTCCCCTCCCCCCTCCTGCAACTGGAAACCCCCCCTACCCTCCCCCCTCCGCTCCTAAAATTCCGGGAAAACCCCACCCTCTCCCTCCGTCCTGCAACCTAAAAACCCCTACCCTCCCCCTCCGTTTCCTGCATTCCAGGAACCCCCCCCCCTCTCCCTCCCCTCAACTCCAAAAACCCCACCCTCTCCCTCCGCTCCTGAACTCCAGGAACCCCCTCCCCTCCCCTCCGTCCTGCAACTCCAGGAACCCCCTCCCCTCCCCCCCGCCCTAAAAACCCGGGGAACCCCCAACCCTCCCCCTCCGCCCTGCAACCCGGGAACCCCCCACCCTCTCCCTCCCCGCCTCAATCCGGGAAACCCCCTACCCTCACCCTCCCTCCGCAACTCCAGGAACCCCCTACCCTCTCCCCCGCTCCTGCAACCCGGAACCCCCTACCCTACCCCCGCTCCTGCAACCCAGGAACCCCCCCCCCTCTCCCTCCGCTCCTGAAACCCCGGAACCCCTACCCTTACCCTCCGCTCCTGCAATCCAGGAACCCCCTACCCCTCCTCCGCCTCCTGCAACTCCGGGAACCCCCTCCCCTCCCCTCCGCCCTGCAACCCCAGGCCCCCCCTACCCCCCCTCCCTCCTGCAACTCCAGGAACCCCCTCCCCTTTCCCCCGCTCCGCAACTCCGGGAACCCCCTTTTACCCTCCCCCCCCGCTCCTGCAACTGGGGGAACCCCTTCCCCCTCTCCCTCCCTCCTGCAACCCCAGGAACCCCTCCCTCACCCCGCTCCTGCAACTCCAGGAACCCCCTACCCCTCTCCCTCCGCCCCTCAACTCCAGGAAACCCCCCTACCCCCCCTCGCTCCGCAACTCCAGGAACCCCCCCCCCCTTCCCCCGCTCCGCAATCCAGGAACCCCCTACCCTCTCCCTCCGCTCCTGCAACTCCAGGAACCCCCTACCCTCTCCCTCCGCTCCTGCAACTCCAGGAACCCCCTACCCTCTCCCTCCGCTCCTGCAACTCCAGGAACCCCCTACCCTCTCCCCCGCCCTGCAACCCGGGAAACCCCCTACCCTTCCCTCCGCTCCTCACCCCAGGCCCCCCCTACCCTTCCCTCCGCCCCTGAAACCCAGGAACCCCCTACCCTTCCCCCGTCCTGAACCCCCCGAACCCCTACCCTCTCCCTCCGCTCCTGCAACTCCAGGAACCCCCTACCCTCTCCCTCCGCTCCTGCAACTCCAGGAACCCCCTACCCTCACCCTCCGCTCCTGCAACCCCGGGAACCCCCCTCCCTCCCCTCCGCTCCGCCCCCCCAGGAACCCCCCTCCCCCCCCCTTGCCCTCCTCCGGGAAACCCCCCTTCCCCTCACCCTCCCGTCCTCAACCCCGGGAACCCCCCTCCCCTCCCCCCCCCCCTTTTCCTCTTTCCAGGAACCCCTTTTACCCTCTCCTCGCCCTGCAACCCCGGGAACCCCCCCCCTCCCCCGCTCCTAAACCCCAGGAACCCCTCCCCCTCCCCCCTCCTGCAACTCCGGGAACCCCCCCCTCTCCCTCCGCCCTGAAACCCCCAGGAACCCCTACCCTCTCCCCCCGCCCTGCAACCCAGGAACCCCCTACCCTCCCCTCCGCCCTGCAACTCCAAAACCCCTACCCTCTCCCTCCCTCCTGCAACCCCGGGAAACCCCCCTACCCCCCCCCTCCGCCCGCAATCCAGGAACCCCCTACCCCCCTCCCCCGCTCCTGCAATCCAGGAACCCCACCCTCCCCTCCGCCCTGCAACCCAGGAACCCCTACCCCTCCCCCGCCCGCAACTCCGGGAACCCCCTACCCTTCCCTCCCCCCTGCAACTCCAGGAACCCCCTCCCCCTCCCCCCGCCCTGCAACTCGAACCCCCACCCCTCCCCCGTCCTGCAACCCAGAACCCCCCTCCCACCCCCGCTCCGCAACTCCAGGAACCCCCTCCCTCCCTCCGTCCTGCAACTCCAGGAACCCCTACCCTCACCCCCGTCCGCAACCCGGAACCCCCTACCCTCTCCCCCCGCTCCTGCAACCCCAAAAACCCCTACCCTCACCCCCGTCCTTCAACCCAGGAAACCCCCCCTCCCCCTTCCTCCGCTCCGCAATCCAAACCCCCACCCTCACCCCCCGCTCCTGCAACTCCAGGAACCCCCTACCCCTTCCCCCGCTCCTGCAACCCCCGGGAACCCCCAACCCCAAACCCCCCCCTTTTCAACTCCAGAACCCCCCTACCCCTCCCTCCCCCTCAACTCCGGAACCCCCTACCCTCCCCTCCGCCCCCAAACTCCAGGAACCCCCTCCCTCTCCCCCGTCCTGCAACCCCAGGAACCCCCTACCCTCCCCCTCCGCTCCTGCAACCCCCAAACCCCCCCTCCCCTCCCCCGCTCCTGAAACTCCGGGAACCCCCCCCCCCTCTCCTCCGCTCCTGCAATCAAAACCCCCCCTCACCTTCCGCCCTGCAACCCCGGGAAACCCCCTACCCTCCCCCCGCCCCTGAAAACCCAGGAACCCTACCCTCACCTTCCGCCCTGAAACCCGGGAACCCCTACCCTCCCCCCGCTCCGCAACCCCGGAACCCCCTTCCCTCCCCCTCCGCCCCCCCAACCCAGGAACCCCCCCCTCCCCCCGCTCCTGCAACCCCGGGAAACCCCCCTACCCTCTCCCTCCGCTCCTCATCCGGGAACCCCCTCCCCTCCCCTCCCGCCCTGCAACCCCGGGAAACCCCCCCTCCCCCCCCCGCTCCGCAACTCAGGAACCCCCTCCCCTCACCTCCCTCCTGCAACTCCAGGAACCCCCTACCCTCCCCCTCCGCTCCTGCAACCCGGAAAACCCCCTACCCTCCCCTCCGTTTCTGCCCCCAGGAACCCCCCTACCCCTCCCCCCCGCTCCTGCAACCCCGGAACCCCCACCCTCTCCCTCCGCCTGAAACCCCCAGGCCCCCCCCACCCTCCCCTCCGCTCCTGCAACTCGGGAAACCCCCTACCCTCTCCCCCGCCCCGCAACTCATAACCCCCCTACCCTCACCCTCCGCCCTGCACTCCAGGAACCCCCTACCCTCTCCCTCCCTCCTGCAACTCCGGGAACCCCCTACCCCACCCCCCGCCCTGAAACCCCGGGAAACCCCCCTACCCCCCCTCCCCCCTCCTCAACCCCAGGCCCCCTACCCTCCCCCTCCCTCCTGAACTCCAGGAACCCCCCACCCTCCCCTCCGCCCTGCAACTCCAAACCCCCCCTACCCTCCCCTCCGCTCCTGCAACCCGGGAACCCCTACCCTCTCCCCCCCCCTGCAACTCCAAACCCCCTACCCTCCCCCCCCGCTCCTCAACTCCAGGCCCCCCCTTCCCTCCGCCCTAAAAATCCGGGGAAACCCCCTACCCTTCCCCCGCCCTGCAACCCAAAACCCCTTTTACCCTCCCCCCTCCGTCCTGCAACCCCAGGAACCCCCTACCCTCTCCCTCCCTCCTGCAACCCCAGGAACCCCCCCCCTTCCCTCCCCCCCCAACCCCGGGAACCCCCTACCCTCTCCCTCCGCTCCTGCAACTCCAGGAACCCCCCCTCCCTCTCCCTCCGCTCCCAACCCCGGGAAACCCCCCTACCCTCTCCCCCCGCTCCTGCAATCAGGAACCCCCTACCCCTCCCTCCGCTCCTAACTCCAGGAACCCCCTACCCTCTCCCTCCCTCCTGCAACCCCAGGAACCCCCTACCCCCCCTCCGCCCCTGCAACTCCGAACCCCCTACCCTCTCCCCCCCGCTCCTCAACCCCGGAAACCCCCCCTCCCCTCCCCTCCGTCCTGCAACCCCGGAACCCTTTACCCTTTCTCCCTCCGTCCGAAAACCCGCCCCCCCCTTTGGGGAACCCCCTCCCCCTCCCTCCGCTCCTGCAACTCCAGAACCCCCTACCCTCTCCCTCCCTCCGCAACCCCCGGGAACCCCCCACCCTCTCCCCGCTCCTAAACTCCGGAACCCCCTACCCTTCCCCCCGCTCCTGCCCCCAAAACCCCCAAACCCCCCCTCCCCCTCCTTTTCCCCCCCCCTCCCCTCCCGCTCCTGAAAAACCCGGGAAAACCCCCTACCCTCTCCCTCCGCTCCTGCAACTCCGGGAAAAACCCCCTCCCCCCCTCCGCTCCTGCAACTCCAGGAACCCCCTACCCTCTCCCCCCGCCCTGCAACCCCAAACCCCCTACCCTCTCCCCCCCGCTCCTGAAACTCCAGGAACCCCTACCCTCCGTTGTTCCTTACTTTCACTTTAAAACCACAATAACACCACTTAAGACCACAATAACACCCATTAAGACCACAAAACAGCACATTAAGGGCCCAATAACACCACTTATACACAATAACAGCACTTAATGGCCCCACAAAACACCACTTTAATGCCCCAAAATAACACCACTTTAATGGCCACAAAACCCACATTAAGGGCCCACAATAACACCACATTAATGGCCACAAAAACACTACAATAACACCACATTAATGACCCAATAAACCCACATTAAGGGGCCACAATAACACCCTTAATGCCACAAAACCACTTTTATACCACAATAACACCACATTAATGACCACAATAACACAATTAAGGCCACAATAACACCCATTAAGACCACAAAAACCCCAAATTAAAATGGCCCAATAACACCACTTTAAAGACCACAATAACCCCAAAATTTAATGGCCCAAAACCCCACTTAAGCCCACAAATAACACCCATTAAGCCAAAAATAACACCCTTTTAATGGCCACAATAAACCACTTAAGACCCAAAAACACACTTTAAATGGCCACAATAACACCATTTTTTAATGAACAATAACCACTTAAAGGGCCCCAAAATAAACCACTTAATGACCAAATAAAGACATTAAGACCACAATAAACCACTTTAAATACCACAATAACCCCACTTTAAAATGACCACAAAAACACCTTTAATGGCCCAATAACACCACATTATACCACAATAAATACTTTAAAAGAACCACAATAAACCCCACTTTAAGGGCCCAAAATAACACCACTTAAGGGCCCACAAAACACTACAAATAAACCCACATTAATGCCCACAAAACACACAAATGCCCCACAATAACCCCATTAATGACCACAAAAAAACCCATTTTAATGCCACAAAAACACCACTTTAAAAGCCAAAAATAAACCACATTAATGACCCAAAAACAGACTTAATGGCCACAATAAACCACATTAATACCACAATAACACAAAAAAAAAGGCCAAATAACACCACAAAAATGACCACAAAAACACCACATTATGGCCACAAAACACCACAAAATGACCAAAATAACACCACATTAATGACCACAATAACACCACATTAAGGCCACAATAACACCACATTAATGGCCACAATAACACCACATTAATGACCACAATAACACCACATTAATGGCCACAATAACACTACAATAACGCCACATTAATGACCACAATAACACCACATTAATGGCCACAATAAACAAAAAAAACACCACTTTAAAGACCACAATAACACCACATTAATGGCCAAAATAACATACAATAACCCACATTAATGACCAAATAACACCACATTAAGACCACAATACACACTTTAAGGGCCCACAATAAACCACTTAAGGGCCACAAAAACACCCTTAAATACCACAAAACCCCACATTAATGGCCACAATAACACTACAATAACAGCACATTAAGCCCACAAAAAACACCACTTTTTACCACAAACCCCACATTAATGCCCAAAAATAACACCACTTTAATGGCCCAAAAACACTAAAATAACACCAAAATAATGCCACAATAACCCCAAAATTTAATACCACAAAACACCACATTAATGACCACAAAACCCACATTAATGGCCCAAAAACAGCACTTTAAATGGCCAAAATAACACCACAAATGGCCCATAAACCACATTAATGCCCCACAATAACACCACATTAAGGCCACAATAAACCTCAAAAACACCAAAATTAATGACCACAATAAACCACTTAATGAACCACAATAACACCACATTAATGGCCCAATTTAACACCCCCATTAATGACCACAATAACCCCACTTTAATCCACAATAACACCACAAAACACCACTTAAGACCACAATAACCCCAACTTTAATGACCACAATAACACACATTAATGCCAAATAACACCACTTAATGCCCAAAACACCCTTTAAATGACCCAAAAAAAACCCACTTTAATGACCACAATAACACCACTTTAAATGACCACAAAAACGCACTTTAAATGACCACAATAACCCCACATTAAGGGCCCACAAAACACCACATTAATACCACAAAAACCACATTAATGCCCACAATAACACCCATTAATACCCAAAAACACCACTTTAAATGACCACAATAACACCACATTAATGGCCACAATAACACCCATTAATGCCACAAAAACACCACATAAGCCCACAATAAACACCACTTAAAGGGACCACAATAACACCACTTTAAAGACCACAATAACACACTTTAATGACCAAAATCACCACATTAATACCACAAAAACCCCACATTAATGACCACAATAACACCACATTAATGACCACTAAAAAAACAAATTAAAAAATAACACCACATTAATGGCCAAAATTAACCCCACATTAATGCCACAATAAACCACTTTAAATGACCAAAAAACACCACTTAATGACCACAATAACACCAAAATAACCCAATTTAATGACCACAAAACACCAAAATAAACCACAAATGACCACAAAAACACCACATTAAGCCACAAAAACACCACATTAAGACCACAATAAACCAATTAAGGGCCACATTAACACCCCATTTTTCCACAAAAACACCCTTTAATGACCACAAAAAAAACCACTTTAATGACCACAATAACACCCATTAATGCCCAAACAATAACAGCACATTAATACCAAAAAACCACTTTAATACCACAAAAACACCACTTTAATGACCACAAAACCCACTTTAATGACCAAAATAACAGCACATTAATACAAAATAACACCAATTAAGGGCCCCCATAACACCACATAATGACCAAAAAACCCCACATTAATACCACAAAACACCACATTAAGGGACCAAATAACACCACAATAACCCCACTTTAATACCAAAATAACCACAAAACCCCACATTAATGACCACAATAACCCCACATTAATGACCAAAAAACCCACATTAATGAACCACAAAACCCCACAAAAAACCCACATTAATGACCACAATAACACCAATTAATACACAAAAACCCCACATTAATGACCACAATAACCCCAAACATTAATGACCACAAAAAACCACATTAAGCCTAAAACACCACATTTAATGACCACAATCACCCATTAATGACCCAATAAACCACTTTAAATGACCATAAAACACCACTTTAATGACCACAATAACACCACAATAACCCCAAACTTTAAATGACCACAATAACCAAATTAATGACCACAAAACATACAATAACACCCACATTAAGACCACAATAACAGCCCTTTAAATGACCACAAAACGCACATAATGACCAAACAAAAACACCACATTAATCCCACAATAACACCACTTAAATGACCACAATAACCCACATTAATGCCCACAAAAAACAGCACATTAATGGCCACAAAAACCCAAATTTAATGACACAATAACACCACTTAATACCACAAAAACAGCACATTAATGACCACAATAACGCCACATTAATGACCACAATAACACCACATTAATGACCACAATAACACCACATTAATGACCACAAAACCCACATTAATGACCACAATAACACCACATTAATGACCACAATAACACCACATTAATACCACAAAACCCCACATTAATCCCATAATAACACCACATTAATGACCACAAAAACCCACATTATGACCACAATAACCCCACATTAATACCAAAAACACCACTTAATAAACCACAATCACCACCAAAAACACCACATTAAGACCACAAAAAACCCCAAAATTTAATGACCCAAAAAACCTAAAAATAACACCACATTAAGCCCACAAAACAGCACATAATGCCCACAATAACCCCACATTAATGACCAAATAACCCCCAATTTAATGCCCCACAATAACCCCCAATAAAAACCACTTTAATGACCACAAAAA
>NC_069400.1:120130685-120209002 GCF_026875155.1 Cherax quadricarinatus | reverse complement strand
AATCTTTAAAAAAGGAAAAACATGAAGCATTAAACTCAGACCATGCACTGACATCATATATGCAAAATCAGGAGAAATGGTGGAACACCTAAAAAGGGAATGACCCATAAACAGCCCAACAGGTTTCAGGGAGGGGAAATCCTGTGTCACAAACCTACGGAGTTCTATGACTGGTGACAGAAAAAGACAAGAGAGAGGGGGGTGGGATTGCATTTTCGGGACAGCAAAAGGGCGTTTGACACAGTTCCACACAAGAGTTTGGTGCAAAAACGGGGGACCAAGCAGGGATAACAGGGAAGAAACTAAAAGGGGATCAGGGAATACTTGTCGGGAAACCAGCGGCAGGTCGTGGCGAGGTGTCTGAGTGGGCCCTTGACCAGGGGGGCCCCCGGGGTCAGTCCTGGGACCATGCTGTTTCTGGATTTGTAACGACAGGAGGGAAAAATAACCTGAGGTTCCCTTTTTGCAATGACGTGAAGTTGATGAAAGAATTTCACCGATCAAGACCGGGCAGAAAACAAGGGATCTGGACCTGCAGACCTGGCCCCAGAAATTGGGCCCTGGAGTTCAATCCTCCAAGTAAAAAACAGAAGTTTGGGGAAGGAAAAAAAGGCCGCAAGGGAGTACAGTCTGGGGGGTCAGAGCTACAAACCTCCTCAAGGAAAAAGATTTTGGGGGTGAGTATAACACCACACACTCCTGAAGCGCACATCAACCAAATAAGCTGCAGCATATGGGGCCTAGCAAACCCAGACAGCTTTTCCGACATCAAAAGGAACATTCAGGACCCTGTACACCCGTGTATTTGGGCCCATTTTGGGATATCGGCACCAGTTTGGAACCCACACCTACCAAACGTAAAAACTAGAAAAGTGAAAAGGGTTTGCAACAAGACAAGCCCCAACTAAGAGGTAGCCCCTAAAGGAAGTTAAGGGGAAAACAAACCCACACACTGGGGGACAGGGGGAGAAGGGGGGGCATTAACGACAACAAAATACAAAAGGGAAATGACAAGGTGGACAAAGACAGGATTTTCCCAAAATTGGACACAGTAACAAGGGGCACGGGGAAGCTGAAGACACAGATGAATCACAGGGGGTTTTGGAAGATTTTTCAGCCACAGAGTATCAGTAAGTGGAAAAGTTTTGGGAAGCGAGTAGTGGAGGCAGGGTCCATACTAGCTTTAAGCAGAGGTAGAAAACTCCGGCTCAGAGATACCTAGTAGCGATCAGTGAAAAGGGGGGCCCGGAGCTCCCGGGCCGAAACCCCCCCCAAAAACCCCAACTAGGTGAGTACAAAATCAACTAGGGGGAGTAATACACACCACCACCACAGTTCGAAAAGAAGTATGAACCTGGCCACACATACAACACCTGGGGACATATATAGCACCTGCCAACCCTGCAGAAACCGGCCACCATCAAACCTGGCCACACATGAAGACAGGCCCCACTGTAAGACCTGGCCAAAAATGTACACTTGGGCCCCATCGGCACCTGGGCCCCATGTACACCTGACAGAACCCTGAACTCGTTACCCCCGAAGATTCACAATACCACTAACCCAACCCATAACACACAATACCACTAAAACCACCTCATAACACAAAAATACCACTAACACCAGCACTCAGTAACACACAATACCACTAACACCAGCACTCAGTAACACACGATTACCACTTAACACCCAGCACCATAACACACATGTGTACCACTAACACCAGTCACTCAGTAACACACAGTACCACTAACACCAGCACTCAGTACACACAATTACCCACTAACAACCAGCACTCAGTAACAACACAATACCACTGAACACAGCACTCAGTAAGACACAGTACCCACTAACACCAGCACTCAGTAACACACAGGTACCACTAACAAATCAGCACTCCCAGTAAACACACAGTACCACTAACACCATACCCCATGCACTCAGTAACACCAGTACGCACTAACATCAGTTCACTCAGTAACACACAGTACCACTAACACCAGCACAGTAACACCACAATACCACTAACCACCAGCACTTCAGTAATACACAATACCCACTAACTCCACCGCAGGCACTCAGTAACACCACAGTATCCGACTAACACCAGCACTGCAGTAACCACACAGTATCCACACCAACCACACTCAGGTAACACACAGTACGGCATCTAACATCCAGCAAACTTTTTTCAGTATACACACAGTACCACTAACACCGTAGCACATCAGTACACACAATACCACTAACACCAGAACTCAGTAACACACATACCACAACACCAGCTACTCAGTAACACACAGTAACCACTACACCAGCACTCAGTACACACAATACCACTAACAAACCAAGCACTCAGTAACACACAATACCACATAACACCAGCACTCAGTAACACACAGTACCACAACACCAGCACTCAGTAACCCACAGTACCAAACTAACACCAGCACTCAGTAATCACACAATAAACCACTAAACGACCACACCTCAGTAACCCACAATCGACCACTAACACAGCACTCAGTAACACACAATACCACTAACACCAGCGCACTCAGTAACACAAACAATACCACTAACACCAAGCACTCAGTAACACACAGTACCACTAACACCAGCACTCAAGTAACAACAATACCACTAACACCCCACTCATTAATACACAGTACAACTAACACCAAGCACTCCAGTTAAACACCAATACCACTAACACCAGCACTCATAACACACAGTTACCACTAACACCAGCACTCAGTAACACACAATACCACTAACACCAGCACTCAGTAACACACAGTACCACTAAACACCAGCACTCAGTAACACACAATACCGAACCAAAACACCAGCACTCAGGTAACACACAGTACCACTAACACGCAGCCACTCAGTAAACACACAATACCACTAACACCGAGCACCTCAGTAAACACACAGTAAACCACTAACACCAGCACCTCAGTAACACACAGTACCACTAACACCATCACCGATTAACACACAGACCACTAACAGCCGCCCTAGTAAACAACACACAATACCACTAACACCACACTCATTAACACACAGTACTCACTAACACACAGCTCAGTAACACAGAGTACACTAACACCACACTCAGAACAAACAGTACCACTAAACACCAGCACTCAGATAACTCACAATACCCACCTAAAACACCTAGCACTCAGTAACCACAGTACCACACAACACCAGCACTCAGAAACACACAATACCCTAACAACCAGCACTCAGTCTAACACACAGTACCACTAACACCAACACTCAGTAACACACAATGCCACTAAACACCAGCACTCAGTAACACACAGTAACCACTAACACCAGCACTCAGTTAACACATCAGTACCAACTAAACACCAGCACTCAGTAAACACACAGTACCACTAACACCAGCACTCAGTAACACAACAATACCACTATCACTAACACCAGCACTCAGTAACTACACCAGTACCACTAATCACCTGCACTCAGAACACAGAGTACCACTAACACCAGCACTCAGTAACACACAGTACCACTAACACCAGCACTTAGTAAGACACAATACCACTAACACCTAGACACTCAGTAACACACAATACCACTAAACTACCAGCACTCAGGAACAACACAGTACCACTAACATCCAGCACTTCAGTAACACACAGTACCACTAACACCAGCACTCAGTAAAACACACAGTACCACTAACACCAGCACTCAGTAAACGACACAGTACCACTAACACCAGCAACACATATACACACAATACCACTAAACACCACACTCAGTAACACACCAATACCACTAACACCAGAACTCAGTAACAACACAATACCACTAAACCACCGCACTCAGTAACACACAATACCACTAACACCAGCACTCAGTAACAACCACAGTACCACTAATCACCAGCACTCAGTATCACAATACCGACTAACACCCACCACTCGTAACACACAGTACCACTAACACCACACTCAGTAACACACAAGAACCAACTAACACCAGCATCAGTAAACACACAGTACCACTAACAACCACACTCAAGTAACACACCAATACCACTAATACCATAGCACTCAGTAAAACACAGTACCACTAACACCAGCACACAGATAACAACACAATACCACTTAACACACAGCACTCAGTAACACACAGTACCTCTAACACCATGAACTCAGTAACACACATATCACTAACAACACCAGGCACTCAGCCTAACACACAGTAACCACTAACACCAGCACTCAAGTAACAACACAGGGCCACTAACACCAGCACTCATAACACACAGTACCATAACACCCGCACTCCAGTAACACACAATACCACTAAACACCAAAGCACTCAGTAACACACAGGTCACCACTAGACACATCACTCATAACACAGATTACCACTAACACAGAACTCAGCAACACACAGTACCACTAACACCAGCACTCAGTAACACACAATACCACGAACAAACACCAGCACACAGTAACACAGAGTACCACTACACATACCACACTCAGTAACACCCAGTAACCACTTAACAGGGGGGGGGGGAAAACACTCAGCACTCAGTTAACACACAATACCAACCACTAACACTTACCAGCACTCCAGTAAACAACACAGAGTATCGCACTAACACCCAGCACTCGTAACACACAGTACGCACTAACACCAGCACTCAGTAACACACAGTACCACTAACACAGCACTCACCACTCAAGTAACACACAGTACCCACTAATCACGGGCAGCAATGCAGTAACACACAGTACCATCTAACACCACACTCAGTAAGCACACAATACCACAAACACCAGCACTCGTAACAACACAATACCTAACACCGGAGCACTTGGGCAGTAACACGACAATACACATCTAACACCGCACTTCAGTAACACACAATACCACTAACACCAGCACTCAGGTAACACTCAATACCCACTAACACCAGCACTCAGTAACCGACACAATAACCACTAACACAGCACTCAGTAATCACAGCAGTCTACTATACAACCAGCACTAAGTAACACACAGTAGCCACTAACACCGCCTTCCAGTAACACACAGTAACCACTAACACCAGCACTTCAGTAACACAACAATACCCTAACAACCAGCACTCAGTAACACAACAGTACCACTAACACCAGCACTCAGTAACACACAGTACCACTAACACCAGCACTCAGTAACACACAGTACCACTAACACCAGCACTCAGTAACACACAGTACCACTAACACCAGCACTCAGTAACAACACACAGTACCATCTAAACACACCAGCACTCATAACCACAAACCACTAACACCAGCCCACTCAGTAACACACAATACCACGACACCACACTTCAGTTAAACACAGCACAAGTAACCACTAACAACCGAGCACTCAGTAACACACAGTAATCCCACAAAACAACCAGCACTCAGTTAACACACAATACCACTAACACCAGCACTCAGTATACACACGTACCATTTACCGACTAACAACCAAGCACTCAGTAACACACCAGGTACCACTAACACCAGCACTCAGTAACACACAATACCACTAAACATCCCAAGCACTCAGGTAACACACAAAACCACTAAAACCAAGCACTTCCGTAACACACAGTACCACTAACTACCAGCACTCCGCAACACAAGTTACCACTAACATCAGGCACTTCAGTAACTTACAGTACCTTACTAACACACCAGCACTCAGTAACACACAGTACCACTAACACCAGCACTCAGTAACACACAGTACCACTAACACCAGCACTCAGTAACACACAATACCACTAACACCAGCACTCAGTAACACACAATACCACTAACACCAGCACTCAGTAACACACAGTACCACTAACACCAGCACTCAGTAACACATACAGTATCCACTAACAAACCAGCACTCAGTAACACACAATACCACTAACACCAGCACTCAGATTAACACACAGTGCCACTAACACCAGCACTCCAGTAACACACAATACCAACTAACACCAAACTCATAACACAACAGTACCACTAACACCAGCACTCATAACACAACAGTACCACTAACCACCCATCACTCAGTAACACACAATACCACTAAACACCAGCACTCATAACTCCACAATAACCACATAACACCAGCACTCAGTAACACACAGTACCACTAACACCAGCACTCAGTAACACACAGTACCACTAACACCAGCACTCAGTAACACACAATACCACTAACACCACACTCAGTCTCAACACACAAACCACCACACACACCACACTCATCTAACACACAATACCCACTACACCAGCACTCAGATAAACACACAATACCACTAACACCAGACGCACTCAGTAACACACAAAACCACTAACACCAGCACGCAGTAACACACAGTACCACTAAACACCAGCACTCAGGAACACATACAATACCACTACACCAGTCCACTCAGTAAAACACACAGTTACCACAAACACCAGCACTCCAGTAACACACAATACCACTAACAACCAGCACTCAGTAAACACCACACAATACCAAACCGACTAACACCAGCACTCATAACACCAATACCACATAACACCAGCACTCAGTAACCCAATGGGGCTAACCCCACTACAACCAGCAGTTCAGTAACACACAGGTAACACTAACACCAAGCACTCCTAACATCACAGTACCACTAACACCAGCACTCAGTAACACACAGTACCACTAACACCAGCACTCAGTAACACACAATACCACTAACACCAGCACTCAGTAACACACAATACCACTAACACCAGCACTCAGTAACACACAGTTACCACTAACACCAGCACTCATAAACTCACAGTACCAACTATACACCACCACTCAGTAACACACAATACCACTAACACCAGCCACTCAGTAACACTCAATACCACTAACACCAGTCAGCATCAGTAACAACACAGTACCACTAACACCAGCAAACTCAGTACACACAATACTCACTAACCAAAACACCTACACTCAGTAACACAGAATTCAGTACCACTAACACCACAATGCAGTAACACGACAATACCACTATCACCAGCACTTCCAATAACACACAGTACCACAAACACCAGCACTCAGTAACACACAATACCACTAACACCACACTCAGTAACAACAGTACCACTAACACCAGCACTCGATCACACAATACCACTAACACCAGCACTCAGTGAACACACGTACCACAAACACCAGCACTACATAACGCACAATACCCACTAACCACCGGAGCACTCAGTAACAACACAGGTACCCACTAACAACCAGTCACTCAGTAACACACAGTCACCACTACACCAGCACTCAGTAACACAACAAGTAACCATCTAACACCAGCACTCAGTAACACACAATACCACTAACACCATGCACGTCAGTAACACACAGTATACACTAACACCAGCACTCAGTAACAAACAATACCACTAACAGCCAGCACTCAGTAACCACACCAATACCACTAACACACTGTATCACACAGTAACACACAATACCACTAACAACCAGCACTCAGTAACACACAGTACAAACTAACATGCACACCCCCAAAAGCCACTCAGTCACAACACACACACCTCTAACACCAAGAGCACTCGTAACCACAGTACCACTAACACCAGCACTTCAGTAACACACAGTACAAACTAACACCAGCACTCAAGTAACAACACAATACTCACTAAACCACCACACTCAGTAACACACGATACCACTAACAACCTAGCACACAGTAACCCGCCGATCTAACAACACCACACTCAGTAACAACATACCACTAACACCAGCAGACTCATACCACACAGTACTCACAACAACAAGCACAGCTGACTGTAACACACAGTACCACTAACTAAGCTCAGCACTCAGTAAACACAGGGTGACACACAGTAGACCACTAAACACCAGCTACTTCAGTAACACATTACATCAGTACCACTAACACTCTGGAGGTCACTATCATGTACTACAGACAGTACCACTAACGTATCAAGCACTCAGTAACTAGCACAATACACAACACCATCACTCAGTAAAACACACAAACCACTAACCACCAGCACTTGTCAGTAACACACAGTATCCACCTAAACACCAGCACTCAGAAACACACAGTACCACTAACACCAGCACTCCAGTACCAAACAGTTACCACTAACACAAGCACTCAGTAACACACAGTACCCACTAACACCAGCACTCAGTAATCACACAGTCCCACTAACACCAGCTGACTCACAAGTAACAACCACAATACCACTAACAACCACCCTCAGTTAACACACAGTACCGACTAAAACCAGCACTCAGTAACACACAGTACCACTAACACCAGCACTCAGTAACACACAATACCACTAACACCAGCACTCAGTAACACACAGTACCACTATACACACCATCACTCAGTAACACACAGTACCCACTAACACCACACTCAGTAACACACAATACCACTAACACCAGCACTCAGTAACACACGAGTACCACTAAGACCAGCACTCCAGTAACACACAATAACACAACACCGAGAACTCAGTAACACACAGTACCACTAACACCAGCACTCAGTAACACACAGTACCACTAACACCAGCACTCAGTAACACACAATACCACTAACACCAGCACTCCGTACACACAATACCACTAACACACGCACTCATAACACACAGTACACTGGAACGAACTAACACAAGCACTCAGTAACACACTAGTAACCCACGTAACGACCAGCACTCAGTACACAGGGGCGAATACCACTAACACCAGCACTCAGATAACACACAATACCACTAACCCCAGCGGACTCAGTAACACAACAATCCCACAACACTCAGCACTCAGTACACTACAACCTCTACCAAAACACAGCACTCAAGTAACACACAATACTTTCATAACCGAACACCAGCACTCCAGTAACACACAGTACCACTTAAACACCAGCACTCGGGAGTAACACACAATCTACACTAACACCCAGCACTCAGTAACACACAGTACCACAAACCCAGCACATCAGTAACACAACAGTACCACTACCACCAGCACTCAGTAACACAACAATACCACTAACAACCAGCACTCAGAAAACAGCACACCAATACCACAACACCAGCATTCAGTAACACACATTACCACTAACACCATGCACTCATTAACACACAGTACCACTAACACCACCACTCGTAACAACACAATATCCACGAACAACACCAGACACCAGTACACACACAATCCACTTAACACCAGCACTCAGTAACATCACGCACAGTAACCCACTAACACCAAGCACTCCAGTAACACACAATACCACTAAACACCAGCACTCAGTAACCTACACAGTACCACTAACACCAGCACTCCAGTAACACACAAATACCACTAACACCAGCACTCATAACACACAGTACCACTAACACCAGCACATCAAGTAACACACAATACCACTAACACCACACTCGAGATAACACTACCAGTACCACTAACACACCAAAAGCACTCAGTAAACACACAATACCAACTTAACACCAGCACTCATCTAGTACACACACAGTACCTACTCAACACCAGCACTCAGTAACACACAATCTTACCACTAACACCAGCACTCAGTAACACACAGTACCACTAACACCAGCACTCAGTAACACACAGTACCACTAACACCAGCACTCAGTAACACACAGTACCTCTAACACCCAAAAAAGCCCCCACTCAGTAACACACAATACCACTAACACCAGCACTCAGTAACACACAGTACCCACAACACCCAGCACTCAGTAACACACAATACACTAACACCAGCCACTCAAGTACACACATACCACTAACACCAGCACTCAGTAACACACAATACCACTAACACCAGCACTCAGTAACACACAGTACCACTAACACCAGCACTCAGTAACACACAATACCACTAACACCAGCACTCAGTAACACACAGTACCACTAACACCAGCACTCAGTAACACACAGTACCACTAACACCAGCACTCAGTAACACACAGTACCACTAACACCAGCACTCAGTAACACACAATACCACTAACACCAGCACTCAGTAACACACAGTACCACTAACACCAGCACTCAGTAACACACAGTACCACTAACACCACACTCGTAACACACAGTACCACTAACACCAGCACTCTCTCATCTCTCAGTAAACACACAGTACCACTAACACCAGCACTCAAGTAACACCAGTATACACTAACACGCACACCACCAGCACTCAGTAACACACAGTACCACTAACATCAGCACTCAGTAACACACAATAACCAACCTAACACACCAAGCACTCAGTAACACACAATACCACTAACACCGAGCACTCAGTAACACACGAGTACCACTAACACCAAGCACTCAGTAACACACAGTACCACTTAACACCATCACTGAGTAACACACAAGTACCACTAACACCAGCACTCAGTAACACACCAGTACCGCTAACCCTGCACTCAGTAACAACAGTACCTGGACTAACACCAGCACTCATGTAACACACAAAACCACTAACTACCCAGACACAGTAACAACAACAGTAACACTAACACCAGCACTACAGTAACACACAGTATAACCACTAACACCAGCACTCAGTAACACCAATACCACTAACACCACTCTCAGTAACACCAGTACCACTAACACCAGCACTCAGTAACACACAAGTACCACTAACACCAGCCTCAGTAGACACACAGAGCCACTAACACCAGCACTCCAGTAACCACATACCACTATACACCAGCCACTCAGTAACACACAATACCACTAACACCAGCACTCAGTAACACACAATACCACTAACACCAGCACTCAGTAACACACAATACCACTAACACCAGCACTCAGTAACACACAATACCACTAACACCAGCACTCAGAACACACAGTACCACTAACACCAAATGCACTCAGTAACACACAGTACCTACTAATACCAAGCACTCAGTAACACACAGTAGCACTAACACACAGCACTCCAGTAACACACAATAACCACTAAACACCACACTCAGTACACACAGTACCACTAACACCCGCACTCAGTAAAACAACACAATATACCACTAACAACCAGCACTCAGTAACACACAGTACCACTAACACCAGCACTCAGTAACACACAATACCACTAACACCAGCACTCAGTAACACACAGTACCACTAACACTAGCACCAGTATAACCACACAGTACCAACTAACCAACCGAGCACTCAGTAACACACAGTAACCACTAACAACCCGCACTCAGTAACACACAGTACCACTAAATCACCAGACTCAGTAAACAACACAATACCACTAACACCAGCACTCAGTAATACACACAATACCACTAACACCAGCACTCAGTAACACACAGTACCACTGAACACCAGCTACTCAGTAACACACACTATCCACTAACACCAGCACTCATAACACACAGTACCACTAACACCAGCACTCAGTAACACACAATACGCACTAACACTACCAGCACTCAGTAACAACAATACCACCTAACAACCAGCACTCAGTAACACACCAGTACCACTAACACACACTCAGTAACACACAGTGGGCCAAACTAAACAACCAGCCAACTCAGTAACACTCAATACACACCACCAGCACTCAGTAACACACAGTACCACTAACACCAGCCACTCAGTAACACACAGTACCACAACGACCAGCACTCCGTAGACACACAGTCCACTACACCAAGCACTCCGTAAGTGAACAACACAACAATAACCAACTAACACCACACTCCAGTACACACATATACCACTAACGACCAGCACTCAGTAACACTACAATACCACTCTAACACCAGCAGCTCAGTAACACACAGTACGCACTAACAACCAGCACTCAGTAACACACAGTACCACTAACACCAGCACTCATTAACACCCAGTACCACTAACACCAGCACAATCCATAACACACAGTACCACTAACACCAGCACTGCCAGTAACACACTGTACCACTAACTACCTAGCACTCAGTAACACTACCAGTACCGCACTTAACTACCAGCACTCAGTAACACACAGTACTACTGAACACCAGCACTCAGTAACACACAATAGCCCCACTAACACCACACTCAGTAACAACACACAGTACCACTAAACACTCACATCATCAGTAACAACACAGTACCCACACAACACCAGCACTCCACGTAACATCACAATACGCACTAAACCCAGCCACTCAGTAACATCACAATACCACAAACAAACCAACACTTCCAGTAACCACAATACCACAACACCAGCACTCAGTATCACACAGTACCACTAACACCAGCACTATCAAGTACACACACAGTACCACTAACACCGGTAGCACTCCCAGCGAACGAACCACACGTACCATCTAACTACCAGCACTCAGTAACACAACAATACCACTAACACCCAGTCATCAGTAACACACATACCACTAACGCCCAGCACTCAGTGAAACACACAATACCACTAACACACAGCACTCATCTCAGCTAACCACACTAATACCACTAGCACCACACTCCAGTAACACTACCTAATACAACAAATGCGCCATTGTTGGTCCAAAAACCTGTATTTGTTGATTGTTTATTTTTGTGTTTTTTTTCTGTTCTTTTTTTATTATTGACGGTGTCTTCGCTTACTTATATGAGATTTTGTTTCTTTCTTATTTATGTTTCTTTTTAATTGTTCTTTTTCATTAGTGTTCTTTTTAGTTGTCTTTCGATACAACTTATTCTTTTTATTGAGGTGATTCGGATTTTAGTGTTCTCCTTTTTTATTGTGTTCTTTGTTAGTGCTTTTTTTGTGAGTTCCATTTCTTAAACAATCAGGTTACATTTGTATTTCTTACACATGGTTCTTTTTTTTATTGCGATTGTTTCTTTTTAAATTTGGAAGGTCCTTTCTTTGATGTATTTCCTTTATAAACGGTGCGTTCATTTAACTGGTCTCTTTTTTTTTATATCATTTTATTTTATATTGTATCGGTGTTCTTTTTACTGATAATTTATTTATTGGTGTCCTGTTATTCGCGGTTTCTCTAGTTATTTTATCTTCGACTTCCGTTGTACAGTTAATTATTAATAGACTGTATTTCAATAAAAGGAATTGCTAGGTTAATATGGGAGGAGCTACGAGTACTTGTGATTCTATTGGCATGCTATGGCGTGAGTGAGGGGTGAGGGGGGGGAAGGGCAGGGAGGGGAAGGGGGGAAGGAATTAAGATGGAGAATGTTCTAATGATGTCATTTAAAGGGGGATAAGGGGGAAGAAAGTGAGGGTGAGGTGGGGGATACCTCCTCCTCCGTGGTATTCTCCGGGAGGGGGGGCGGTGTTAGAGGTCCTCCTGGGGGGTGGAGTAGATCCTGTAGTTTTAGGACCCGAGGACGTACCCCAGATGGGTAGTATAGGGCCGCGAGGGCGTACTATGGGAAGACGGGCAATTAAGGCTGACAAACGAGGGTATCGCTTTTAGTTTCGTTCGTATTCATTTTCTCTCTCTCTATCTTCTCTCTCTCTCTCTTCCTCTCCCCCCTCTCACTCGCCATCTCTTCCCCTCCCCTCTCTCCAGTCTCATCCCTCTACTCTCACAACTCTCTCACTCTCTCCCTCTCCTCTCTCGTCTCATTCCTCCGTCTTCGCTTCCGTTCTCTCATCTCTCTCTCCCCCTTCACGTCTCTCAACTCATCTTCCTCTCTCCGTCAGCTCAATCGTCTCTCCTCACCCAATCTCTCTCACTCAGCTCACCACATGTCCAGTACTCCTCTCTCTCCGGTCTCACTCTCTTCTCTCTCTCTCACGTCTCAGTCTCCTCTCTCCCATCGCACCCTCTCTACTCTCACTCATCCTCACTCTCACTCACATCTCCCCACCCACACACACTACTCTCACTCTCTTCCTCTCAACTCTCGACACACACTACTCAACGACAACACTCTCAACACACACACACAGTGACTGGGTGGATGGTGGGTGTCACTTCTCACTCTCACCTCCTCCTCTATCCTCAATCACCACTCTACTCTCTCCCCCTCTCCCCACCCTTGTCACACTGTATCGTCTCCACGCTCACGAACCCGCCCACCCCCCCACACATCACACACCAACACGACACCCCACCCACACACACACCACCCAACCACACACACACACACCTCAGCCCACACACACACACACACACACACACGATTAAATCTAACCCACAATGGCGATTATAAACGGATCAAATTGAAGTTTACAGTAGTTTATGTCTCCAGCTGTGTGGCTGTGTTTTTGGTAGCCCCTTCACTATAACATACATGTCCTGGTAAGGTGGGGCACAATACAATGTATAACATGTGCATATAAACTCGTGCAGAATACCTACAACACGTATACGTACCACCAGTAAATCTTCAACACCAACGGTGGACCCCATAATATATATATAATATATATATATATATATATATATATATATATATATATATATATATATCAGGATGATGCTCATGCTTCCTCTTTCTTGCATCTTGCTTCCTTGGCTTCCACGTCCATTCCTGACTCACTCTCCGAGCTTGACTTCTACAATCCCTGATTTCACTTTCACATTTTTAGGACATTCTGTTCCTCCTCCTCTTACTCTACCACTCACCAGTACTACTGCTACTATGACCATACCACCACCAGTACTACTACTACTATTACCGACCACCACCAGTAACTATTACTACCTTTACCACCACCACGCAGTACTGACCTTACTACTAATACCACCACCACCAGTACAACTACTACTATTAATTCTATACTACACAACAACACACACCAGTACTAATACTACTACTGCTATTGCAAACTAACTGCTTCTAACTACGTTAAGTTCCTCTGGGATTTATACTATGGAGACTCTCTCCTTCTCTCTCTCTCCTCCCTCTCTCTCGCTCTGTCTCCTCTCGCTCTCATCTCTCTCCTTCTCTCTCATCTCTCTCCCATCGTCTCCTCTCCTCTCTCCCTCTCCATCCTCTCCTCTCCTCTCTCTCTCTCTCTCTCTCTCTCTCTCTCTCTCTCTCTCTCCTCACTCTCTCCTCTCAAACGAGAGAGCTTCATTACACTCATCATAAGACAACCTGTGTTTTACGGTGAGGCTGTTTATACAGCAAATGAAGTTGTCTGACTACCCTACCTGACTACCCACCTAACTACCCCACCTGACTACCCCACCTGACACCCCTACCTGACTACCCTAACCAGACTACCACCACCACCACCTAACTACTCCCACCTGACATACCCCAACTGACTACCCCACCCCTGGCTACCACGCACCTGACTAACCCCACCTGACACTACCCTGGCGCTGACTACCCCCCACCTGACTAGCCACGCCTGGACTACCCACCTACTACCGTACCTGACTACTCCACCTGACTACCCCACCCACCTGACTACTCCCACCTGACTTAACCCAACCTGACTACCCCACCTAACTACCCACCCACCTAACTACCACACCTGACTACCCCACCTGGCACCCGTCCTGACTACCCCACCTGACTGACCCCACCTGACTACTCCCTACCTGACCTACTCCACCTAACTACTACCCCCACCTAACTACCCCACCTGACTACCCCACCATGACTACACCCACCTGCTACCACGCCTGACTAACCCCACCTGACTACCAGCAGCCTGACATACCCCACCTAACTACACCCCACCTAACTACCACCCGCACCTGACAACCCCACACTGACTACCCACCTGGCTACCACGCCTGACTACCACCCCACCTGACTACCACGTCCTGACTACCTACCTGACTACCCTCCACTAACTACCCCACCTAACTACCACACCTGACACCCCACCTGGCTACCACGCCTACTTACCGCCACCTGACTTGATAGCCCTACACCTGACTACTCCACCTAACTACCACCACCTAACACCCCACTGACTACCCCACCTGACTATACGCCCACCTGGCTACCACGCCTGACTTTACCCACCTGATCTACCAGCCTGACTACCCCACCTAACTACCCCAACTAACTACCCCCACCTGACACCCTACCCCACCTGACTACCCCACACTGGCTTCCACACGCCTGACTACCCCACCTGACTACCACGCCTGACTACCCCACCTACTACCCCACCTGACTACCACCACCTGGTCTACCTACGCCTGACTACCCCACCTGACTACACGCCCCTGACTATCCACGCCTGACTACCCCACCTGACTACCACGCCTGAACTACCCCCACCGACTACCCCACCTGGCTACGCCCACCATGTGCTACCCCCACCTGACAATGAAGTCTCCCACCTCATGGTTGACAACACTGTAGTCTCCCTAGAAGGAACGTTTTCAGGGGTCAACGCCCCCTGCGGCCGGTCCCAGATCAGGCCTCCGGTGGATTCAAGCTTGATCAACCAGGCTGATTCTTCTGCTGGCCGCACGCAGTCCAACGTACGAACCACAGCCCTGGCTATTCCGGCACTGACCCCAGTCATCTTCATGCGTATCCAGAGCCCGTGTCCAACCGTCCCCTTGTTGACGACGCACACACGCCATGTAAACACACACACACACACACACACACACACACACACACACACACACACACACACACACACACACACACAATTACAGATCAGCTGGGAGCTCCTGAACATGCACAAATTTCAGGCTTTATGTGTCCCAAGAAGGGCATATTTTTTGGTGGGTGCGCCAGGGAAGAAAGTGGACTAGACAGGCATATGTTGTCCCAGCCATGATAAGACGACGAGGTTCGAAGCTCCCTGCCTGTGCAACATACTTGAGCGAATATGTTGTTTCTCCTTGAATACGCCAAGGATACGCCAAGACGCTACCTCAGTACACCAAGATATCTAAATACATCAAGGCGGTATCTGAATGCACCAAGACGCTATCTTAACACACATATGCAACCGTTAGGTATCTTTATTTCGAAACGTTTCGCCTACACAGTAGGCTTCTTCAGTCGAGTACAGAAAAGATGATAGAAGCAGAAGAGACTTGAAGACGATGTAATCAGTCCATCATCCTTGAAGTTTTGAGGTGGTCAGTCCCTCAGTCTGGAGAAGAATATTGTTCCATAGTCTGTGTAGACGAAACATTTCGAAATAAAGATACCTAACTGTTGCATATGTGTCTTACCTAACGACCTGTCGGTATGTTATACCATTTTAATGTTCATCTTAATACACCAAGACGTTGCTTATTTATGATAAGATGTTATCTTCTTTGAATTAGTCAAGATGTTGTTTTTCTTCTTTGAATATGTTAAGATGTCTTCTTTAAATATGTCAATATTTAAGCATGGTTGGTTTGCGAAAATGCATCACTTTCCTCATTTTCATCCCTTCAGATCGTTCTTTTACTCCAGTTCTTCCTCATTTTTGCCCTCCGATTCATCTTCCTCAGCCTCCAGTTCTTATTTATCCTCTTCCTCTTCCCCCCATCCTCTTCCAGTACCTTCTTATTTTTTCTTGTCATGGGTCAAGAAAAGTAGGGTAGACTTATCTATCTTTGGCTTTTTATCTACTTCTGTTAAATGATCTGTTTCCGTGTATTTATGTACCTCTAGGTGTACCTGGAGGGTGTTCCGGGGGTCAGCGCCCCCGCAACTCTGTTCATGACTAACTCGTCTACTGCACCTCAGCATTGTTACACGCCTCCCTGTCTTAATTGCTCTAGACTCGTTGGTGAATCCCCTCGTTAAGTGGCTCATTCTTATTGTATCGTAGTTAAATGAACCTGAGGTACGTCACTGAATCATAGTTAAGTTGACCTGAGATCTATTATTGTATCTTAGTTAAGTGGACCCGAAGTCCTTCGTTGTATCGTACTTAAGTGGACTGAGGTCTCTCATTGTATCTTACTTAAGTGGACCCGAAGTCCTTCGTTGTATCGTACTTAAGTGGACCTGAGGTCTCTCATTGTATCTTACTTAAGTGGACCCGAAGTCCTTCGTTGTATCATACTTAAGTGGACCTGAGGTCTCTCATTGTATCTTAGTTAAGTGGACCCGAAGTCCTTCGTTGTATCGTAGTGATTATTGTGGCTTTGTGATAAAATGTCTGGCAATGTCTTTAAACTAATTGATCATGATTCTTGTGTTGTATTGCAATAGATTCTGGCCATTGTCGTGTTGTATTTAGGATGTAATTTTTGGGGTTGTATTTCCCCGTGCTTGGGAAGAATTTTGTCCGGTTTTATTGCGTAATGGAGACATATTTATGTCCAGTTTTTTTTTTCTCTCTGCTCAGTTGTTTACGCCCGTCTAGCTAACTATTTGACCATGATGATGAAAGAGGATCCAGTCGCTGGATTCTACGATGAAAGAGGATCCAGTCCCTGGGTTTTGCGATGAAAGAGGATCCAGTCGCTGGGTTCTACGATGAAAGAGGATCCAGTCCCTGGGTTTTGCGATGAAAGAGGATCCAGTCGCTGGGTTCTACGATGAAAGAGGATCCAGTCCCTGGGTTCTACGATGAAAGAGGAACCAGTCCCTGGGTTCTACGATGAAAGAGGAACCAGTCCCTGGGTTCTACGATGAAAGAGGAACCAGTCCCTGGGTTCTACGATGAAAGAGGAACCAGTCCCTGGGTTCTACGATGAAAGAGGAACCAGTCCCTGGGTTCTACGATGAAAGAGGATCCAATCCCTGGGTTCTTCGATGCAAGAGGATCCAGTCCCTAGGCTCTACGGTACAAGAGGATCCAGTCCCTGAATTCTACGATACAAGAGGATCTAGATCGAGGGGAAAATCGCGAAAATAAATAATGGAGGCAGAAGATAGAGGAAAGGAGAGAGGAGTGTTCAAGAGTTCGTCGTCAAGCACTCACTCAAGCCCCAGGCGCTCAAGACGACCTCTTAGAATCCCACTCTGCTGCCCAGATCATCCCTTAAAACTTCTTCCCCCCCCCCCCACCCTTCCCCATCACAGGATCCATGCAACTCCAGCCGATTTATTCTCCGCTGTCTCCGATTTATTCTCTAGTGCTTCCGATTTATTTCTCCGCTGGACCAATTGTTTTCCCCCAGTTGTTCGACTTGTTTTCCCCTCTCTGAGATCTGTTTGGCCGGGGGTCTGATTTATTTTCATCAGCAGGACGATTTCTTCCTCGCGAAATCGATTTATTTCCTAGGTGGTATGTGTATTTTCTGGTTTGCCTGGTGATGGCTATGGCCAGAGTCTCTGATGAGACATCCTGGCTGACCGCCTTATCAATCAGTGCAACGTGGCCACCACAGCCTGGCTGATCAGGAATTATCCTAACGAAACTTATCCAGTTCACTCTTGTAGACAGTATGCTGGTAATTCCCCCTTATGTACGAAGTGTATTGAAGAGTCTGGGTTCCTTTACACTTAATGAGTTGTCTCTTAATGTACTCCTCTCACTCTGCTTGTCACTGCAGGCATTTTGCACTGTCTTCACAGACACTTTTCTGCCACTGACAGTAATTTCAGTGTGCAGCATCGGAATCAATCCCTGCAAAATTTATAGAATGTAGGAAAGACCAGGCAGCGCAGATTAAGGATCTCGCTAATCCTATTTCACAAGCTGGCTCAAACCTTCAAGGATACGAGGATCAAGCTTGATGAAGGGCAGCTTAGGGTCTTTGGTGTTTGTGTCTCATCAACCTGGCTTCAAGCTTTTACGAACCTGGCTCTAAGCTTTTAAGAAATATTGACTTAAATGTCTGATCATGTTCTGTTTGGCCACTTTAAGAGGGAGTAGAGAAACCTATTTAAAATAGGATAGGGAGTGGGCTATTATTATAATCAAAAAGAAAATAGGGAGTGGAGAGATAGATCAGGTTGATGAGCGGAGGCTGGGCGCGAGGTGGCTGGTCTTGCGAGACCCGGGAGAAGCCACTTTTGAAACCAGTGCTGAAGGAATTTGTGGAGATTTAAGAAGCGAACAGTTAGCTGTATCACTTTTAATAGTATTTTGTTTAACTTGTTGTCACAGCCTGCTAGATCACCATTAAGAGCTCTCATTAGTATAGCGGTATTCATCCTTACAGTAACTCTAAAATATAAGTGTCCAAGTGGATGAGTAGTAGTAATAAAATATAGTACTTTTAATACTTGTTTAGAGTCATCACGGTAATAAACCTGGTTTTATTTTGGGTGTACTTATGTGGGTGTGGGAAAAATGACAATAAAGTGAGTAAATGCTGAGACCTGGTGAGGAGAAAGCTTCGTAGCATTAAATTAAGTGTTGTTTGCGGAAGTGGTTAATTAATAAGTGCGCTGCCAAGAGGTGAAGAAGTGTACTCGCACCGCTGGATCTCAAAAGGCGAGCTAAGTGGTGTGTCGAACTGCGGAACAGTACCGTGAAGATTGTTAAGTGGTTTATTACCCAGGGTGGAGGAGCCTCCCCTCCCCTCTCCTCCCCTCCTTCCACACCCCTCCCCCCCTTCCTCACCCCTCCCACACCCCTCCCCTCACTGTGACAATAAAAATTCTTATCCCAGCAGATATAATTTTAACTTACGATTTTCTTATGGTTGAGCTAAGATATATATATATATATAATATATATATATATATATATATATATATATATATATATATATATATATATATATATATATATATATATATATATATATATACAGGGGGCTAGGAGCTATGACTCGACCCCTGCAACCACATCTAGGTAAGTACAGAATGTCTGGAATAAAATACGAAGATTTCCCTCTGAAAACATTACATGAGTATATCTTATGCATAATTCCCAAACGTGATTTATTCCTAGTTAATTTATTCCTAAGTTATTGTTGTTTACATTCGGTGTAATAGCTGGGGGGGGGGGGTATTCCACGTGAAGTAATCCCTAACACCTGTAAGTTTGAGAGGCTTCCCAGTTCCTGTGTTGGAAGCCTCTTATTATCCCTCACTCGCTCTCATCCTTAATTATTGCTGCCAATTTAAATGTTCTTACAGTTTTTTTTTAATAAATTGAAAGTTTTCTTAAAAATAGTTCATGAGTGAAAACTGATTTTTCTCCCCAATCTCTCTCTCTCTCTCTCTCTCTCTTTCCTCTCTCTCTCTCTCTCTCTCTCTCTCTCTCTCTTCTCTCTCTCTCTCTCTCTCTCTCTCCCTCTCCCTCCCTCCCTCCTTCCCTCCCTCCCTCCCTCCCTCCCTCCCTCTTCCTTCCATCACTGGACTGATCTATTCCACACTTTCCTATGCTCAGTCATGAAGAAAATTGCCACATTCAATTCCTGATTAGAATTTCCGCGTTTGTTCACAGGTTCCTTATTACATACATTGTGAGTTGATTTTTATCTTGTGTGTGTTGTGTGTGTGTGTGTGTGTGTGTGTGTGTGTGTGTGTGTGTGTGTGTGTGTGTGTGTGTGTGTGTGTGTACTCACCTACGTGTGTACCAAGCTACGTGTGAATACACGTAGATTCCTAGTTCCTGGTCCCTTTTTAAATATCGACTGTTTTGCTTGTACCTGCCCTCAAGTGAATGATCGTACTTATTCACGAAACTGTGTATAGTATCTGGCTTTTTTGCAGCAAATACGCTAACAAATAATGAGGGTCTGGTGCGGTACATAAGAGTGTTGAATACAAGAAACTCGAACCGCGACCTAATTGAAGTTCAGACCTGCATACAAATTCATCTTGATAAGTTAAACACTTGTGTATCTTTATTGTGGGAACGTTTTGCCAACCATTGGCTTCCTCAGTCCATTGCAGAGTAGAATGGTTGAAGAACCTCAGAAGGAGTTTGAGATACTCAGTCCCTCAGCCTGGAGTCGATGGGATCACTCCAGGAATCTTGAGCACCAAAATACAAAGTACTGAAGTGAGTGTACTCGACCAGTTCATCTTCAACTGTAAATGCATTAACCGTGACCAAATAAAACATGTCATTACTGAAATAAACCGGAACGATAGATTGGGATACAGGACTTTCAGCAAAAGCCTCCAGAGGTTGAATTCAGTGGTACTAAAAGTGTTATCTAATCACCTATTCTTAAGAGAAAAAGAGAAGAATATGCAAATTAGAAAAGGAAGGACGCTTCCTCTACAAGCAAAGAATAAGAATCACAGAACTTGAAAGTTCAAGAATTTCCCAAGAAAAAATGTTTAGAAAAATACAAAAAATATTGACTGCGCAATAAGGCCACGAGAGACAACAATAAGCCGTGAGTTAACATTTATTAGTAATTCAGAATGTTCTTTCTCTTCACTGTGATCTCTGAATCGATAAAGACCTTGAAATTGCTACCTTGTTGCATGCAGTGTATGTTTTTCTAGACCTGATGTCGTTTTCGCTTCATGTTTTTTGTTTCTCCCCTTGTAATCTTCCCACCCCCTTCCTTTCCTCTGTTTTTCCCTTTCCTTCGTTTCCTTCTCTCCCTTTTCGTATTCTCCTTCGGTCTTCCGTCCTCCACCTCCTGTCTTCCGCCTCCATGTAAACTTGACACTTGTCTTCGTGTCCCGGGACTCGTGGATCATCTTGTCTTCGTGTCCCGGGACTCGTGGGTCATCTTGTCTTCGTGTCCCGGGACTCGTGGGTCATCTTGCTACATTTTTATGCTGCGGTATTTCTTTCTGTGAGGGAGATTTACATGCCTCTGTGAGGGGATTTATCTCTTCCCGTGAGGGGGATTTGTCTGTTCCCGTGAAGGGGGATTTATCTGTCTCTGAGAGGATTTATTTGTTCCCGTAAAGGGGGATTTATCTCTCTCTCTGAGGGGATTTATCTTCCCGTGAGGGGTATTAATCTATCTGAGAGGATTTATCTTCCCTTGAGGAGTATTAATCTGTCTCTGTGAAGGGATTTATCTTTCTGTAAGATGCTTTATCTTTTTCTTTGAACCTGGTTACCTGGAGGTTACCTGGAGGTTATTCCGGGGATCAACGCCCCCGCGGCCCGGTCCATGACCAGGCCTCCCGATGGATCACGGCGTGATCAAATAGGCTGTTACTGCTAGCCGCACGCAGTCCAACCTACGAGCCACAGCCCGGCTGATCCGGCACTGACTTTAGGTATCTGTCCAGGTCTCTCTTGAAGGCAGCCAGGGGTTTATTGGCAATTCCCCTAATGCTTGATGGGAGGCTGTTGAACAGTCTTGGGCCCCGGACACTTACGGTGTTTTCTCTTAGGGATTTACCTTTTCACAACTAGTTTATTTATTCCCTGTAAGAGCGTTGAAAGTTCATAAATAAAGGTTTATGTTATGGAAGTTTTTTATGGCATGTGGTTTATGTGAGATATTCACCACGGTTTATTTTTTCATTAAAGTTATCTGTTGTATTTCCGTAGGTTTTTTGATGCGGGATTTATCTTTTTCCGTAATTATTTTGTGTGTGTGTGTCATTTATCGTAAAAAATATATGTAATTCCCAGATAATTTATTGTTTGTCTGCCTGTGAATGATGCCAGGGGTCAGCGCCCCCGTGGCCCGGTCCCAGACCAGGCCTCCCGGTGGCACCTGTGCTCTCTCTCTCTCTCTCTCTCTCTCTCTCTCTCTCTCTCTCTCTCTCTCTGCAACCTACAGCTTTCGCCTCAGAAGGTTTAAAGTTTCTTAATTTTTTTCTTTTTTCGTAACCTCTTCTTAGCGTTTAATGTTATTTTTTTTCTCTGTCATGTTATGATTTTTTTTTGGGTGGACGGTGGTGGAAGGTTATTAATTTTGGCATGGATCGTGTCTGGCCCCCGGGGGGCCTGGGGGGGTGAGGATGATTGGCGCATGGCAAGGGTGCCTCTGATTGGCTAGTATATCCAGTGAGGTAATTACTGCCTGGCGCCTCACCTACCACTGATTTGATCTGCGACCTTTGTTGAGTAACTCTCCTTGCAGATGTTAATTTATCCTCCCTGCTTGTGTTTGTGTTGACAATGCAGTGGCTCTGTCTCTCTCTCTCTCTCTCTCTCTCTCTCTCTCTCTCTCTCTCTCTCTTCTCTCTCCTCTCTCTCTCTCTCTCTCTCTCTCTCTTCTCTCTCTCTCTCTTCTCTCTGTCTGCCCTCTCTCTCTTTTGTTCTCTCTGTTTCTCTCTTTCTGTCTCTCTCTGTATCTGTCTCTGTCTGTCTCTGTCTGTCTGTCTGTCTGTCTCTCTCTCTCTCTCTCTCTCTCTCTCTCTCTCTCTCTCTCTCTCTCTCTCTCTCTCTCTCTCTCTCTCTCTCTCTCTCTCTCCTCTCTCTCTCTCTCTTTACACAGGGTTTGACAAGGTTAAGGATCCCTACCTTTATTGACAAGCTATTTACAGGTTAAGAGCTGTTACCTACATCAGCTCATTTGAAAGCATTTTTATTGTTATGAGACATACAAGTAGGGAACAGGATGAAGTTGGAGCCATCTGTGGGCCAGAATTTTCACTTGATCAGCTGACTTTATCTCGTTGACATCATTATGCTGTACGAATGTGTTCCATACTTGAGTCATCCTGGGTATGTATGATCTCAAATGGAGTGATGTTCTGGAGAAGGGTACAGCCAAAGTGAAGTTGCTGCTTTCTGACCGTCTTGTGGCATAAAAGCTTGTTTCACGCTGTCCTCGAAGTGGATCCAAGTGTGGTACTTTGACAATATTGGCCTTGTACAAAACAGTAAGGCCACCCACATCCCTCCTGTGTTGAAGGCTCTGCTGAAATGACAGATCTATCCCAAAATGGGTCCAGGCGAGAGATGAGACGTCTTGCTCTGTTTTTCTACTTTGTTAAGCAGTCGCAGATGAGAGGGGGGGGGTAGGCAAACCAAGAAAGTGGAGCATACTCAAGGTGTGAGCGTACTTGTGCCTCGTACAGAATCTTGCAACTCCTACTTTCAAGCAGATGCGAGATACGGCGAAGTGCTGTAAGCTTCCTGGCTGCCTTGTTTGCAAGACTTACAACATGGTTCTTCATGGTCATTTGGAGTAAATTTCACCCCAAAGGATATCAACTTCTTCTCCGGGGCCAAACACCCTCCCTTTCACCCTTACTACTGCACCGCATTCCCATCGGGTGCCTAGAGACGAAACATTTGCGTTTTCTCAGGTCAAATGTTACTTGCCTTATTTCCCCAAAGTGATAAAAATGAATGGGATTCGGGGGATGAGATAAAGAAGGTCGTTGAAGTAGAAATTTCCAAAACAAGGTCCCAGCAGCTTCCTTTTGGAACACTACCCCCAATAGGATGTCAGCTTTTCCTTTCCCTTTAGAACCCCCTTAAGTCTCCCCATGGGGGTAATATGGGGAGACATCGTAGACCTGAAATTTTCCCAGTGTTAAATTTTGCTAGAGCCCTGGCCACACCCGGTGAAAGTACCAGAAATGCCCATGCCCATCTCTCTCCTCTTCCCCCTCTTTCTCTCTCCTTCTCTCCCCTCTCCCCTCTTCACCCCCTCCTCCTCTCCCTCTCTCTCTCTCTTCTCTCTCTCCTCACTCTCCCTCTCCCTCTTTCGCCCCCTTTTTCTCCTCTCTCCTCTCTCTCTCCCTCTGTTCTTTCACCCACCGTCTCCTTTACCTCACTCACGGTCCTGACAAACGCTACCCATCAACCCATCAACCCAAATATCCATCAACCTGCCTACCTACCCATTTACCCACCTTCCTAGCTACCTTCCTATCCACCCATCTACCTATCTTCCTAGTAACTTGCCTACCCACCCAGCTACCCACTCTTCCACTCCCCACGACACACCCACTCACACTCTCTGGCTCATTGTCATTCCGCTAATTAGCCAGTACCCTGGATGGGGGAGGGAAAGTCAGGAGGGGGATGCTGAGGAAAAGGGGGTCTTAGAGGATGGGGGAGGAAAAGTCAGGAGGAGGTTGCTGAGGTTTAATGGGGTCTTGGGAGATGGGAAGGGAAAGTCAGGGGGGATGCTGAGGAAAAGGGGGTCATGAGGATGGGGAGGAAAAGTCAGGAGGAGGATGCGAGGAAAATGGGGTCTTGGGAGATGGGGGAGGGAAAGTCAGGAGGGGGATGCTGAGGAAAAGGGGTCTTGGAGGATGGGGGAGGAAAAGTCAGGAGGAGGATGCTGAGGATAATGGGGTCTTGGGAGATGGGGGAGGGAAAGTCATGAGGGGGATGCTGAGGAAAAGGCCGATTTCCCTTAACCTTTCTTCATAGGACATTCCCCTTAGCTCTGGAACTAACCTTGTCGCAAACCTTTGCACTTTCTCCAATTTCTTGACGGTGTACAGTGTTTTGAACGATTCCTTACTAAGGTATCGGAACGCTGTTCTCAGGTTTGCCAGGCGCCCATTTGCTGCAGCAGTTATCTGGTTGATGTGTGCTTCCGGAGACATGCTCGGTGTTATACTCACGCCAAGATCTTTCTCCTTGAGTGAGGTTTGCAGTCTTTGGCCACCTAGCCTATACTCCATCTGCGGTCTTCTGTGCCCTTCCCCGACTTCATGACTTTGCATTTGGCGGGATAAATTCGAAAGCCAGTTGCTGGACCAGTGTCCAGTCTGTCCAGATCTCTTTGAAGTCCTGTCTGATCCTCATCTGATTTAATTGTCCTCATTCTTCACATCCTCTGCTAACAGGGACGCTTCTGAGTCTAACCCTTCCATCATGTCATTCACATATTCCCAAAAAATAGCACTGGCCCCAGGACCGACCCCTGTGGGCCCCCCCGCTCTTTCACAGGTGCCCACGTGATATCTCATCACGTACCATGACTCGTTGTTGCCTCCCTCAGGTATTCTCTGTCCATTGCAGTGCCCTTCCTGTTATACGCGCCATATCCTTTAGCTTTTACACTAATCTCTTGTGAGGAACTGTGTCAGAGACCTTCCTGCAGTCCAGGAAAATGCAGTCAACCCACCCCTCTCTCTCGTGACTTACTTCTGTTACTTTATCATACAACTCCAGAAGGTTTGTGACACAGGATTTTCCCTCCATAAATCCGTGCTGGTTGGCGTTTATACTCTTGCTCCGTTCCAGGTGCTCCACCACTCTTCTCCTGATAATCTTCTGCATGACTTTGCATACTATACACGTCAGTGACACTGGTCTATAGTTTAGTGTGTGTGTGTGTGTGTGTGTGTGTGTGTGTGTGTGTGTGTGTGTGTGTGTGTGTGTGTGTGTGTATGTGTTCGCTGATTGGGATAAAAATCGGGTAACCGGATACGTTATTTCCAGTCCTTCATTATTTATTCGATAACTGGAATTAGTGTTGTTGATTAAGGGGAAATTGTTATTGTGTGATGTGAATATATTATTACTAATTAAAACGTTTATGTAGTTACCCCTGGCAGTCCTAACTTAGTAGAACTGTGCATTATGTCAGCCAAAACGTAGCTGGTACTGGACGTTCCTTGTGTCTGAACGTAGCTGGTACTGGACGTTCCTTGTGTCTGAACGTAGCTGGTACTGGACGTTCCTTGTGTCTGAACGTAGCTAGTACGGGGGACTTTCCCCTTGTGTCTGAACGTAGCTGGTACTGGACGTTCCTTGTGTCTGAACGTAGCTAGTACTGGACGTTCCTTGTGTCTGAACTTAGCTGGTACTGGACGTTCCTTGTGTCTGAACGTAGCTGGTACTGGACGTTCCTTGTGTCTGAACGTAGCTGGTACTGGACGTTCCTTGTGTCTGAACGTAGCTAGTACTGGACGTTCCTTGTGTCTGAACTTAGCTGGTACTGGACGTTCCTTGTGTCTGAACGTAGCTGGTACTGGACGTTCCTTATAAGAACATAAGAACATAAGAAAGGAGGAACACTGCAGCAGGCCTGTTGGCCCATACTAGGCAGGTCCTTTACAATCCATCCCACTAACAAAATATTTGCCCAACCTAATTTTCAATGCCACCCAAGAAATAAGCTCTGATAACTCTATCCACTCATTTGCAAGTCCCACTCAAATACAACCCCTCTCACTCATATATTTATCCAACCTAAATTTGAAACTACCCAAAGTCCTAGCCTCAATAACCCAACTAGGCAGACTGTTCCACTCATCAACTACCCTATTTCCAAACCAATGCTTTCCTATGTCCTTTCTAAATCTAAATTTGTCTAATTTAAATCCATTACTGGGGGGTTCTCTCTTGGAGAGACATCCTCAAGACCTTGTTAATATCCCCTTTATTAATACCTATCTTCCACTTATACACTTCGATCAGGTCTCCCCTCATTCTTCGTCTAACAAGTGAATGTAACTTAAGAGTCTTCAATCTTTCTTCATAAGGAAGATTTCTAATGCTATGTATTAATTTAGTCATCCTACGCTGAATGTTTTCTAACATTCAGAACATTCTGAACATAGCTGGTACTGGACGTTCCTTGTGTCTGAACGTAGCTGGTACTGGACGTTCCTGTTCTGAACGTAGCTGGTACTGGCGTTCCTTGTGTCTGAACGTAGCTGGTACTGGGCGTTCCTTGTGTCTGAACGTAGCTGGTAACGGACGTTCCTTGTTCGAACGTAGCTGGTACTGGACGTTCCTTGTGTCTGAACGAAACTGGTACTGGACGTTCCTTGTGTCTGAACGTAGCTGGTACTGGACGTTCCTTGTGTCCTGAACGTAGCTGGTACTGGACGTTCCTTGTGTCTGAACGTAGCTGGTACTGGACGTTCCTTGTGTCTGAACGTAGCTGGTACTGGACGTTCCTTGTGTCTGAACGTAGCTGGTACTGGACGTTCCTTGTGTCTGAACGTAGCTGGTACGGACGTTCCTTGTTCTTGAACGTAGCTGGTACTGGTACGTTCCTTGTGTCCCGAACAAGCTGGTACTGGACGTTCCTTGTGGCGAACGTAGCTGGTACTGGATGTTCCTTGTGTCTGAACGTAGCTGGTACTGGACGTTCCTTTGTGTCTGAACGTAGCTGGTACTGGACGTTTTCCCTTTTTGTCTGAACGAGCTGGTACTGGGACGTTCCTTGTGTCTGAACATAGCTGGTACTGGACGTTCCTTGTGTCTGAACGTAGCTGGTACTGGACGTTCCTTGTGTCTGAACATAGCTGGTACTGGACGTTCCTTGTGTCTGAACGTAGCTGGTACTGGACGTTCCTTGTGTCTGAACATAGCTGGTACTGGACGTTCCTTGTTCCCGAACGTAGCGGTTTCGGGCTTCCTTGTGTGAACAAGCGGTACTGGACGTTTCCTTGTTCGAACGTAGCTAGTACTGGACGTTCCTTGTGTCTGAACGTAGCTGGTACTGGATGTTCCTTGTGTCTGAACGTAGCTGGTACTGGATGTTCCTTGTGTCTGAACGTAGCTGGAAATGGACGTTCCCCTTTTGTCTGAACGTACTGGTACGGACGTTCCTTGTGTCCTGAACGTAGCTGGTACTGGATGTTCCTTGTGTCTGAACGTAGCTGGTACTGGACGTTCCTTGTGTCTGAACGTAGCTGGTACTGGACGTTCCTTGTGTCTGAACGTAGCAGGTATTGGACATTCCTTGTGTCCGAACGTTGCGGATACTGGACGTTCCTTGCGTCTAAACGTAGCGAGGACTGGACGTTCCTTGTGTCTGAACGTAGCTCAGGCGTTGACAGCATTGATATTATTGTAGTAACGCACACAAGTCAGCATATAGGAATAAAAGCAGCACCGGAGCAACACAAACACCCGCAGCAACAAAAAAAACACAACAAAAAGCAAAAGCAACAAAAAAAGCAACACAACAGCAGCAGCAGCACAGCAAACACAGCAGCGCACACAGCGACTTGGGTTTACTAACTACGGGGGCATTAAGGAGGGTTACACCCAAATGATTCACTGCCCGTAACCTCCCAGTTTTTTCACGGAATTAATTTTTCTAGAAAACGTTGTAACCATGGTTAAGTTCACCCCCCCCCCCCCCCTCCCTTTCCCCGGTACCTCGTCTTTCCCACCCATTACCCCCCTCCCGGCACCTCTCACATCCACCATACCATTTCCTCTGCCCCCTTTTCCTTTCCCCCTTAACTCCTTCTGTTTTTCTCCTTTACCCTTGTTTAAGATACTCCAGTACCTGCTGAAAGTAAAGAACTACTACTTACTACAAACTACTATACTACTACTACTTCCACTATCAACATTATCTCTGCCACTACTACTCCACTTAATTGTTTCTTCCTTTCTCTCTCTGTCCCATCCTTGTGTCCCTATAGACTGGCTCCCTCACCTTCTTGTGTTAGTGTGACTTATAAATGTTCAAGTCAGACCGAAACTGGAAATATTCAGAGGTTGGATAACATGCATCCTGTTTGGTAACCTGTGAAACACATCTCCATATATCCTGCTGTTTGGAGACTTCAGTCTCATACGACAACATAATCGAAGTACAGACCCGCGTGCACAGTGATTTGGGACAGAGAAACACGACCAAGCATGAGAGAGATTTCAACAGATTCGTCTTCAACTAGAACATCAACTAAGATCAAATAAATTGCGAACTTAGGAAGATAAGTTGAGATGATAACATGACCACGCAAAAGCTACAGTAGTTCCTCGGGAGAATGAGCTCTTTGGTGCTCGAAGTAAGCTCCAAACACGTAATTCTTCGGCAGAAGAATAGAAGATGCAAACGAGAGAGAGAGAGAGATGGGGGAGGGGGGGAAGGGAGAATCTCTTTACTGGCGAAGACGACGGGTAACAGAGCTTCAAGGCAGCAGAATCTCGGAAGCACGAAGGGAAACTCTGCTTAGAGAAATAGAGAACATCGAGCACAAAATGACAGCATCATGTAGAGTCCAGGAGAGACAGAGGGAGCAAAGAGCCGTAAATAAAATTAGAAGAAATCTCAAAATCCAGGATGAAAAAAAAAAAACATATGCAGTATAGGGCCTTAAAGGAGACGGGACACTGATGAAAATAAAAAAAAATGAGTGAAATACTAGAGTCATAATATAACTCAGTATTCAGTGACCAAGTCATGAGTCTATAGATCGTTGACACAAGTGAGTTTTTCATGAATGAGACTCAAAACACTGTTAACTTCTCCACAATTTTCTGATGTAGTTTTCTTCCCAATTGACTCTGAAGAAACTATCGACAGCATGACCATGTATTCTGCTCCAGACCCAGACTCGTGGACTTCCATACTTGTCAAGAACTGTAAGAAATCACAATCTTGGACCTTTAGGAGAAGGAGCCTGTACCAGGTGTCTGATCAGCCTGGCTGTGAAGGGCTTTGGTTCGTGCGTTGGATTGCGTGCGACCGGCAGTAGCAGCCTGGTTGCTCAGGCCTTGATGCACCATGATGTAAACAGTGTAATACTTGTGTAGTAAATAGATTCCTGTGCATACGCCCATAGAGATCTTTCTCACTTCTTGATAGACTGCAGTATAACGTCTCCCTAAAACAGTCTATAGTGTTTTCCTCGCTACCATCTCCCTTACAAGAACCCCACGATAAGGAGGCCTGGTCTGGGAGTGGACCACGGGGGCACTGACCCCCGGAAACGTTCTTCAGGTATCCTTCAGGCTCCTAATGATATTGGTTGAAAATTTATAATTCCACACGCTGCTAATGCGCCCAGTTTTGAACCATTAAAAATAACGTTCTTTCCTAAATTACATTTTTTTTTATCACTGTTTAAGCTTCCCTTCTTCCTCCAACCCTCCTTTCCCCTCCTCTTCATCACCAGTTTCTTCTTATGCCTCTTTTTCAGTTGCTAACTTCATCTTTATTTCTCCTGCAAGACCACTCCTTCCTTCCCTTCCTTACATTATCTTTATATTTCTTCTTCCTCCTCCCTCCTACTTCTGCTGCCCACGCTGTGTCTACATCAGATAGTCAGGGTATGAATCTATCCTCAGGTCCAGTTAGTCCAGGAGTAAGGCTGCCTTCAGGTCCAGATGGTCCAGGTGTAAGCCTGCCTTCAGGTCCAGATGGTCCAGGTGTAAGCCTGCCTTCAGGTCCAGATGGTCCAGGTGTAAGCCGCTTAGCAGTGTCGGTAAGCTGCTCAGGTCCAGATGGTCCAGGTGTAAGCCTGCCTTCAGGTCCAGATGGTCCAGGTGTAAGCCTGCCGTCAGGTCCAGCTGGCCACCACATTCTGATGAGCGTCAATTTTTTGTTAAGTAATGTTTAACGTCAAATTCTTCCCGTTCCCAATTTTCCTCAAATGTTTTCGACTCACGATCCGCATTTTTTGGTTATTATTTCACTTTTGTTTTTTCTAATTCATTATGAAAAGCTCTAAAATCTTTTTTTTTTTTTTAAAGTTTAGACACTTACTATAAATCAGTCATTTTTCAACTGTCTTATTTTAAGTTAGATTGAGTTAGGTTACATAAAGTTTTAGGAAATTTTAACCTCAAGTAAGGTACTTTCTGGCATGGTATTGGACTACGAAGTCATCGCAGCGTTCAGGCCTGGATGCTGCGTCGCTCTTGACGCGAGGATGAGCTGGGCTGCGAGGGTAGAACTCTTGAGGCATCAGGGCAGCGTCGGGTGAGCTCTCAGGTGGAGGCTCTCATCAGCTTTCACATACCCATGATTAATCTCTCTCTCTCTCTCTCTCTCTCTCTCTCTCTCTCTCTCTCTCTCTCTCTCTCTCTCTCTCTCTCTCTCTCTCTCTCTCTCTCTCTCTCTCTCTCTTCTTCTCTGATTCAATCAGACAGCATCTGGAGGTTATGACCTTGTAACTGTTACCTCTGCCAGTCAGTCAGCACAGTCAAGTAGGAGACACCTGCATTGTTGACGTTGACTCCCTCACTCAGTTACTCGATTAGAGGTGTAAATTAGCTTTGCAGCATGAGTGGAGCAGTGGTGGTGGTGTCTCTGATGGTGAAGCAGTGATGGTAGTGTCTGTTGGTGAAGCAGTAGTGGTGGTGTCTCTGTTGGTGGAACAGTGGTAGTGGTATCTCTGATGGTGAAGCAGAGGTGGTGGTGGTGGTGGTGGTGGTGTTTCTGATGGTGGAGCTGTGGTGGTGCCTCTGATGGTGGTGATCAAAGGCAATATCATCTATACTCTGGTCCTTGAGAGATAGTTGTTGCCTTGATGTGGTTAGTGGTAGTGGTGCTGGTTACGGTGGATGGTGGTGATACAGGACTGGAAGGAAGGGGGGTAATTAGAAAAGTTATGTCCCATAGCTTGGAACAATATTTCAGACTATGGAACAAAACTCTTCTCCAGGCTGAGGGACTGACCACCTCAAAACTACGTCTTCAAGGGTGATGGACTGATTATATCGTCCTCACATCTCTACTGCTTCGCCAACTTTTCTGTACTCGACTGAAGAAGCGTACTGTGTAGGCGAAACGTTTCAGAATAAGGATGTCTAGCTGTTGCAGATGTGTCGTACTTACCACACTGTACTTGACCTTCAGTCGGGGCCTGGTCATGGACCAAGGCCGCGGGGGCGTTGACTCCCCAAACACCCTCTAGCTTTAGTCCTTCCTTGACGGTGGTTTATCCGTCAGGAAACAAGTATCTCTTGACACAGGACTTTATCAAGCGATCACCCCATAAATGCTTGAGTATCCGCTGACATACCCCAGCCAGACATTACACCCAGTGGTCACTAACTCTAGCAGGTTTCTAAGATGGTTGCATGTCCAGGTGCTTAATAACCTTACATTCTCGAGGCACTTTGAGTCTGTGCTGCCTTGCCGGTGAGACTGCCAAGTGTCTTCCTGGTCCATGGTGTCTGAAGTCATAACGCATTTTGCTGCTTCATTGTCAGACGTTATTACTTCTTCGTCATGTTAAGAATATAAACCTTTATGGAAGTATTTCATTGCTCAGGCTCCTCCTCTTTCCTTGTCATCATACATCCCTTGTCCTCCCCCACACATCCTTGTCATCATACATTCCTTGTCCTCCCCCAAACATCCTTGTCATCATACATCCCTTGTCCTCCCCCACACATCCTTGTCATACATCCCTTGTCCTCCCCCACACATCCTTGTCATACATCCCTTGTCCTCCCCCACACATCCTTGTCATCATACATCCCTTGTCCTCCCCCACACATCCTTGTCATCATACATCCCTTGTCCTCCCCCACACATCCTTGTCATCATACATCCCTTGTCCTCCCCCACACATCCTTGTCATACATCCCTTGTCCTCCCCCACACACCCTTCTCATCATTCCTCCCTTGTCCCTTACATCATGAAGTCAGCGGTGTGATACCAACAAGTTAATTATGATGACATCTGTGCAACACCTGTGCAACACCTGGTTATCTTTGTTGACAGATGTTTCGCTACACAACAGTCTTTATTAATCTAATATAGAGTCATGAGGATGGGGATTTTTTTTTTCCTGGTAAAGTCGCTGCTTCAAGAGTTTACCTTCATACCTGTGTTTGATCAGTTAAGTCTGGCGTGCAGACGAGACTTGTCAAATTGGTGCTTAAATAATATTTCCTCCGTAAGCTTCTAAAAGGAACCCATTTTCAATTGTTCCTTTGATAGGGGGAAAAAGTTGTCCTGTAATAAACATGCCCCAGGGTTGCCAGGTCGTCATCGTCATGAATGCCCCTGGCTGGCTCTCTGGCCAAAAACTTTAAGTTGTGAAACAGTCGGTCTACAGCCACCTAGGTTTTCCCCTCAGTCCAGTTCACGGTACCACTTCTTGTCTCACGGTACCACATTTCTTACATTAAGTTATCACGGGTGTGGAGAGAGCCCTTTTTTACACTTAGCTTAAAGTTAATTTGGTGGTGTCACTGTAACATTTATTCGGTGACATAACCCAGGTCTGCCTTTAATTATGCCAGGATAAAAGTTCCTTCTTTCCCCATTTTCCTTCCCCAGATTTTAGTTTTACCATTTTCCTTTTTCCCCCTATCCTTTTTCTGGTTCACCTATCCCCTCCTTCCATTATTTTCCTGTCTATTTCGGTCACTGAAGATGAGTTCTTTCTAATTTTAACACTGATAACCCTAAAAAAGCCAAGCATGTGATTTACTTGCGCTGAGGCCCTTTAAATCCTTTTCCCAGGATGAAACCCCACAACAATGATAACACCCAGGTTCCTAATTACTGCTGGGTGAAGGGGGAAAACAGATGCATGGAGTTGTTCCCAAAGGTCTTGACTTACGGGGGACTATCTCGGATTTTCTGTTGTGAGCCGACTACGCTCCTCCTCTTCACGTGGGCGACTTGATGACGGTAAAGGGTTTTGATCAAGGGGAAACCGGGCTACCTTTCCCCTTCCCCTGAGAACCGATTACCCGCCTTCCCAGGCGCTGTATGTTCCTACGAGTTGAGCATTTGACCTTGAATAGTATAATAAAAGTGCGTGGCCCCACATTTCGGCTTGCCCCTCAAAACATTGTATCTTGTCTTCCTTCCCTTTTTGTCTACCTCCCTTATTTCTCTAATTCTCGCCCCTTTACCTTCTGTCTATTTCCTTACCTCCTTACTTTCCCCCCCCTTCCCCCCCTCCTTTTCTTTTTCCTTTCGCCACAAATTCTTCCCCCTTTCCTATCTCATTCCCCTCTCCTCCCTCACCCCCTCTCCCCCGCCTTTGTGGCTCACACACCAATAATTCCCATAAGGTTTCCCTCCCCTCCTCACGTCTTGGCCAAGACAAACAAAAAAGTTGTATTTAATGGAGTTGGTAGGAGTCTTCCCTGCCTATGGGGCTATTTCCCAGGGATTTCAGGAATCTATCCAGTTGGCAGGATAATGCCTCCCAAAGTAATTTCACCCTTTGGGGGATTCCGGGGCAAATTTCAAGTTGGTGTAGGAGTCTTCCTTGTGATAGGGTACCCTTCCCAAAATTCGGGAAGGCTTTCCATTCCGTGTATTCCCCTGTCGTGTAAGACATAGTCTGGGGTCGGGGCCCACTTTCCAGTCTTGCCTCAGATGAAGATCATTTTTTTCCGCTCGTAAATTAAATTTCCTACTAGTAGGTGTTCGCCCTGCGTCTCTTCCGTGGCTCTTGCTGGTTTCTTAATGTTACTTCCCTAAGTGTTTTCCGGGGGTCAGTCCCCCCGGGGCCCAAAATGTTTGCGTGCCGCCCGGCCCTCCCACCTAACCCTAGGAAAACCGTCCCGCTAAAAACCCCGGGCACACTCAACACACTCCCAACCCCCCTTCTTCCCCTTTCAAACTGTCACTTCCCCCCACCACCACCCCTATCCCCCCAACCCCCTTCCCCTCCCAAAACCACCAACCCCAACCCCCTTACCCCTCCCTACCCTAGGCCCCAACACAAAATTTCCCCCACTTCCCCTTCCCCCCACCCGATTCGCTTCCCCCCCACCCCACTTCCCCTTTCCCCCCACCCCCCTTCCTTCCCTCACCCACTTCCGTTCCCCCACCCCATTCCTCTTCCCCTCACCCCACTTCCGTTTCCCTACCCCATTCCTTTCCCTACCCCACTTCGCTTCCCCTCACCCCACTTCCGCTTCCCTCACCCCACTTCCCCTTCCCCCCACCCCCCTTCCCCTTCCCCCCCCCCACTTCCGCTTCCCCCCCCCACTTCCTTTCCCCCCACCCCCCTTCCGCTTCCCTCACCCCCCTTTTCCCTTCCCCACCCCCCCTTCCTTTCCCCCCACCCCACTTCCGCTTCCCCCCCACCCCCCTTTCCCCTTCCCCCCACCCCCCTTTTTCTTCCCCCCACCCCATTTCCCTTCCCCTCACCCCTTCCGCTTCCCCCCACCCCCCTTCCCCTTCCCCCACCCCCTTCCTCTTCCCCTCACCCCACTTCCCTTCCCCTACCCCATTTCCCCCTTCCCCCCCACTTCCCGGCTCCCCCCACCCCCTTCCGCTTCCCCCAACTTCCCCTTCCCCTACCCCTTCCCCCTTCCCTCACCCCATTGCTTCCCTCACCCCCCTTCCCCTTCCCCCCAACCCACTTCCCCTTCCCCTCCCCCACTTCCGCTTCCCTCACCCCACTTCCCCTTCCCCTCACCCCCATTCCGCTTCCCCCTTACCCCCACAGCTACCCCTTTCATCCCCTTTCATATTCTCTTTCCCCATGAATTTTTCATCGCCCCCTTCTTTCACCCTACACTCCCCCTTCAACGCTTCCTTCCTTCCCCCTCAGCCCTTTAAAGCCCTCCCCTCCCCCCTTCCCCCCCCCCTCTCCCCCCCCCCCTCAGCGTCTTCCCCCATCCTTACCCCTAATATTTGGTTATGCTCCCTTTACTGTATCTTCCCCGACCCCCTTTTTTTATTCCCCTCCCTCTACACTTCCTCTATCTTTCCTCCCCCTCCCTTTGCTCCCCCTTTCTTCTTCTTCATCGCCCCCTCACTTTCCCATTCTTTTTTTTCTTCTCCCCCCCCCCCTCATTCCTTTTTTCCCCCTCATTGTTGTCTTCGCTCATTATCTCCTGTCCCTTCATTCTTCCTCTTCACGGGATCTTCCGACCACCAACCTGCCCCCCCAGGTGAGGGTTTTCGGGGGGGGGGGGTATGAATACAGGAAATTTTGTGTGTTGGCCCAAAACCCGAGAGTTTTTGTCCCCCGTGGAGGAGAGAGGGTAACAACCCCCTAAGTTGGGAAAAGAGGGGTCACTACACTGGAGTGGGGAGAAGGGGTCAACCCACGGAGTGGGGAGGAAACCCCCACTGAAGTGGGGGGGAATAGCCACACTGAAATGGGGGGGAGAGAGGGATAACCCCACTAGGTGGGGAGGAGGGGGTCAACTACCTGGAGTGGGAGAGAGGGATCAACCACATAGAGTGGGGAGAGAGGGATCAAACCCCACTGAGTTGGAAGAGAGGGATCAGCTACACTGGAGTGGGGAGAGAGGGATCAACCACACTGGAGTGGGGAGGAATCAGCCACACTGAAGTGGGGAGAGAGGGATCAGCCACACTAGAGTGGGGAGAGAGGGATCAACCACACTAAGTGGGAAGAGAGGGATACTACCTGGAGGGGGGAGAGAGGGATAACCACACGGATGGGGGGAATCAGCCCCAGAAGTGGGGAGAGAGGGATCAGCCACACTAGATTGGGAAGAGAGGGATCAGCTACACTGGAGTGGGGAGAGAGGGATCAACTACACTGGAGTGGGGAGAGAGGGATCAACCACACTAGAGTGGGGAGAGAGGGATCAACCACACTAGAGTGGGAAGAGAGGGATCAGCTACACTGGAGTGGGGAGAGAGGGATCAACCACACTGGAGTGGGGAGGAATCAGCCACACTGAAGTGGGGAGAGAGGAATCAACCACACTAGAGTGGGGAGAGAAGACTGTCCTCTCATCGCTACTAGGAGAGAGTTGTATCACATCCAAAGGAAACGACTGGCCCTGTGAGACCTAGGTGAAGCCACTTCTGAAATCAGTGTTAACCCTTAAACTGTCCAAACGTAGATCTACGTTTTTTCAACATTTGAAAGTATGTAAAAAAACGTAAAGCTTCTTTTTCTTTTTTACATTTGAAAACGTTTAACAAAAGCTTTGATCTACATTTTTTTTTGGTTATATTTGAAAATATGTAAAAAAAAACGTAGATCTACTTTTGGAGCACTACGCATGTGAACGTAGATCTGTTTGGACAGTTTAAGGGTTATTAAAAGATCTAATTGGTAAATCAAGACGTAGTACATAGTTAACCAAGGAGGACTATTTAAGTGATTACTTTTCGTGTGTAATTTGTATCCCTCTCAGTAGTCTAGGACTTAAAAGGACCATAACCTGGAGGAGTATACACAGAGTCTGGTGTTCCAGGGGTCAACGCCCCCTCGGTCCGGTCCATGACCAGTAATAGTCTTCGTATCATTGTGATGTTTCGGTCCCGGTTACTTTGCATAAAGGTCGAAAGTAACCAGTAACGGCACGGTTCCCATATTTTCAGTACTAGCATTAACAAATAGTTCCACTCCTATTATTTTCCACTTGGGTAGGAAATACCCCCGGTGATATCCCCCTTGATTTTATTTCCAATGTACTTGCGTGGATGAGCGAAAGTGGCGGGGAAGTAGACAGGTACTAGCTAGTAGCACTTAGGCGGCGAGGAGAAATCTCTGGACCAGGCCTAGATTTTAAGTTGACGTTACGGTCTGTCTTGGACCGGTATTGTGCCTGTTTGTTCTTTCTAGATTAAGAGTCAGTGAGCAGGTTGTTAGTAAGTGGTGTACCAGTGGGGGGAGGGGGTGAAACAAGTGAGCTTGCACCACTACGTAACAATAAGTGGAGTACCGAGGGGTAGTGGAGAGGTTCATTGCCTCCTCTTCTTAAAGTTTGTGGAAGGAGTTGTAGTAGTACTTGTAATAGTAGTAGTTGTGTGATTATGTGTCGTAGTAGTAGTTATAGGAGCAGAAGTGGTAGCGTATGTAATAGTAGTAATAGTACAATAGTACTAATTACAGCAGTAGTGGTAATAGTATGGTAGCTGTGATTATTGTTGTACTTGTAGTAGTGGTAGCTGTAATAGTATTTGTAGTAGAGGTAGTTGTAATTGTAGTGGTTGTAATAGTATTTGTAGAAGTAATAGCAAGGACTACAGCACCACTACCAACACGTCAGACACGACGATTTCCCACTCCATTGTCCAACAGTCATATTTTAATAACCTGTAACTCTCCCTAACATCATGGAGGGAGGGAGGGTGAGGTGCAGGCAGAGAGGAGGTGAGAGAGAGAAAAAAAAAGAGAGGGAGGGAGCGAGCAGGAGGGTTGAAAATTGTCGATAATAATATTCTTCAATTTTATGTATTATTTTATTAACGAATAAAGTGGCTGAGGAAGAGGCAGCCGCGACTGTGGTGGCGGGGGTGGGGGGGGGGTGATTTTTAAGGACAGGGAGGGTTTTTTAGGGTATGGTGGTTCTTTTTTAAGGGATGTAGGGAAGATATTTTTATTTTTCCTGGGAATAAAACTGGAAAGAAGGATTGGGTTGAAGGCAGTAGAATGGTTGACAGCAGCCATCCAGGGAGGTGCTACTACTACTACTACTACTACTACTACTACTACTACTACTACTACTACTACTACTACTACTACTACTATCCCCCACATAAAAATGTAAAATAGAAGCATATTAAACGTTATATATTTCAGGATTATCTGTCTTTTTCTGTCTCGGGAACGTAAGATTGCAAGTAAATCTTGCAAATATCTGCTTATGTTCACTATACTTGCCACTTGCCGGACACACTACCCCTTAGCCTCTTAAGACCTGTCGTACCTGCTCTTAAAACTATGTGCGAAGCCTGCCTCACCACGACTTCTTCATCGGGATCATTCCACTGAAAAAATACTCCCTGGCGGGTCTGCGTCACATCTGTGTTTAACTTACCGCTGTGCCCCCGAGTACCGGTATCCCGCCTCTCAGACAGCCTATCCCTGTCTATCCTATCAATTTCTCAGTGTATTTTGTATGTTGTTATCGTGTCTTCCATGGTTCTCTTGTCCATCAATATTGTGTGGTTCAGTTCCGCCAGCCTCTCCTGGTAGGTCATACACTGTAGCTCAGGAACACACCTCGTCACATACTTCTACACTTCCCAACATGCTGGATGAGGTGTGGGGCTCATGCTGGCTCATGCTGCGTACTCCATCATGGGCCCCACATATGTTGTATAAAGAGTCTGGAAGGTCTCCTGCGTGTGCGTGTGTGTACTCACCTAGTTGTACTCACCTAGTTGAGGTTGCGGGGGTCGAGTCCGAGCTCCTGGCCCCGCCTCTTCACTGATCGCTACTAGGTCACTCTCCCTGAGCCGTGAGCTTTATCGTACCTCTGCTTAAAGCTATGTATGGATCCTGCCTCCACTACATCGCTTCCCAAACTATTCCACTTCCTGACTACTCTGTGGCTGAAGAAATACTTCCTAACATCCCTGTGATTCATCTGTGTCTTCAGCTTCCAACTGTGTCCCTTGTTGCTGTATCCAGTCTCTGGAACATCCTGTCTTTGTCCCCCTTGTCAATTCCTCTCAGTATTTTGTAAGTCGTTGTCATGTCCCCCCTATCTCCTGTCCCCCAGTGTCGTCAGGTTGATTTCCCTTAACCTCTCCCGTAGGACATACCTCTTTGCTCTGGGACTAGTCTTGTTGCAAACCTTTTTTACTTTTCTAGTTTCTTTACATGCTTGGCTAGGGGTGGGTTCCAAACTGGTGCCGCATACTCCATATGGGACTAACGTAAAACGGTGTACAGGGTCCTGAACGACTCCTTATTAAGATGTCGGAATGCTGTTCTGAGGTTTGCAAGGCACCCATATGCTGCAGCAGTTTTTTGGTTGATGTGCGCTTCAGGAGATGTGCCTGGGGTTATACTCACCCCAAGATCTTTTTCCTTGAGTGAGGTTTGTAGTCTCTGGCCCCCTAGACTGTACTCTGTCTGTGGTCTTCTTTGCCCTTCCCCCCAAACTTCATGACTTTGCACTTGGTGGGATTGAACTCCAGGAGCCAATTGCTGGACCAGGTCTGCAGCCTGTCCAGATCCCTTTGTAGTTCTGCCTGGTCTTCGATCGAATGAATTCTTCTCATCAACTTCACGTCATCTGCAACAGTGACACCTCAGAGTTTATTCCTTCTGTCATGTCGTTCACAAATACCAGAAACAGCACTGGTCCTAGGACTGACCCCTGTGGGACCCCGCTGGTCACAGGTGCCCACTCTGACACCTCGCCACGTACCATTACTCGCTTTCTGTCTTCCTGACAAATATTCCCTGATCCATTGTAGTGCCTTCCCTGTTATCCCTGCTTGGTCCTCCAGTTTTTTGCACTAATCTCTTGTGTGGTACTGTGTCAAACGCCTTCTTGCAGTCCAAGAAAATGCAATCCACCCACCCCTCTCTCTCTCTTGTCTTACTGCTGTTACCTTGTCATAGAACTCCAGTAGGTTTGTGACACAGGATTTCCCGTCCCTGAAACCATGTTGGCTGCTGTTGATGAGATCATTCCCTTTTTAGGTGTTCCACCACTCTTCTCCTGACAATCTTCTCCATGACTTTGCATACTATACATGTCAGTGATACTGGTCTGTAGTTTAGTGCTTCATGTCTGTCTCCTTTTTTAAAGATTGGGACTACATTTGCTGTCTTCCATGCCTCAGGTAATCTCCCTGTTTCGATAGATGTATTGAATATTGTTGTTAGGGGTACACATAGCGCCTCTGCTCCCTCTCTCAGGACCCATGGAGAGATGTTATCTGGCCCCATTGCCTTTGAGGTATCTAGCTCACTCAGAAGCCTCTTCACTTCTTCCTCGGTTGTGTGTACTGTGTCCAGCACATGGTGGTGTACCCCACCTCTCCGTCTTTCTGGAGCCCCTTCTGTCTCCTCTGTGAACACTTCTTTGAATCTCTTGTTGAGTTCCTCACATACTTCACGGTCATTTCTTGTTGTCTCTCCTCCTTCCTTCCTTAGCCTGATTACCTGGTCTTTGACTGTTGTTTTCCTCCTGATGTGGCTGTACAACAGTTTCGGGTCAGATTTGGCTTTCGGTGCTATGTCGTTTTCATATTGTCGTTGGGCCTCCCTTCTTATCTGTGCATATTCGTTTCTGGCTCTACGACTGCTCTCCTTATTCTCCTGGGTCCTTTGCCTTCTATACTTCTTCCATTCCCTAGCACACTTGGTTTTGGCCTCCCTGCACCTTTGGATGAATCACAGGCTAATCCTGGCTTTTTCATTATTCCTGTTACTCTTGGGTACAAACCTCTCCTCAGCTTCCTTGCAAATTGTTGTTAAATATTCCATCATCTCGTCTGCTGACTTCCCTGCCAGTTCTCTGTCCCACTGAACCTCATTAAGGAAGTTCTTCATGCTTGCATAGTCCCCTTTCTTATAGTTTGGCTTCATTCGTCCTGCCCTTCCTGCTTTCCCCTCCACTTGTAACTCTATTATGTATTCGAAGCTTAAAACCACATGATCACTGGCCCCCAGGGGTCTTTCATATGTGATGTTCTCAATATCTGCACTACTCAAGGTGAATACTAGGTCCAGTCTCGCTGGTTCATCCTCCCCTCTCTCTCTCTCTGGTAGTATCCCTTACATGTTGGTACATGAGGGTTTTCCATGTTTCTTGGCCCTCATGTGAATTCAAGTTCTCCCAGTCGATTTCCTTGTGGTTGAAGTCACCCATGATCAATAGCTTTGCCCTGCTTGCATAAACCCTTCTGGCCACTTCAGCCAATGTGTTAACCATCGCTCTGTTACTTTCTTCATACTCTTGCTTTGGCCTCCTGCTGTTCTGTGGTGGGTTATACATCACAGCAATTACCACCTTGGGACCTCCAGACAGAAGCGTTAGTACTATGTAATCTCTTGCTTCTCCTCTGTCTCCTCTCTCCAGCTCATCAAAATCCCATCGGTTTTTGACCAGCAGTGCCACTCCTCCACCCCCTCTGTTCCCTCTGTCTTTCCTCAGGATCTGATATCCCGTTGGAAAGATGGCATCTGTTATCATCCCTGGAAGCTTGGTTTCTGTGAGGGCTATGATATCCAGTGTGGGTGTGTACTCACCTATATGTAGTTGCAGGGGTCGAATCACATCTCCTACCTCCCTTCTTCGCTGGTAGTTACTAGGTCCACTCCCAGTTCCAAGAGCCTTACCATACCTCTGCTTAAAGCTATGTATGTACCCTGCCTCTACTGCTCTCCCCTCCAGAGTGTGTGTGTGTGTGTGTATAAATAATTTCCAAAATACTGGCAGTAATTACATTGGTGGTGTACATTTGGGCACTGTTGCAGCGTGACGGAGCGCGTGTGCAAGCATTGTCTGGAAAGTTATGCAAAACATTACCCGATGAATTTTCTTAATGTGGTCAATAATTTCATGGGTGGACCAGTGTAAACATTGTCACCGTCACTCCCAGCACACCCTGCGTACCGTCACTCCCAGTACACCCTGCGCACCGTCACTCCCAGCACCCTGCGCACCGTCACTCCCAGCACACCCTGCACACCGTCACTCCCAGCACACCCCGCGCATCGTCACTCCCAGCACACCCTGCGTACCGTCACTCCCAGCACACCCTGCGCATCGTCACTCCCAGCACACCCTGCACACCGTCACTCCCAGCACACCCCGCGCATCGTCACTCCCAGCACACCCTGCGTACCGTCACTCCCAGCACACCCTGCGATCGTCACTCCCAGCACACCCTGCCACACCGTCACTCCCAGCACACCCCGCGCATCGTCACTCCCAGCACACCCTGCGTACCGTCACTCCCAGCACACCCTGCGTACCGTCACTCCCAGCACACCCTGCGCACCGTCACTCCCAGCACACCCTGCGTACCGTCACTCCCAGTACACCCTGCACACCGTCACTCCCAGCACACCCTGCACACCGTCACTCCCAGCACACCCCGCGCATCGTCACTCCCAGCACACCCTGCACACCGTCACTCCCAGCACACCCCGCGCATCGTCACTCCCAGCACACCCTGCGCACTGTCACTCCCAGTACACCCTGCGCACCGTCACTCTCAGCACACCCTGCGCACCGTCACTCCCAGTACACCCTGCACACCGTCACTCCCAGCACACCCCGCGCATCGTCACTCCCAGCACACCCTGCGCACCGTCACTCCCATGTACACCCTGCGCACCGTCACTCTCAGCACACCCTGCGCACCGTCACTCCCAGCACACCCTGCGCACCGTCACTCCCAGCACCCTGCGCACCGTCACTCCCAGTACACCCTGCGCACCGTCACTCTCAGCACCCTGCGCACCGTCACTCCCAGCACACCCTGCGCACCGTCACTCCCAGCACACCCTGCGCACCGTCACTCCCAGCACCCTGCGCACCGTCACTCTCAGCACACCCTGCTCACCGTCACTCTCAGCACCCTGCGCACCGTCACTCTCAGCACACCCTGCGTACCGTCACTCACAGCACACCCTGCGTACCGTCACTCACAGCACACCCTGCGTACCGTCACTCTCAGCACACCCTGCGCACCGTCACTCTCAGCACACCCTGCGTACCGTCACTCACAGCACACCCTGCGCACCGTCACTCACAGCACACCCTGCGTACCGTCACTCCCAGCACCCTGCGCACCGTCACTCTCAGCACACCCTGCGTACCGTCACTCCCAGCACACCCTGCGCACCGTCACTCCCAGTACACCCTGCGCACCGTCACTCTCAGCACACCCTGCGCACCGTCACTCCCAGCACCCTGCGCACCGTCACTCCCAGCACACCCTGCGCACCGTCACTCCCAGCACACCCTGCGCACCGTCACTCCCAGTACACCCTGCGCACCGTCACTCTCAGCACACCCTGCGCACCGTCACTCCCAGTACACCCTGCGCACCGTCACTCTCAGCACACCCTGCGCACCGTCACTCCCAGCACACCCTGCGCACCGTCACTCCCAGCACCCTGCGCACCGTCACTCCCAGTACACCCTGCGCACCGTCACTCCCAGCACACCCTGCGCACCGTCACTCCCAGCACACCCTGCGCACCGTCACTCCCAGCACACCCTGCGCACCGTCACTCCCAGCACACCCTGCGCACCGTCACTCCCAGTACACCCTGCGCACCGTCACTCTCAGCACACCCTGCGCACCGTCACTCCCAGCACACCCTGCGCACCGTCACTCCCAGCACCCTGCGCACCGTCACTCCCAGTACACCCTGCGCACCGTCACTCTCAGCACACCCTGCGCACCGTCACTCCCAGTACACCCTGCGCACCGTCACTTCAGCACACCCTGCGCACCGTCACTCCCAGCACACCCTGCGCACCGTCACTCCCAGCACCCTGCGCACCGTCACTCCCAGTACACCCTGCGCACCGTCACTCCCAGCACACCCTGCGCACCGTCACTCTCAGCACACCCTGCGCACCGTCACTCCCAGCACATCCTGCGCACCGTCACTCCCAGCACACCCTGCGCACCGTCACTCTCAGCACACCCTGCGCACCGTCACTCCTAGCACACCCTGCGCACCGTCACTCCCAGCACACCCTGCGCACCGTCACTCCTAGCACACCCTGCGCACCGTCACTCCCAGCACCCTGCACACCGTCACTCCCAGCACACCCTGCGCACCGTCACTCCCAGCACACCCTGCGCACCGTCACTCCCAGCACACCCTGCGCAACCGTCACTCCCAGCACCCTGCGCACCGTCACTCCCAGCACCCTGCGCACCGTCACTCCCAGCACCCTGCGCACCGTCACTCCTAGCACACCCTGCGCACCGTCACTCCCAGCACCCTGCGCACCGTCACTCCCAGCACACCCTGCGCACCGTCACTCCCAGCACACCCTGCGCACCGTCACTCCCAGCACCCTGCGCACCGTCACTCCCAGCACCCTGCGCACCGTCACTCCCAGCACCCTGCGCACCGTCACTCCTAGCCCACCCTGCGCACCGTCACTCCCAGCATCCTGCGCACCGTCACTCCCCGCACACCCTGCGCACCGTCACTCCCAGCACACCCTGCGCCCGTCACTCCCAGCACCCTGCGCACCGTCACTCCCAGCACCCTGCGCACCGTCACTCCCAGCACCCTGCGCACCGTCACTCCTTGCACACCCTGCGCACCGTCACTCCCAGCACCCTGCGCACCGTCACTCCCAGCACACCCTGCGCACCGTCACTCCCAGCACACCCTGCGCACCGTCACTCCCAGCACCCTGCGCACCGTCACTCCCAGCACCCTGCGCACCGTCACTCCTAGCACACCCTGCGCACCGTCACTCCCAGCACACCCTGCGCACCGTCACTCCCAGAACACCCTGCGCACCGTCACTCCCAGCACACCTGCGCACCGTCACTCCCAGCACCCTGCGCACCGTCACTCCCAGCACCCTGCGCACCGTCACTCCCAGCACACCCTGCGCACCGTCACTCCCAGCACACCCTGCGCACCGTCACTCCCAGCGCACCCTGCGCACCGTCACTCCCAGCACACCCTGCGCACCGTCACTCCCTGCGCACCGTTACTCCCAGCACACCCTGCACACCGTCACTCCCAGCACACCCTGCGCACCGTCACTCCCAGCACACCCTGCGCACCGTCACTCCTAGCACACCCTGCGCTCCGTCACTCCCAGCACACCCTGCGCACACGTCACTCCCAGCACACCCTGCGCACCGTCACTCCCAGCGCACCCTGCGCACCGTCACTCCCAGCACACCCTGCACACCGTCACTCCCAGCACACCCTGCACACCGTCACTCCCAGCACACCCTGCGCACCGTCACTCCCAGCACACCCTGCACACCGTCACTCCCAGCACACCCTGCGCACCGTCACTCCCAGCACACCCTGCGCACCGTCACTCCCAGCACACCCTGCGCACCGTCACTCCCAGCACACCCTGCACACCGTCACTCCCAGCACACCCTGCGCACCGTCACTCCAGCACACCCCGCACACCGTCACTCCCAGCGCACCCTGCGCACTGTCACTCCCAGCACACCTGCGCACCGTCACTCCCAGCACACCTGCACACCGTCACATCCCAGCACACCCTGCGCACCGGCACACCCTGCACACCGTCACTCCCAGCACACCCTGCGCACCGTCACTCCCAGCACACCACCGCGCACCGTCACTCCCAGCACACCCCGCGCACCGTCACTCCCAGCACACCCCGCGCACCGTCACTCCCAGCACACCCTGCGCTCCGTCACTCCCAGCACACCCTGCGCACCGTCACTCCCTGCGCACCGTCACTCCCAGCACACCCTGCGCACCATCACTCCCAGCACACCCTGCGCATCGTCACTCCCAGCACACCCTGCGCACCGTCACTCCCAGCACACCCTGCGCACCGTCACTCCCAGCACACCCTGCGCACCGTCACTCCCAGCACACCCTGCGCATCGTCACTCCCAGCACACCCTGTGCACCGTCACTCCCAGCACACCCTGCGCATCGTCACTCCCAGCACACCCTGCGCATCGTCACTCCCAGCACACCCTGCGCACCGTCACTCCCAGCACCCTGCGCACCGTCACTCCCAGCACCCTGCGCATCGTCACTCCCAGCACACCCTGCGCATCGTCACTCCCAGCACACCCTGCGCACCGTCACTCCCAGCACCCTGCGCACCGTCACTCCCAGCACACCCTGCGCACCGTCACTGCCAGCACACCCTGCGCATCGTCACTCCCAGCACACCCTGCGCATCTTCACTCCCAGCACACCCTGCGCACCGTCACTCCCAGCACACCCTGCGCATCGTCACTCCCAGCACACCCTGCGCATCGTCACTCCCAGCACACCCTGCACACCGTCACTCCCAGCACACCCTGCGCACCGTCACTGCCAGCACACCCTGCGCACCGTCACTCCCAGCACACCCTGCGCATCGTCACTCCCAGCACACCCTGCGCACCGTCACTCCCAGCGCTCACTTGATTTATATTGGCAGTAGTGGAAATATTGGAGTGATAATGTATACAAACCAGGAACCCGGGTCTTGAGACCAACACCTTTGTTCATATCTATATTGCTTATACCACTGTTCTTAGTGTCTCTTATGATTATTACGATTATTATTAAATTATAATTATTATTATTGTTATTATTATTATTATTCATAATTTTATTTTAATTATTATTATTATTATTATTATTATTATTATTATTATTATTATTATTATTATTATTATTAATCACAGGCGCAGAGTACGGAAACGTAATACAACAAACAGGGAATGGGGCGGTAAGGTATTCAACTTTGATTCGTGGAAGGGGACAGCATCTCCCAACTCTTTGGATCAAGATCCCTCCACAAGTACGAGAGGCAGCCTTCCCTCCTTTTAAGGGGCTGGTCGTCTCACAACACACTGATCTTGTGTAGGACGAGCCTGGCCCATGGCCGGGCGCCGGGAGTAGAATGATTCTGGGAACTCATCAAAGGTACGACCCACAGAACGTGTGGCAACTCCAGGCGAGAGCGCTAAACCACAGGGAAATTTTAATTTCAACTTCCAATAGAGATCAGCAAGAATAATATAGAAGCAAAAATGGAAAATAGCGTGGAATATAGCGGAGGATATTGGCTTATTTACATTTCTAAAAGCGTAGCAAAGCGCTGTTAAAATTGAGGCTGTTTTACGTTTTTATTAAATTTGTAATTCATGGGTTGGAGAGTGTATAGAAAACGGAGTTAGGGAGCGTGATACTGGTATGGTGCATGACAGGGTGCGTGGCAGGGGGTAGGATGTGGTAGGGAAAGGTTGCATGCGGTAGGAAGGTGCATGGTAGAGTAGGGTGCATGGTAGAGAGTAGGGTACATGGTAGGAGTAGGGTGCATGGTAGGAGTAATGTGCATGGTAGGAGTAGGGTGCATGGTAGGAGTAGGGTACATGGTAGGAGTAGGGTACATGGTACGAGTAGGGTACATGGTAGGAGTAGGGTGCATGGTAGGAGTAGGGTGCATGGTAGGAGCAGGGTGCATGGTAGAAGCAGGGTGTATGGTAGGAGCAGGGTGCATGGTAGAGAGTAGGATGCATGGTAGAAGTAGGGTGCATGGTAGAGAGTAGGGTACATGGTAGGAGTAGGGTGCATGGTAGGAGTAGGGTGCATGGTAGGAGTAGGGTGCATGGTAGGAGCAGGGTGCATGGTAGAAGCAGGGTGCATGGTAGAAGCAGGGTGTATGGTAGGAGCAGGGTGCATGGTAGAAGCAGGGTGCATGGTCGAAGCAGGGTGCATGGTAGAAGCAGGGTGTATGGTAGGAGCAGGGTGCATGGTAGGAGTAGGGTACATGGTAGGAGCAGGGTACATGGTAGGAGTAGGGTGCATGGTAGGAGTAGGGTGCATGGTAGGAGCAGGGTGCATGGTAGAAGCAGGGTGTATGGTAGGAGCAGGGTGCATGGTAGGAGTAGGGTACATGGTAGGAGTAGGGTGCATGGTAGGAGCAGGGTGCATGGTAGGAGCAAGGTGCATGGTAGGAGTAGGGTACATGGTAGGAGTAGGGTGCATGGTAGGAGTAGGGTACATGGTAGGAGTAGGGTGCATGGTAGGAGCAGGGTGCATGGTAGGAGTAGGGTACATGGTAGGAGTAGGGTGCATGGTAGGAGCAGGGTGCATGGTAGGAGCAAGGTGCATGGTAGAAGCAGGGTGTATGGTAGGAGCAGGGTGCATGGTAGGAGTAGGGTACATGGTAGGAGTAGGGTGCATGGTAGGAGCAGGGTGCATGGTAGGAGCAAGGTGCATGGTAGGAGCAGGGTGCATAGTAGAAGCAGGGTGTATGGTAGGGAATAAAGAGCATGATAGCTGATAGGGCATTAATTTCACAGGCGAACAGAGAGGTGTGGGGTATTCCTCACTTCTCTGCTCAGAGGGAAGGTATCCACTGAGGGATATCCTGAGGTATCCTTCACTTAGATGAACACTTGGTTTTAACACCACGGGGAGAACAGATTCGATACCAGGTATTAACAGAGTGATGCTGCTGGATGGAAGGAAGGAAGAGAAGGAGTAAAGGAGAGAAGGAGAAAGAAAGAGGCGCGTGGCAATGCGGCAAGAAGGGAGAAGGGAAGAGAGAGAGAGAGAGAGAGAGAGATGCAAAAACGGCATGACACCTTTCATACCATTCTGATAAATATATTTAATTTTTCCACTATTTATTCTCTACATATTGTACACGATAGTTACACAGCATTGGTTTCCTGTCATGTTCCACCACACAGCATGGTTTCCTCTCATGTTCCACCACACAGCATGGGTTTCCTCTCATATTCCACCACACAGCATGGTTTTCCTGTCATGTTCCACCACACAGCATGGGTTTCCTCTCATGTTCCACCACACAGCATGGGTTTCCTCTCATGTTCCACCACACAGCATGGGTTCCATACATGAACTGATGAAATCTGATGTTTCAACCTCCTAGAAAGTGGAACCATTTCTCCCCTTTGCTTAAACCTAATTACCTTCCAGTGGCCATCATATTGTTTTTGGGGTCCGTTGGAAGTCTTGGTTGATATCAGCTTGAAGGTTTGCAGCGTCCTCAGTGGATGCCCTTCTCGTATCGTCTGCAAAGGATGATGCAGTGCTGTGAATTATTTGCGCCTGTGTGTGTCGCATTTGAGAATGAGAAAGAGAAATGGGGCGAGTATAGGGCCTTGAGGAACAGAACTTTCACTTTGGCAGCCTCTGATTTGGCTTTGTTCAAAGTGTAGTAAGTCCTCTGCCCACCTCCCTGTTGTTCATGGAAAAGTGTATTTTTGTTCAGTTTTATGAACACCGAGTTCCACGAGGCTGGACCTGCCTTGAGCCAGGCTCGTCTGATGCTTGCCTGGTCAGCCAGACTATTGCTGCTGGTGGCCCGCTGACCGACATATGCATCACAGCCTGGTTGATCTGGCACCTGAATATACCTATCCAGTTTCCTCCTGAAGATTTCTGCACTTGTTCCACCAGTGTTTCTGATATCTTCTGGTAAGATGTTGAATAGTCCGGGGCAATGGACGTTGACGGGAATACTATCACTGGACTCTTCAGGGGCGAGTCGGGGGTTACGATTATATTAGCAATTTCGGAAATCCTCGCAGTTTTGGGTCCCGGGTGTGAAAAACTCTTTTTTTCAGTCTTTAGTGTAAATTCTAACTGGGCTCGCTAAACACACAGTTGCATTGTCACTTCAGTGTTTCACTAATTTCTGTGTCATCAGGATAACTTCCATTTCCTTTAAGCAAAGGACTAAGTTTGTCTTGGATTTTTGCATATGAAAAAAAAAGTATTTTGGAATTCTTTTAATTTCATTACTGACTTTTGCTGCCCTCCTCCTTACGCCTTCCCCTTCCCCTCCCCCCTTCCCTCCCCCCTTCCCCTCCCCTTCCCCTCCCCCTTCCCCTCCCCCTTCCCCTCCCCCTTCCTCCCCTCCCTCCCCCTTCCCCACCCCCTTCCCCTCCCCCTTCCCTCCCCCTTCCCTCCCCTTCCCCTCCCCTTCCCTCTGATTCTCCTGATCTCCGTATGATTGAATCAGTTTCATCTGGATTTTTTTTCATCTCTCGAACAAGCCTTTCTTTTTCCATTCTCGAGAAATTGTAAGAACTTGAAAAGTCCGGTGATTCTTCGTCTTCACCTGTAAAGGAAGCGTCTCTCTCAAACTTACATCATCTCTTCTTTTTCGTCCTTAATGGTAGTAAGAATCTGGATCTTATGACTCTCTTCAGACACGGGCTTGAAATTATATTTCTCTACCTGGAGTCTGCCTACCTGAAGGGGTCTGCCTACCTGAAGGGGTCTGCCTACCTGGAGGGTCTACTTTCCTAGAGGGTCTACATACCTGGAGTCTACCTGGAAGGGTTTACCTACCTAGAGGGTCTACATACCTGGAGTCTACCTGGAAGGGTTTACCTACCTAGAGGGTCTACATACCTGGAGTCTGCCTACCTGGAGAGGTCTACCTACCCTGAAGGGTAGGTAGGTCCAGCCCTTGACCAGGCCTCCACCCACTTTCCAGCATATTTCAATCAATTTATTTACTGTTCAAGTTGGATTTGTTGAATAACTCATCAGTGTGCAGGCAAGCCTGAGCTGCAGTTAGCTTGTGCTCACAGACTGGTGTATTCCACATAGTTGTGCCTCATACTGCTTCCTCATAATTTGTGAGTATAAGGTGACGGGTATTTGCTAGTCTCATTTGTTTCCTCTGTTTACTGACTTCTGGTAAACGGAGAAAGGACTTTGTTTTTTAAGCAAAATTTGATACATCGGTAGTGTGCTGCTACTTTATTGCAGGTCTAACACCCACCCAGTGGGTGGGTGTGAGTTGGACCTGCCTCGCATGGGCCAGTAGGCCTGCTGTAGTGCTCCTTATGTTTTTTATGATAAAACGTGAGAGATAGGGAGGGTGTGAGGTAGGGACGAAGGTGTGAGGAAGAGAGAGAGGGAAGAAGGGAGGGAAGGAAGAAGGGAGGGGAGGAAGTAGGGAGGGGAGGAAGGGAAGTAAGGAAGGAGGGAGGGAGGGAGGGGAGGAAGGGAAGTAAGGAAGGAGGGAGGGAGGGAGGGGAGGAAGGGAAGTAAGGAAGGAGGGAGGGAGGGAGGGAAGTCTCATAGTGTCAACCATAATATTGGGTCAACGACGCCAGGCTGGGCCGCTATCGACCACACCACCTGATTGTCTCTTATTAACTTGCCCTTCTCTTGCCCAGCCTTGCTCCCTACCCACTGCCCCTTTCCCCTCCCCAGCCCTTTCTCTTCCCCCTGCCCTTCCTTGTTTCCCTGTGCCCTCCCTCCCACACACTCTACCACAATAACCTTTATTGTCCCTTATGAATTTGGAAAATATTTATAGGTTGGTTGCTTCCATATTCATGTGTTGATCTCTGTTGTGTCTGTGTAGCCTCCAGTGTCTGTTAGTGTGTCTGTGTAGCCTCCAGTGTCTGTTAGTGTGTCTGTGTAGCCTCCAGTGTCTGTTAGTGTGTCTGTGTAGCCTCCAGTGTCTGTGTGTTGTTAGCCTCCAGTGTCTGTTAGTGTGTCTGTGTAGCCTCCAGTGTCTGTGTGTCTGTGTAGCCTCCAGTGTCTGTTAGTGTGTCTGTGTAGCCTCCAGTGTCTGTTAGTGTGTCTGTGTAGCCTCCAGTGTCTGTGTGTCTGTGTAGCCTCCAGTGTCTGTTAGTGTGTCTGTGTAGCCTCCAGTGTCTGTTAGTGTGTCTGTGTAGCCTCCAGTGTCTGTGTGTCTGTGTAGCCTCCAGTGTCTGTTAGTGTGTCTGTGTAGCCTCCAGTGTCCGTTAGTGTGTATGTGTAGCCTCCAGTGTCTGTTAGTGTGTCTGTGTAGCCTCCAGTGTCTGTTAGTGTGTCTGTGTAGCCTCCAGTGTCTGTTAGTGTGTCTGTGTAGCCTCCAGTGTCTGTGTGTCTGTGTAGCCTCCAGTGTCTGTTAGTGTGTCTGTATAGCTCCAGTGTCTGTTAGTGTGTCTGTGTAGCCTCCATGTCTGTTAGTGTGTCTGTGTAGCCTCCAGTGTCTGTGTTCTGTTAGTGTGTCTGTGTAGCCTCCAGTGTCTGTTTGTGTGTCTGTGTAGCCTCCAGTGTCTGTTAGTGTGTCTGGTAGCCTCCAGGTCTGTTAGTGTGTCTGTGTAGCCTCCAATGTCTGTTAGTGTGTCTGTGTAGCCTCCAGTGTCTGTTAGTGTGTCTGTGTAGCCTCCAGTGTCTGTTAGTGTGTCTGTGTAGCCTCCAGTGTCTGTTAGTGTGTCTGTGTAGCCTCCAGTGTCTGTTAGTGTGTCTGTGTAGCCTCCAGTGTCTGTTAGTGTGCCTGCGTAGTTTCCAGTGTACGCACTACCACCTGCTCTCACTAACAGCCTCTTTGATCAGGCTGTCAACCAGGAGGTCTGGTCTGGGGCCATAGCATTGACGGTTGTTGCACAACAGTAGCGTAGCCGTGACGGTTGTAACAGTAACGTAGCAGTGACGGTTGTAACAGTAACGTAGCAGTGACGGTTGTAATAGTAACGTAGCAGTGACGGTTGTAACAGTAACGTAGCAGTGACGGTTGTAACAGTAACGTAGCAGTGACGGTTGTAATAGTAACGTAGCAGTGACGGTTGTAACAGTAACGTAGCAGTGACGGTTGTAACCCAGCAACACTGACAATTGCAGCAGTAACACAGCAACTGGTTTCTCGATTTCAATCCTGCCAAATGCAAAGTCATGAAGATTGGGGAAGGGCAAAGAAGACCGCAGACGGAGTATAGGCTAGGTGGACAAAGGCTGCAAACCTTACTCAAGGAGAAAGATCTTGGGGTGACCATAACACCGAGCACGTCTCCGGAAGCACACATCAACCAGATAACTGCTGCAGCATGTGGGTGCCTGGCAAACCTGAGAATAGCGTTCCGATACCTTGTTAAGGAGTCGTTCAAGACACTGTACACTGTGTACGTCAGGCCCATACTGGAGTATACAGCACCAATTTGGAACCCACACCTGGTCAAGCACGTCAAGAAATTAGAGAAAGTACAAAGGTTTGCAACAAGACTAGTTCCGGAGCTCAGGGGAATGTCCTGCGAAGAAAGGTTGAGGGAAATCGGACTGACGACACTGGAGGACAGGAGGGTTAGGGGAGACATGATAACAACATACAAAATGCTGCATGAAATAGACAAGGTGGACAGAGAGAGGATGTTCCAGAGAGGGGACACAGAAACAAGGGGTCACAATTGGAAGCTGAAGACTCAGACGAGTCAGAGGGATGTTAGGAAGTATTTCTTCAGCCACAGAGTCGTTAGGAAGTGGAATAGCCTAGCAAGTGATGTAGTGGAGGCAGGAACCATACAAAGCTTTAAGACGAGGTGTTACAATGCTCAGGAAGCAGAGAGAGAGAGGACCTAGTAGCGATCAGTGAAGAGGCGGGGCCAGGAGCTGAGTCTCGACCCCTGCAACCACAATTAGGTGAATTAGGTGAGAACACCAACAGTAACAGTTGTAACGCAGCAGTAACACAGTAACAGTTGTAACACAGCAGTAACACAGTAACAGTTGTAACACAGCAGTAACACATTAACAGCTGTAACACAGCAGTAACGCAGTAACAGTTGTAACACAGCAGTAACACAGTAACAGTTGTAACACAGCAGTAACACATTAACAGCTGTAACACAGCAATAACACAGTAACAGTTGTAACACATTAGTAACAGTTGTAACACAGCAGTAACACAGTAACAGTTGTAACACAGCAGTAACACATTAACAGCTGTAACACAGTAACAGTTGTAACACATTAGTAACAGTTGTAACACAGCAGTAACACAGTAACAGTTGTAACACAGCAGTAACACATTAACAGCTGTAACACAGCAATAACACAGTAACAGTTGTAACACATTAGTAACAGTTGTAACACAGCAGTAACACAGTAACAGTTGTAACACAGCAGTAACACTTGTAACACAGCAGTAACACAATAACAGTTGTAACACAGCAGTAACACATGAACAGCTGTAGCACAGCAGTAACACAGTAACAGTTGTAACACAGCAGTAACACAGTAACAGTTGCAACACAGCAGTAACACAGTAACAGTTGTAACACAGCAGTAACACAGTAACAGTTGTAACACATCAGTAACAGCAGTAACACAGTAACAGTTGTAACACAGCAGTAACACAATAACAGTTGTAACACAGCAGTAACACAATAACAGTTGTAACACAGCAGTAACACAGTAACAGCTGTAGCACAGCAGTAACACAGTAACAGTTGCAACACAGCAGTAACACAGTAACAGTTGCAACACAGCAGTAACACAGTAACAGTTGTAACACAGCAGTAACACAGTAACAGTTGTAACACAGCAGTAACACAGTAACAGCAGTAACACAGCAGTAACACAGCAGTAACACAGTAACAGTTGCAACACAGCAGTAACACAGTAACAGTTGTAACACAGCAGTAACACAGTAATAGCAGTAACACAGTAACAGCAGTAACACAGCAGTAACACAGTAACAGTTGTAACACATCAGTAACACAGTAACAGTTGTAACACAGCAGTAACACAGCAACAGTTGTAACACAGCAGTAACACAGTAACAGCACTAACACAGTAACAGCAGTAACACAGCAGTAACACAGTAACAGTTGTTACACAGCAGTAACACAGTAACAGTTGTAACACAGCAGTAACACAGTAACAGTTGTAACACAGCAGTAACACAGTAACAGCAGTAACACAGCAGTAACACAGTAACAGTTGCAACACAGCAGTAACACAGTAACAGTTGTAACACAGCAGTAACACAGTAACAGTTGTAACACAGCAGTAACACAGCAGTAACACAGTAACAGCAGTAACACAGTAACAGTTGTAACACAGCAGTAACACAGGAACACAGTAACACAGTAACACAGCAGTAACACAGTAACAGCAGTAACACAGCAGTAACACAGTAACAGCAGTAACACAGCAGTAACACAGCAGTAACACAGTAACAGCAGTAACACAGCAGTAACACAGTAACACAGCAATAACACAGTAACAGCAGTAACACAGCAGTAACACAGTAACACAGCAGTAACACAGTAACACAGCAGTAACACAGTAACAGCAGTAACACAGCAGTAACACAGTAACACAGCAGTAACACAGTAACAGCAGTAACACAGTAACACAGCAGTAAGACAGTAACAGCAGTAACACAGTAACACAGCAGTAACACAGCAGTAACACAGTAACACAGTAACACAGCAGTAACACAGTAACACAGTAACACAGCAGTAACACAGTAACACAGTAACACAGCAGTAACACAGCAGTAACACAGTAACACAGTAACAGTAACACAGCAGTAACACAGTAACACAGCAGTAACACAGTAACACAGCAGTAACACAGTAACATAGTAACACAGCAGTAGCACAGTAACACAGTAACACAGTAACACAGCAGTAACACAGTAACACAGTAACACAGCAGTAACACAGTAACACAGTAACACAGCAGTAACACAGTAACACAGTAACACAGCAGTAACACAGTAACACAGCAGTAACACAGTAACACAGCAGTAACACAGTAACACAGTAGTAACACAGTAACACAGCAGTAACACAGTAACACAGCAGTAACACAGTAACACAGCAGTAACACAGTAACAGCAGTAACACAGTAACACAGCAGTAACACAGCAGTAACACAGTAACACAGCAGTAACACAGTAACACAGCATTAACACAGCAGTAACACAGTAACACAGTAACAGTAACACAGCAGTAACACAGTAACACAGCAGTAACACAGTAACACAGTAACACAGCAGTAACACAGTAACATAGTAACACAGCAGTAGCACAGTAACACAGTAACACAGTAACACAGCAGTAACACAGTAACACAGTAACACAGCAGTAACACAGTAACACAGTAACACAGCAGTAACACAGTAACACAGCAGTAACACAGTAACACAGCAGTAACACAGTAACACAGTAACACAGTAGTAACACAGTAACACAGCAGTAACACAGTAACACAGCAGTAACACAGTAACACGCGCCACGTGTGATAAATTAATTAGAAGGATTCAGTGAATTTTTTATGAAGTTGTCAGATATGCATAATGGCCACACTGGCGTGTGCTGGCCACACTGGCGTGTGCTGGCCACACTGGCGTGTGCTGGCCACACTGGCGTGTGCTGGCCACACTGGCGTGTGCTGGCCACACTGGCGTGTGCTGGCCACACTGCGTGTGCTGACCACACTGGCGTGTGCTGGCCACACTGGCGTGTGCTGGCCACACTGGCGTGTGCTGGCCACACTGGCGTGTGCTGGCCACACTGGCGTGTGCTGGCCACACTGGTGTGTGCTGGCCACACTGGTGTGTTGCTGGCCACACTGGCGTGTGCTGGCCACACTGGCGTGTGCTGGCCACACTGGCGTGTGCTGGCCACACTGGCGTGTGCTGGCCACACTGGGTGTGCTGGCCACACTGGGTGTGCTGGCCACACTGGCGTGTGCTGGCCACACTGGTGTGTGCTGGCCACACTGGTGTGTGCTGGCCACACTGGCGTGTGCTGGCCACACTGGCGTGTGCTGGCCACACTGGTGTGTGCTGGCCACACTGGCGTGTGCTGGCTACACTGGCGTGTGCTGGCCACACTGGCGTGTGCTGGCCACACTGGCGTGTGCTGGCCACACTGGTGTGTGCTGGCCACACTGGCGTGTGCTGGCCACACTGGCGTGTGCTGGCCACACTGGCGTGTGCTGGCCACACTGGCGTGTGCTGGCCACACTGGCGTGTGCTGGCCACACTGGCGTGTGCTGGCCACACTGGCGTGTGCTGCCACACTGGGTGTGCTGGCCACACTGGCGTGTGCTGGCCACACTGGCGTGTGCTCGCCACACTGGTGTGTGCTGGCCACACTGGCGTGTGCTGGCCACACTGGTGTGTGGTGGCCACACTGGCGTGTGCTGGCCACACTGGTGTGTGCTGGCCACACTGGCGTGTCTGGCCACACTGGCGTGTGCTGGCCACAACTGGCGTGTGCTGGCCACACTGGCGTGTGCTGGCCACACTGGCTGTGCTGGCCACACTGGTGTGTGCTGGCCACACTGGCGTGTGCTGGCCACACTGGTGTGTGCTGGCCACACTGGCGTTGTGCTGGCCACACTGGCGTGTGCTGGCCACACTGGCGTGTGCTGGCCACACTGGTGTGTGCTGGTCACACTGGTGTGTGCTGGCCACACTGGCGTGTGCTGGCCACACTGGCGTGTGCTGGCCACACTGGCGTGTGCTGGCCACACTGGTGTGTGCTGGCCACACTGGCGTGTGCTGGCCACACTGGGTGTGCTGGCCACACTGGCGTGTGCTGGCCACACTGGCGTGTGCTGGCCACACTGGCGTGTGCTGGCCACACTGGCGTGTGCTGGCCACACTGGCGTGTGCTGGCCACACTGGTGTGTGCTGGCCACACTGGCGTGTGCTGGCCACACTGGTGTGTACTGGCCACACTGGCGTGTGCTGGCCACACTGGCGTGTGCTGGCCACACTGGCGTGTGCTGGCCACACTGGTGTGTGCTGGCCACACTGGTGTGTGCTGGCCACACTGGCGTGTGCTGGCCACACTGGCGTGTGCTGGCCACACTGGTGTGTGCTGGCCACACTGGCGTGTGCTGGCCACACTGGTGTGTACTGGCCACACTGGCTTGTGCTGGCCACACTGGCGTGTGCTGGCCACACTGGCGTGTGCTGGCCACACTGGTGTGTGCTGGCCACACTGGTGTGTGCTGGCCACACTGGCGTGTGCTGGCCACACTGGCGTGTGCTGGCCACACTGGCGTGTGCTGGCCACACGCGTGTGCTGGCCACACTGGTGTGTGCTGGCCACACTGGCGTGTGCTGGCCACACTGGCGTGTGCTGGCCACACTGGCGTGTGCTGGCTACACTGGTGTGTGCTGGCCACACTGGCGTGTGCTGGCTACACTGGCGTGTGCTGGCCACACTGGTGTGTGCTGGCCACACTGGCGTGTGCTGGCCACACTGGTGTGTGCTGTCCACACTGGCGTGTGCTGGCCACACTGGCGTGTGCTGGCCACACTGGCGTGTGCTGGCCACACTGGTGTGTGCTGGCCACACTGGTGTGTGCTGGCCACACTGGCGTGTGCTGGCCACACTGGCGTGTGCTGGCCACACTGGCGTGTGCTGGCCACACTGGCGTGTGCTGGCCACACTGGTGTGTGCTGGCCACACTGGCGTGTGCTGGCCACACTGGCGTTGTGCTGGCCACACTGCGTGTGCTGGCTACACTGGTGGTGCTGGCCACACTGGCGTGTGCTGGCTACACTGGCGTGTGCTGGCCACACTGGTGTGTGCTGGCCACACTGGCGTGTGCTGGCCACACTGGCGTGTGCTGGCCACACTGGTGTGTGCTGGCCACACTGGCGTGTGCTGGCCACACTGGCGTGTGCTGGCCACACTGGCGTGTGCTGGCCACACTGGCGTGTGCTGGCCACACTGGCGTGTGCTGGCTACACTGGCGTGTGCTGGCCACACTGGCGTGTGCTGGCCACACTGGCGTGTGCTGGCCACACTGGCGTGTGCTGGCCACACGCGTGGCTGGCCACACTGGTGTGTGCTGGCCACACTGGCGTGTGCTGGCCACACTGGCGTGTGCTGGCCACACTGGCGTGTGCTGGCTACACTGGTGTGTGCTGGCCACACTGGCGTGTGCTGGCTACACTGGCGTGTGCTGGCCACACTGGTGTGTGCTGGCCACACTGGCGTGTGCTGGCCACACTGGTGTGTGCTGGCCACACTGCGTGTGCTGGCCACACTGGCGTGTGCTGGCCACACTGGCGTGTGCTGGCCACACTGGTGTGTGCTGGCCACACTGGTGTGTGCTGGCCACACTGGCGTGTGCTGGCCACACTGGCGTGTGCTGGCCACACTGGCGTGTGCTGGCCACACTGGCGTGTGCTGGCCACACTGGTGTGTGCTGGCCACACTTGCGTGTGCTGGCCACACTGGCGTGTGCTGGCCACACTGGCGTGTGCTGGCTACAACTGGTGTGTGCTGGCCACACTGGCGTGTGCTGGCTACACTGGCGTGTGCTGGCCACACTGGTGTGTGCTGGCCACACTGGGTGTGCTGGCCACACTGGCGTGTGCTGGCCACACTGGTGTGTGCTGGCCACACTGGCGTGTGCTGGCCACACTGGCGTGTGCGGCCACACTGCGTGTGCTGGCCACACTGGCGTGTGCTGGCCACACTGGGTGTGCTGGCCACACTGGCGTGTGCGGCTACACGGCGTGTGCTGGCCACACTGGCGTGTGCGTGCCACACTGGCGTGTGCTGGCCACACTGGCGTGTGCTGGCCACACGCGTGTGCTGGCCACACTGGTGTGTGCTGGCCCACTGGCGTGTGCTGGCCACACTGGCGTGTGCTGGCCACACTGCGTGTGCTGGCTACACTGGTGTGTGTGGCCACACTGGCGTGTGCTGGCTACACTGGCGTGTGCTGGCCACACTGGTGTGTGCTGGCCACACTGGCGTGTGCTGGCCACACTGGTGTGTGCTGGCCACACTGGCGTGTGTGGCCACACTGGCGTTGTGCTGGCCACATGGCGTGTGCTGGCCACACTGGCGTGTGCTGGCCACACTGGCGTGTGCTGGCCACATGTGTGGTGTGCTGGCCACACTGGCGTGTGCTGGCCACACTGGCGTGTGCTGGCCACACTGGCGTGTGCTGGCTACACTGGTGTGTGCTGCCACACTGGCGTGTGCTGGCTACACTGGCGTGTGCTGGCCACACTGGTGTGTGCTGGCCACACTGGCGAGTGCTGGCCACACTGGCGTGTGCTGGCCACAACTGGTGTGTGCTGGCCACACTGGCGTGTGCTGGCCACACTGGCGTGTGCTGGCCACACTGGCGTGTGCTGGCCACACTGGCGTGTGCTGGCCACACATGGCGTTGCTGCTACACTGGCGTGTGCTGGCCACACTGGCGTGTGCTGGCCACACTGTGTGTGCTGGCCGCACTGGTATGTGCTGGCCACACTGGTGTGTGCTGGCCACACTGGCGATGTGCTGGCCACACTGGTGATGTGCTGGCCACACTGGCGTGTGCTGGCACACGGCGTGTGCTGGCACACTGGTGTGTGCTGGCCACACTGGCGTGTGCTGGCCACACTGGTGTGTGCTGGCTACACTGTGTGTCTGTCCACACTGGCGTGTGCTGGCCACACTGATGTGTGCTGGCCACACTGGCGTGTGCTGGCCACACTGGCGTGTGCTGGCCACACAGCTGTTGAGTGAGTGATGGTGCAAGCGTCTTCTTCTCTTTCTTCACTCAGTGGGAGACGGAGCCGTTAGTGTGTGTGTGTGTGTGTGGTGTGTGTGTGTGTGTGTGTGTTGTGTGTGTGTGTGTGTGTGTGTGTGTGTGTATGTGTGTGTGTGTGTATTGTGTGTGTGAGTGTGTGGTGTGTGGCGTGTGTATGTGTGGTGTGTGTGGTGTGTGTGTGTGTGTGATGTGTGTGTGTGTGTGTGTGTGTTATGTGTGGTGTGTGTGTGGTGTGTTGCGTGCGTGTGTAATGTGTGTTGTGTAGTGTGTGTGTGTGTGTGTGTGTGTGTGTGTGGGTGTGTGTGTGTGTGTGTGTGTGTAATCGCCTAGTTGAGATTGCAGGGGTCGAGTCCGAGCTCCTGGCCCACACACACACACACACACACACACACACACACAAACCTCCTGGAGTTTTATGACAAGGTAACAGAAGTAAGACACGATAGAGAGGGGTGGGTTGATTGCGTTTTCCTAGACTGCAGGAAGGCCTTTGACACAGTTCCCCACAAGAGATTAGTGCAGAAGCTGGAGGATCAGGTGCATGTAACAGGGAGGGCACTGCAATGGATCAGGGAATACCTGACAGAGAGGCAGCAACTAGTCATGGTACTTGAAGAGGTATCACAGTGGGCGCCTGTGACGAGCGGTGTCCCACAGGGGTCGGTTCTAGGACCAGTGCTATTTTTGATATATGCGAACGACATGATGGAAGGAATAGACTCTGAAGTGTCCCTATTCGCAGATGATGTGAAGTTGATGAGAAGAATTAAATCGGATGAGGATGAGGCAGGACTGCAAAGAGATCTGGACAGGCTGGACATGTGGTCCAGAAACTGGCTTCTCGAATTCAATCCTGCCAAATGCAAAGTCATGAAGATTGGGGAGGGGCAAAGAAGACCGCAGACAGAGTATAGGCTAGGTGGACAAAGACTACAGACCTCACTCAGGGAGAAAGACCTCAGGGTGACCATAACACCGAGCACGTCACCGGAGGCACACATCAACCAAATAACCGCTGCAAGCATACGGGCGCCTGGCAAACCTGAGAATAGCGTTCCGATACCTTAATAAGGAATCGTTCAAGACACTGTACACTGTGTATGTTAGGCCCATACTGGAGTATGCAGCACCAGTCTGGAACCCACACCTGGTCAAGCACGTCAAGAAGTTAGAGAAAGTACAAAGGTTTGCAACAAGGGGTCACAACTGGAAGATGAAGACTCAGACGAGTCACAGGGACGTTAGGAAGTATTTCTTCAGTCATAGAGTCGTCAGGAAGTGGAATAGCTTAGCAAGCGAAGTAGTGGAGGCAGGAACCATACATAGTTTTAAGAAGAGGTATGATAAAGCTCAGGAAGCAGAGAGAGAGAGAGGACCTAGTAGCAATCAGTGAAGAGGCGGGGCCAGGAGCTGAGTCTCGACCCCTGCAACCACAATTAGGTGAGTACACACACACACACACGCACACACGTACACACGTACACACGTACACACGCACACACGTACACACGCACACTTGTGCGTGCGGGGTCACACTTGGAAGCTGAAGACACAGATGAGTCAAATGGATGTTAGGAATTATTTCTTCAGGCATAGAGTAGTCAGGAAGTGGAATAGCTGACCTTTCTTTTAAAGACCATAACAAGACAAAGATCACGACAGCCAGGAAGATGACGGGGTGGGTATTGAGAACTTTCAAAACTAGGGAAATAATGCCGATGGTGACACTCTTCAAATCGCTAGTGCTCCCTCACTTAGAATATTGCTCAGTGTTGACGGCCCCGTTCAGGGCAGGAGAAATATCGGAGCTGGAACAAATACAGAGATCGTTTACGTCTCACATTGAGCCAGTAAAGCACCTAAACTACTGGGAACGCCTGCAAGTCTTGAACATGTACTCATTGGAGCGGAGGAGAGAGAGATACATGATAATATATACCTGGAAAGTACTCGAGGGATTGGTCCCCAATCTGCACACTGCCATAACAACATACGGGAGTAAGAGAGATGGGAGGAAGTGCAAAATAAACCCAGTGAGGAGCAGGGGTGCGGTGGGGACAATAAGGGAACACTGTATCAACATTCGGGGTCCCAGTCTTTTCAACATCTTACCAGAAGATATCAGAAGCACGGCTGGAACAAGTGTAGAAGCCTTCAAGAGAAAATGGGACAAGTATCTTCACCAGGTGCCAGATCAACCAGGCTGTGATGGATATGTGGGGCAGCGGGCCACCAGCAGCAACAGCCTGGTTGACCAGGTAACCACCAGACGAGCCTGGTCCATGGACGGGCTCAGAGAGCAGACAAACTCTCGAAACTCTTCAAAGGTATATCAAAGCAAGTGATGTAGTGAAGGCAGGAACCATACATAGCTTTAAGACGAGGTATGATAAAGCTCATGGAGCAGGGAGAGAGAGGACCTAGTAGTGTTCAGTAAAGAGGCGGGGCCAGGAGCTGAGTCTCGACCCCTCCAACCACAATTAGGTGAGTACACACACGTTTTTAGTGTATTACCACAATCCTCTCTAATTAAGCAGTTCGTCTCTATGTTAAGTGATAAATTTCTGCGTTGCAGGTACGTGTATCAGGGAGGTGTAGCAGGCAGGTGTGGCAAGCAGGTGTGGCTAGCGAGTTTGGCAAGGAGGTATGGTAAGTAGATGTGTCAAGCAAGTTTTACAGGCAGGTGTGGCTGCATTCATTTTTTTCTGTACATTCTCTATGTCTGCAATCACCTGCCTTGAAAGGGGCTATTAGTGTGCAACAGTATTCCAGCTTAGAGGGAACAAGTGACTTAAAGAGAATTATTATTGTCTTGGCATCCCTTGTTTTAAAGGTTCTCATTATTCATCCTGTCATTTTCCTCTCAGTTGTGATAACGTCACTGTTGTGATACTTGAAGGTGAGATCCTCCAACATTATCACTCCAAGCTTCTTTACGTTAGTTCTTCGCTTGTTGTGTGGGTAGAGTTTGTTTTATACTCATTTCTAGCGTTTATTTTCTCAACTTTCCATATTGAACACATTATACATTATTTCGCCTGGAAAACTTGCTTCATCTGACGGGATTCACATTTTCACTGCTGTACACAAATAACCCGCACATAAAAGAGAGAAGCTTACGACGACGTTTCGGTCCGACTTGGACCATTGACAAAGTGACTTTGTCAATGGTCCAAGTCGGACCGAAACGTCGTCGTAAGCTTCTCTCTTTTATGTGCGGGTTATTTGTGTATCGTTCCAGTCACGTATTGTGTCTTTTTTGTTATTGACTGCTGTTGTGGTTTCCTTGAACACGAGACTCCCAAGTTGACAATCTTACTAAATAAATAGTGATATTTATTGTTTATCTTTAATAACTAAGGAATGCTTCTTCCGATTGAGTTTATATCCGCTTGGAGATTCACTGTGACTTCAGTGGATGTCACTCCCATGTAAATTCTAGTACCATCTTCAAAGGAGGATACGGTGCTATGATTTATGTCACTGTCTATGCCAGATTTGAGGACGTGGGAGAGGGTGGGGGTTGAGTGCTGTTCCCTGGGGAACACAACTTTTCACTGTGACAGCCTCTGACTTTCTTTATTTTTACTCTTTGTGTTCTGTTTGTGAGAAAGTTAAAAATCCATCTGCCCACTTATTTTTTTTCCAGTTATTCTCTTGTGAACACGATGTCTTCAGTGTTCCACCGTGCTCGCACTTGTCGAAGGCTGAGACAAAAGTCAATACATCTGCGTGTTGTTTGTGTTACAGCGTAGCCAAGATGAAGTCATAAATACCGTATTTTCCAGCATATAAGGCGCACGAGTATAAAAGAGATACATATGTTTCCAGCAGTTGTAACGTAACGTTAGTAAAACAACTGCTCAAGTGTAACTTTGAGCATATAAGGCGCAGGCTGATTTTCCAAGACTTGGGGAAAAAAAGGTACGTCTTATATACCGGAAAATACGATATTTTAAATATTTCCTAGAAGTAGTTGAGTTACTTATTCCTAATTAAATATTTTTTCCCATTAATTAATGTAATATTTCTTTCTATATTTAGCGAAGAGTCTGTATAGTTATATCGTTTTATTTCATGCGTTGATAACTGTACATACAAGGAAACTCGACAAGTACCTCCGTCAGGTGCCAGATCAACCAGTCTATAATGAATATATGGGCCAGCGGACCGCCGGCAGCAACAGCCTGGATGACCAAGCAAGCGCCAAAGAAGCCTGGCCTAGGACCGGGCTGCGAAAATAGGAAAATCCTCGAAACACATCAAAGGTATATGCCATCTGTCCTGAGTAGTGTGGTGACTCCATCTAGACTGTTACTGATTGTCGAGGTTTCCGTAGCTCTGGATGGAGGCATAGCTAAGGTGTCACCCATCCAGTTACTAGCCATTACCAGCCACTCTCACCATACCTTACCCTCCTGCCTACTTAATGAATGCTTGACTTGATTAAGTCTTTGTACTGAGGTTGACTCGCATCCTGGACGAGACCTGTGGCCAATAAACTCAGAGATATGTGGGGAACCGGGCCACTAGCAGCGACAGCCCGGTTGATCAGGCAAGCACCAGACGAGCCTGCCCTAAGACTGGGCTCCGAGAGTAGAAAGACTCTAGGAACTAATCAGAGTAAATGTAAAAGGTCGGTACTTTATGTGGATGCTTTGCGTGTGGAGTGTGGTAGTGAGGCACAGGTGACGACAGCTGCGCTTATGAGGTCATTACAAGTGTGGAATGTTGGGGATTTCGTGCTGTAGTGTGTGCGAATGGTTCGCATGTGTAACCTCTGTAAAAGTCTTTTATAGTAGCAATGGTCCTTGCCTTGAAGGCATTTGTAACCTTAATTAGATTATTCCTTTATCGTGATGACCCCATCAATGGCTGGAAGAACTGCTGACCTCGAGAATGTACAGAGAACATTCACAGTCCACATTCAACTCTGCGAACATCCATCCTACTGGCACACAGCTGTGGCAGTAGGCTGTCACCTTTGTCATAGCTATGACATGCCTGTCACAGGTGTCATACGTTATTATATCCACGCAACAAGACTTTCTTTGTTGATCACTTGTTCAACCGGGCTGTTACTGCTAGAAGCCCTCACCTTGTACATGGAAGTACACAAGAAAATCGCATAACAGGAGACTTCATGATCTGTATCCAGACTACCTAGTGAGAAAGACGAGCTACATTCTAGCTACCTCTAAGTCTGACTAGAGAGCTGAGATTAGGATCGTATAGCAGTACTCTCTCTCTCTCTCTCTCTCTCTCTCTCTCTCTCTCTCTCTCTCTCTCTCTCTCTCTCTCTCTCTCTCTCTCTCTCTCTCTCTCTCTCTCTTCTCTTTCTCTCTCTCTTTCTCTTTCTCTTTCTCTCCTCTCTCTTCTCTCTTTCTCTCCTCTCTTTCTCCTCTCTCTCTCTCTACTCTCTCTCTCTTACTCTCTCTCTCTCTTACTCTCTCTCTCTCTTACTCTCTCTCTCTCTCTCTCCTCTCTCTCTCTCTCTCTCTCTCTCTCTCTCTCTCTCTCTCTCTCTCTCTCTCTCTCTTCTCTCTTCTCTCTTCTCTTCTTTCTCTTTCTCTTTCTCTCTCTCTCTCTTTCCTCTCTCTCTCTCTTCTCTTTCTCTCTCTCTCTCTCTCTCTCTCTCTCTCTCCCTCTTACTCTCTCTCTCTCTCTCTCTTTCTTCTCTCTCTCTCTCTCTCTCCTCTCTCCTCTCCTCTCTCTCTCTCTCTCTCTCTCTCTCTTACTCTCCTCCCTTTTCGTCTCCCCTATCCCTCCTTTCCCACCCCTTTTCTCTCCTCCCTTTTAACTTCCCCCTTTTTTCTCTTCCCTCACTTCCCACCTTATCTCTCTTCCCCTTTAAAATTTTCCCCTATTCTCCCCTTCACCTCTCTTCTCCCCTCTAACTCCTTCCCTCACTTCCCACGATTCCTCCTCATCCCTCTCTTCCCCTTTTTCTCCTATCCACCCCCTTTAAAAACCGGGTTACCCCTTACCCCTAAATACCCCTAAAGTTTTAATCCCTACACCACCTGAATTTACTCTCCCATCCCCAAAAACATCACCACCTGATAGTACTTCTCCATCACCTACACTTCACCACCTGATAGTACTCTCCTATCACCTAACACTTCACCACCTGATAGTACTCTCCCATCACCTAACACTTCCACCACCTGAAAGTACTCCCCCCATCACCTAACACTTCACCACCTGATAGTACTCTCCCTCACCTAACAACTTTCACCACCTGATAGTACTCTCCCATCACCTAACATTTTCACCACCTGATAGTACTCTCCCTATCAACCCTAACACTTCACCACCTAAATAGTACTCTCCCATCACCTAACATTTTCACCACCTGATAGTACTCTCCCATCACCTAACCTTCACCACCTGATAGTACTCCCCCATCACCTAACACTTCACCACCAAATAGTACTCTCCCATCACCTAACACTCACCACCTGATAGTACTCTCCCATCACCTAACACTTCACCACCTGATAGTACTCTCCATCACCTAACACTTCACCCACCTGATAGTACTCTCCTATCACCTAACACTTCACCACCTGATAGTACTCTCCCATCACCTAAACACTTCACCACCTGATAGTAACTCTCTCCCATCACCTAACACTTCACCACCTGATGTACTCTCCATCACCTAACACTCACCACCTGATAGTACTCCCCCATCACCTAACACTTCACCCCCTGATAGTACTTTTCCAACACCTAACACATCACCACCTGATAGTACTCCCCCATCACCTAACACTCCACCACCTGATAGTACTCTCCCATCACCAAAACACTCACCACCTGATAGTACTCTCCCCATCACCTAACACTTCACCACCTGATAGTACTCTCCTATCACCAAAACACATCACCACCTGATATACTCCCCCATCACCTAACACTTCACCACCTGATAGTACTCTCCCATCACCTAACACTTCACCACCTGATAGTACTCTCCCATCACCTAACACTTCACCACCTGATAGTACTCTCCTATCACCTAACACATCACCACCTGATAGTACTCTCCCATCACCTAACACTTCACCACCTGATAGTACTCTCCTATCACCTAACACATCACCACCTGATAGTACTCTCCCATCACCTAACACTTCCCCCACCTGATAGTACTCTCCTATCACCTAACACATCACCACCTGATAGTACTCTCCTATCACCTAACACTTCACCACCTGATAGTACTCTCCCATCACCTAACACATCACCACCTGATAGTACTCTCCTATCACCTAACACATCACCACCTGATAGTACTCTCCCATCACCTAACACATCACCACCTGATAGTACTCTCCCATCACCTAACACTTCACCACCTGATAGTACTCTCCTATCACCTAACACTTCACCACCTGATATACTCCCCCATCACCTAACACTCACCACCTGATAGTACTCTCCTATCACCTAACACTTCACCCCCCTGATAGTACTCTCCTATCACCTAACACTTCACCACCTGATAGTACTCCCCCATCACCTAACACTCACCACCTGATAGTACTCTCCATCACCTAACTTTTTCCCACCTGATAGTACTCTCCATAAACCTAACACTTCACCACCTGATAGTACTCTCCTATCACCTAACACTTCACCACCTGATAGTACTCTCCCATCACCTAACACTTCACCACCTGATAGTACTCTCCTATCACCTAACACTTCACCACCTGATAGTACTCTCCCATCACCTAACACTTCACCACCTGATAGTACTCTCCTATCACCTATCACATTACCACCTGATAGTACTCTCCTATCACCTAACACATCACCACCTGATAGTACTCTCCTATCACCTAACACTTCACCACCTGATAGTACTCTCCTATCACCTAACACTTCACCACCTGATAGTACTCTCCTATCACCTAACACTTCACCACCTGATAGTACTCTCCTATCACCTAACACTTCACCACCTGATAGTACTCTCCTATCACCTAACACTTCACCACCTGATAGTACTCTCCTATCACCTAACACTTCACCACCTGATAGTACTCTCCCATCACCTAACACTTCACCACCTGATAGTACTCTCCTATCACCTAACACTTCACCACCTGATAGTACTCTCCCATCACCTAACACTTCACCACCTGATAGTACTCTCCCATCACCTAACACTTCACCACCTGATAGTACTCTCCCATCACCTAACACTTCACCACCTGATAGTACTCTCCTATCACCTAACACTTCACCACCTGATAGTACTCTCCATCCCCTTAACACTTCACCACCTGATAGTCTCCCCCCATCACCTAACATTTCACCACCTGTATACTCTCCCATCACCTAACACTTCACCCCCTTTGATAGTACTCTCCCATCACCTAACACTTCACCACCTGATAGTACTCTCCCATCACCTAACACTTCACCACCTGATAGTACTCTCCCATCACCTAACACTTCACAAAATAAGTAAACCCAAGAAGAATCCCAGGAAAATTATACCGGGGAAAAAATAACCAATTACAATTGGTTATTTTTCTTGATAATTATCAAGAGAGTACAATTATTTATTACAGTAATAATGAAACTTGAGAATAAAATAAACAACTACAATAAGAGTATATATATACTTAGACACTGAAAAAAAAGGATTAATGCGAGAGAAATATTAATGCTGAGAGCTGTCGCAATGATCAGTAATCCACTTAGGACAAGGGATCCACAATACACCAGTGTAAGCCACACTTCCGATAAACAGTCCACTGCAGTGCAGTCTCCAGCAAAGTCTCTCAGCATTGGTTTCAGAAGTGGTTTCACCTTCCTGCAGCCCGGCCTCTGGGCCCAGGGAACACTGGGCCCAGGAGTAGGAAAAGCTTTGGAAGCCCAGCTGAGGTAAGACCAACCACTTCGCAGTCTTGCACCACCACTTGGCTGTCCACACATCCCTTCTCCACTCCGTGAAGGTCAGCTGTTATCTGACTGGTTGTAGAGAAAGTTGGTAGCAACCTGTAGTCAGCTACAATCTTCCCTTCCCCAGTGAAGGAGCAACTGCTCCTTGTATCCCCCCCAACCTCTTCAAGTAGACGGGCGGGTATAGTTGTTAAAACATAACATCATGGTTGTGAGAGCAGGAGGCACTGTACATGGTTCACACTATCACCACTGAGCAGCAGGAATGCAATAACTGTAAGCACCGAGGATCAAATGCTTTATCAAGAGCACTTCATCCCCTCCTTTATGTATCAGGGGAATTACCATCAAACCGCTAAATACACTCAAGGGGGAAACTTGATTGTTTCCTGCGGGATACTCCTGATCTGTGGTGGTGCAGCTGCTACACTGCTGCAGGTACAGCCATCATGTGTGGTGGTGGTGCAGCTGCTACACTGCTGCAGGTAGTCATGTGTGGTGGTGGTGCAGCTGCTACACTGCTGCAGGTACAGCCATCATCTGTGATGGTGCAGCTGCTACACCGCTGCAGGTACAGCCATCATCTGTGGTGGTGCAGCTGCTACACCGCTGCAGGTACAGCCATCATCTGTGGTGGTGCAGGCTGCTTACAAAGGGGCGGCCGCTGCAGGTACAGCCATCATCTGTGGTGGTGCAGCTGCTACACTGCAGTAAATGCAGGTACAGGGGGCCCCATCATCTGTGGTGGTGCAGCTGCTACACTGCTGCAGGTACAGCCATCATATGTGGGGGTGCAGCTTCTACACTGCTGCAGGTGTAGCAGCTGCAGACTTCTCCCCCAGACACACAATCGGATTGCGTTAATATGCTGAAAGCTCTAAACTCGTATACGTCAAACAACAACTGGGAAAAGGAAAGAAATCACGTATAATGCATGATAATGAGACGGGAAGTTCCAGTTACTGGAACCAAGAACTCAGTGTGAAGACTCCACACAGGTGTTCCCCACTGCACGTGACTCAATCCTTCTTGAAAATAGTTTATCAATTACGTTGGAAATTAATATATATGGTGTACTAGTATACCAAACAGGGACTAGAATGAAATTAGCCTAGAGTCATCCACACCATCGTGTGCCCTTGGGTAGCGAGTAGAGCATCCAGTTCCGCTGGATGCGCTACTCTTAAGGATCGTATGGTCCAGTGGATTAAGGCGTCATGTGTTATCGCCCACCATGAGGCAGGCCAAAGCAGCATGGGTTCGATTCCTTGGCTAGTGCAGTGTTGTTATTGATCAATACCACTCTTTCGTGGTCACAATAATATATATATATATATATTATATATATATATAATATATAATATAATTATATATATATATATTAAAAATATATATATATATATATGGTGTTACATAATAATCGTTAACTGATGTAACTTAAAAGCTCATATGGGGAGAGAAGATATAACAGGGTGAAATGAGAGCTTTATATATCATCCCAGTCAGTAGATCATCCAGTGAGGTCTTCTTCAGTAGATCATCCAGTGAGGTCTTCTTCAGTAGATCATCCAGTGAGGTCTTCTTCAGTAGATCATCCAGTGAGGTCTTCTTCAGTAGATCATCTAGTGAGGTCTTCTTCAGTAGATCATCAGTGAGGTCTTCATAAGATCATCCAGTGAGGTCTTCTTTTCTTCTTCAGTAGATCATCCAGTGAGGTCTTCTTCAGTTGATCATCCAGTGAGGTCTTCTTCAGTGGATCATCCAGTGAGGTCTTCTTCAGTGGATCATCCAGTGAGGTCTTCTTCAGTAGATCATCCAGTGAGGTCTTCTTCAGTAGATCATCCAGTGAGGTCTTCTTCAGTTGATCATCCAGTGAGGTCTTCTTCAGTAGATCATCCAGTGAGGTCTTCTTCAGTAGATCATCCAGTGAGGTCTTCTTCAGTAGATCATCCAGTGAGGTCTTCTTCAGTGGATCATCCAGTGAGGTCTTCTTCAGTAGATCATCCAGTGAGGTCTTCAGTAGATCATCCAGTGAGGTCTTCTTCAGTAGATCATCCAGTGAGGCTTCTTTTCAGTGGATCATCCAGTGAGGTCTTTTTTTCATGATCATCCAGTGAGGTCTTCTTCAGTTTGGGTCATCCAGTGAGGTCTTCTTCAGTGGATCATCCAGTGAGGTCTTCTTCAGTAGATCATCCAGTGAGGTCTTCTTCAGTGGATCATCCAGTGAGGTCTTCTTCAGTTGGGTCATCCATGAGGTCTTCTTCAGTGATCATCCAGTGAGGTCTTCTTCAGTGATCATCCAGTGAGTCTTCTTCATGATCATCCAGTGAGGTCTTCAGTGATCATCCAGTGAGGTCTTTTTCAGTAGATCATCCAGTGAGGTCTTCTTTAGTGGGTCATCCAGTGAGGTCTTCTTCAAATCATCCAGTGAGGTCTTCTTCAGTAAACATCAGTGGGTCTTCAGTAGATCACCAGTGAGGGCTTTTTTCAGTATCATCCAGTGAGGTCTTCTTCAGTAGATCATCCAGTGAGGTCTTCTTCAGTGGATCATCCAGTGAGGTCTTCTTCAGTAGATCATCCAGTGAGGTCTTCTTCAGTGGATCATCCAGTGAGGTCTTCTTCAGTGGATCATCCTAGTGAGGTCTTTTTAGTAGATCATCCAGTGAGGTCTTCTTCCAGTGATCATCCAGTGAGGTCCTTTATTGATCATCCAGTGAGGTCTTCTTCCCGTAGATCATCCAGTGAGGGCTTCTTCAGTAGATCATCCATGAGGTCTTCCAGTAAACATCCAGTGAGGTCTTCTTCAGTAGATCATCCAGTGAGGTCTTCTTTTAGTGGATCATCCCGTGAGGTCTTCTTCAGTAGATCATCCAGTGAGGTCTTCTTCAGGATCATCCAGTGAGGTCTTCTTCAGTAGATCATCCAGTGAGGTCTTCTTCAGTAGATCATCCAGTGAGGTCTTCTTCAGTGATCATCCAGTGGGGGTCTTCTTTAGTATCATCCCTACCAGTGAAAAGGGGCTTCTTCAGTAGATCATCCAGTGAGGTCTTCTTCAGTGGATTCATCCATGAGGTCTTCTTTAGTAATTTATCCAGGAGGTCTTCTTCAGTAAATCATCTAGTGAGGTCTTCCCGTAGATCATCCCGTGAGGTCTTCTTTAGTGGGTCATCCAGTGGTCTTCTTCAGTATCATCCAGTGAGGTCTTCTTCAGTTGGGTCATCCAGTGAGGGCTTCTTCAGTGGGTCATCCAGTGAGGTTCTTCTTCAGTGATCATCCAGTGAGGGCTTCTTCAGTGATCATCCAGTGAGGTCTTCATAGATCATCCAGTGAGGTCTTCTTCAGTGGGTCATCCAGTGAGGTCTTCTTCATAGATCATCCAGTGAGGTCTTCTTCAGTAGATCAACCGTGAGGTTTTTTCAGTAGATCATCTAATGAGGTCTTCAGTGGGTCATCCAGTGAGGTCTTCTTCAGTAGATCATCCAGTGAGGTTTTTTCAGTGGATCATCCAGTGAGGTCTTTCTTCAGTGATCATCCAGTGAGGTCTTCTTCAGTAGATCATCATGAGGTCTTCTTCAGTGGATCATCCAGTGAGTCTTCTTCAGTAGATCATCCAGTGAGGGTTTTTTCAGTAGATCATCCAGTGAGGTCTTTTCAGTAGATCATCCAGTGAGGTCTTCTTCATTGATCAAACCAGTGAGGTCTTCTTCGTATCATCCATGAGGTCTTCTTCAGTAATCATCCAGTGAGGTCTTCTTCAGTGGAAACATCCAGTGAGGTCTTCTTCGTAGATTATCCAGTGAGGTCTTCAGTAGATCATCCAGTGAGGTCTTCTTCAGTGGATCATCCAGTGAGGTCTTCTTCAGTAGATCATCCAGTGAGGTCTTCTTCAGTAGATCATCCAGTGAGGTCTTCTTCAGTGGATAATCCAGTGAGGTCTTCTTCAGTAGATCATCCAGAGAGGTCTTCTTCAGTGGATCATCCAGAGAGGTCTTCTTCAGTGGATCATCCAGTCAGGTCTTCTTCAGTGGATCATCCAGAGAGGTCTTCTTCAGTGGATCATCCAGAGAGGTCTTATTCAGTGGATCATCCAGAGAGGTCTTCTTCAGTGGATCATCAGTGAGATCTTCTTCAGTGGGTCATCCAGTGAGGTCTTCAGCAGATCATCCAGTACGGACCTCTCTAGTAGATCATCCATTGAGGTCTCCAGTAGATCATTCAGTGAGGTCCTTTTCAGCTGATCATCTTACCTCTTAAAACAAGTCTTGAAACACGCACATTTCTGTCTCTGTGTGACTTACCTGTGACCGACTTCGTGGGTTTTCTTTCCTCGCAGTCCAGCCTGAAACCACACTTTGTTACTGCCTTGTCAACCAGGCTGTTGTTGCTATCGGGCCGTTAGTTTCCATATCTGTCAATATTTACGGGACCCATCCTGCGGCTGGGTCCCAGACGTAAGTATGACACCAGTCGTCAGGTCAATCACAGTGGGTCAAAGGTCGAGTAGTGTGCTTGATGACTAAGCAATCAGAAAGGGAAGTCAACTGTGCGTCACTGAATTGCTGGCAAGGTCAAGTATTGTCCGCAAGAGGTCACTCAAAGTGTGGCTTGTTAAGCCACGCTGGAGGGGTTATTATTATCGTAGTTCGGCAGCCGGTCAGGTCATCAGTCAATAATTTTGTGTCGGATAAGATGAAATTGCGAGTGTAGGTTACATACCTGGCGGGGGAGGAGAGGTGTTGGTGTTGTGGTGGTGTTGTGGTGGTGTTGTTTGGGGGGGTTGTTGTGGTGGTGTTGTGGTGGTGTTGTGTGGGGTTTTTGGTGGTGGTGGTGGTGGTGGTGTTGTGGTGGGTTTGGGGGTGGTTTGTGGTGGTGTTTGTGGTGGTTTGTGTGGTGTGTGGTGGTGTTTGCGTTGGTGTTGGTTTGGGGTTTGTGGTGGTGTTGTGTTGGTGTTTTGGTTGGGTTGTGGTGGTGTTTTTGGTGGTGTTGTTGTGGTGTTGTGGTGGTGTTGTGGTGGTGTTGGGGGTTGGTGTTGTGGTGGTGTTGGGGGTGGTGTTGTGGTGGTGTTTTTGGGGGTGTTGTGGTGGTGTTGTGGTGGTGTTGTGGTGGTGTTTGGGGGTGGTGTTGTGGTGGTGTTGTGGTGTGTTGTGGGTTGGGGTTGTGGTGGTGTTGTGGTGGTGTTTTTGGTGGTGTTGTGTGGTGTGGTGGGTGTGGTGGGTTTGCGTTGGTGTTGTGGTGGTGTTGTGGTGGTGTTGTGGTGTGTTTTTGGTGGTGTTGTGGTGGTGTTGTGGTGGTGTTGTGGGTGTTGGGGTGGTGTTTGTGGTGTGTTGTGTGGTGTTGTGGTGGTGTTGTGTTGGGTTGTGGTGGTGTTGTGGGGGTGTTGTGGTGGTGTTGTGGTGGTGTTGTGGTGGTGTGTGTGGTGTTGTGGTGGTTTGTGGTGGTTGTGTGGTGTGTGGTGTGTTGTGGGGTGTTGTGGGGGGTGTTGGGGTGGTGTTGTGTTGGTTTTTGGTTTGGTGGTGGTGTTGTGGTGGTGTTGCGTTGGTGTTGTGGTGGTGTTGTGGTGGTGTTTGGTGGTGTTGCTTTTGGTGTTGTGGTGGTGCGTTAGTGTTGTGGGGGTGTTGTGGTGGTGTTGCGTTGGTGTTGTGTGGTGTTGTGGTGGTGTTGCGTTGGTGTTGTGGTGGTGTTGCGTTGGTGTTGTGGTGGTGTTGTGGTGGTGTTGCGTTGGTGTTGTGGTGGTGTTGCGTTGGTGTTGGGGTGGTGTTGCGTTGGTGTTGTGGTGGTGTTGCGTTGGTGTTGTGGGTGTTTGTGGTGGTGTTGGGGGTGGTGTTGCGTTGGTGTTTGTGGTGGTGTTGCGTTAGTGTTGTGGTGGTTTTGCGTTGGTGTTTTTGGTGGTGTTGCTTTGGTGTTTTGGTGGTTTTATTTTTGGTGTTGTGTTGGTGGTGTTACGTTGGTGTTGTGGTATTTTGTTGGTGTTGTGTTGGTGGTGTTAAGTTGGTGTTTTGGTATTTTGTTGGTGTTGTGGTGGTGTTGCATTAGTGTTGTGGCAGTATTATGGTGTTGCGTTGTGTTGTGTTAATGGTGATGGTTGTGTTGCTGTCTTCCTGCCGTTAATATTTAGTTATTTTGTTATCGCTGTTGTCATGGTTGTGTTTTAAAGAGTTATGTGCGCCCCAGCTTGACCTTGTCTTCCTGCTGATAATTCTGTGGCTCCGATTCTTGGCCACTCAGGCTGTTAGTGCTTGCAGCTCGCAGTCCGAAGGCACCGCAAGTCTCTCTCATTATTAATGTTATTCTGTGAAACAGACGCCAGATCTCATCCTAGAGACATTGGTCATGTCTGTTCATGTGTGTGTGTCATGCGTGCTCCTTGTGTCATGACTGGAGCTGTGTGTCATGCGTGCTCCTTGTGTCATGACTGGAGCTGTGTGTCATGCGTGCTCCTTGTGTCATGACTGGAGCTGTGTGTCATGCGTGCTCCTTGTGTCATGACTGGAGCTGTGTGTCATGCGTGCTCCTTGTGTCATGACTGGAGCTGTGTGTCATGCGTGCTCCTTGTGTCATGACTGGAGCTGTGTGTCATGCGTGCTCCTTGTGTCATGACTGGAGCTGTGTGTCATGCGTGCTCCTTGTGTCATGAGTGGAGCTGTGTGTCATGCGTGCTCCTTGTGTTCATGAGTGGGGCTGTGTGTCAAACGGCCTGGTCATGATGGAAACTGTTGCATGCGGCTCCTTTGTCATGGTGGGCTGTGTGTCATGCGTGCTCCTTGTGTCTGAGTGGGGCTGGTTGTCTGCGTGCTCCTTGTGTCATGAGTGGAGCTTTTTGCATGGCGGGGACCTCCTCCTGAAACTAAAAAAGGGGATGTTTTTTGATCTCCGCACAAAAAACTGTCATAGAGTAAATGACAGTAAAACACACACACAACACACACACACCACACCACAACACACCCACACACACAACCACACACACCCCACACACAACACACAACACACAACCACACAAACACACACACACACACACACACACACACACACACACACACCCACCCACACACACACAACACACACACAACACCACACCACACACACACACACACACACACACACACACACACCAACACCCACAGAAACACTCATACAGAAAATAACGGGAAAAAAAAAACAAGGTAACGTAGCAAGGGGATGCCAGGACCCAGGGAAATCTCGAAACTAATCACAGGTATGCACAGGTTATCACAGGTATCCCAGGTATACACAGGGATAAAAAACACAGGTATAC
>NC_069400.1:120040165-120125165 GCF_026875155.1 Cherax quadricarinatus | reverse complement strand
GGGGCACTCCCAAGCTTCAGAACCTGCACTTATCTACATTGAACTGCATCTGCCACTTTTCTGACCAAGAATAGAGTTTGTTTAAATCCCCTGAAGTTCCCTAACATCTACGTTTGAATCAATTATCCTACCTATCTTTGGGGTCATCGGCGAATTTGCTCATATCACTAGTAATTCCCTCATCAAGATCATTGATTTATTATAAACAACAACGGGCCCAAGACTGATCCCTGTGAACGCCACTTGTTACAGACCCCCACTCGGATTTAACCCCATTTATGACACTCTCTGCTTCCTGTCAGTGAGCCATGACTCGATCCACGAGAGCACTTTTCCCCCAATGCCATGAGCTGCCACTTTCTTTAACAGTCTATGGTGCGGAACTCTATCAAAAGCCTTACTAAAATCTAAGTAAATAATATCAAATTTTTTATTGTGGTCAACAGCCTCAAAAGCTTTACTGAAAAAAGTTAATAAATTAGTTAGACAAACCGGCCTCTTGTGAATCCATGCTGAGTATCATTAATCAAGCAAATGCTTATCGGATGGCTTCTTATAATCTCAGCTATAATTGACTCTAGTAATTTCCCTACAATTGGGGGTCGGGCTTATTGGGCGGTAATTTGACGGTAACGACTTGTCCCTGTTTTAAAAATAGGAGTTAAAATTAGCCATCTTCCACATATCAGACACTACACCTGTTTGAAGAGATAAATTAAAAATATTAGTTAATGGTTCACAGAGTCCATTTTGCATTCCTTAAGAACCCTTGAAAAAACCTCATCAGGACCCGGCGACTTATTTTGCTTCAGTCTGTCTATCTGCCTCAAAACCCATCTCACTAGTGACTGTGATGTTACATAATTTAAATCTTCTTCTAGCCCACTGTAAAAATTTAATTACTGGAATATTGTTAGTGTCTTCCTGTGTAAAAACTGAGAGAAAATAATTATTTAAAATCAAGCACATTTCATTCTCTTTGGCAGTAAGGTGCCCATAGTTATTTTAGGGGACCTTTTTATCTCTAATTTTTGTTCTATAGACCTGGAAAAATTTTTTGGGTTATTTTTAGAATCCCTAGCAACTTTAATTTCATAGTCCCTTTTAGCTTTTCTTATCCCCTTTTTAATGTCCCTCTTAATGTCAATATACTGAATTCATAAGATGACCCTCACCTCTTTTGATACCCCTAAAAATTCCTTTCTTTGCCCTAGTAGATATTGAGCCTATTATTCATCCTTTTTTGGTCATTTCTATTTGATCTAATTTCTTTATATGGGAAAAAACGCTCTTTGAGCAGCATGTATAGTGTTCAGAAAACGTCATTTTGATAGCTCTCTTCGTTACCCCAGTCAACAGTTTAAGTGTTTCTCTAACCCCATCGTAATCTGCTAAGCAAAAAATCTGGGACTGTTACTGAGTTATCGCTACTATCGTACTTCCATTCAATGCTAAATGTAATTGATTTGTGGCGCTAGCACCAGTTCCTCTGAAATTTCTAAATTATTAACAAGGGATTCATTGTTTGCCATAACTAAGTCAAGCGGGTTTTTTCCCCTTGTAGGTTCTGTCACAAACTGCTTCAAAAACAATCATGAAATACTTCTAAGAAGTCGTACGATTCTAAATTCCCAGTCAAGAAATTCCAATCAACATGACTAAATTTAAAGTCTCCTAGAATTACTACATTATCGTGCCTTTTTGGCCTTAACAATTTCCTCCCATAGTAGTTTCCCTTGGTCCCTATCTAAGTTGGGGGGACGGTATATCACTCCTAAAATCAGTTTTAAATGCCCCTCTAAAAATTCTATCCAAACAGACTCTGTATGTGTTACTTCAGACTTAATACCCGTTTTTATGCAACAGTTCAAGCGATCTGGGACATAAAAATGCCACCCACCCCCCCCCCCAATACTTCTATCTTCTTGGAAAAATTTAAAAAACCCCTGAATATGCATTCCGCAGGCATGTCCGACTTTTTTGAATTAAACCACGTCTCAGTTAAGGCAAATACATCAATGTTACCTACACTAGCAACTAATCTCAACTCGCCCAAATCTTATTCCTACACTACGGCAATTAGCATAATAAACATTGAAAGACTCTCCTTTCTCTTTACCCTTCCTGCTCATTTCTATTTTTCTACTAAACCTATTACCGTCCTTATCCCCCAAAGGGTCCCTGGCTTTTCAATATCTATCTCGTTCTTATTATTACTAGTTCCCCTAGAACCGTAATATTATACAATGGGACTTCACTGTTTTCCTGCCAAAACCCATACCACTAACTATTCCTAGTTTAAAGTCCTAACTGCTCCCTCCACTGCAGTTGCCAGTGCTCCCACCCCACACCTAGATAAGTGAACCCCATCCCTAGCATACATGTCATTTCTGCCATAGAAGAGGTCCCAGTTGTCAATGAATGTTACCGCATTTTCCTTACAGTATTTGTCCAGCCAGCAATTGACACCAATTGCCCTGGACAACCATTATTATTATTATCAAAAAGAAGCGCTAAACCTACAAGGGTCATACAGCTCCGATCATCCTGAGTAAAATTATGTCAGGAAAGTTGTTTCCTCGACTCTCCTTTTTCAATATTTTTGGAATTGTGTGATTCTTGTGGGTGACCTGAGGGTGACCTGAGGGTGACCTCAGAGTGACCTCAGGGTGACCTCAGGGTGACCTCAGGGTGACCTCAGGGTGACCTCAGAGTGACCTCAGGGTGACCTCAGGGTGACCTCAGAGTGACCTCAGGGTGACCTCAGGGTGACCTCAGGGTGACCTCAGTGACCTCAGGGTGACCTCAGAGTGACCTCAGGGTGACCTCAGGGTGACCTCAGGGTGACCTCAGGGTGACCTCATGACCCCAGGTGAACCCCAGAGTGACCCAGGGTGACCTCAGGGTGACCTCAGAGTGACCTCAGGGTGACCTCAGGGTGACCTCAGGGTGACCTCAGGGTGACCTCAGGGTGACCTCAGGGTGACCTCAGGGTGACCTCAGGGTGACCTCAGGGTGACCTCAGAGTGACCTCAAGGTGACCTCAGTGACCTCAGGGTGACCTCAGGGTGACCTCAGAGTGACCTCAGGGTGACCTCAGGGTGACCTCAGAGTGACCTCAGGGAGACCTCAGTGACCTCAGGGTGATCTCAGGGTGACCTCAGAGTGACCTCAGGGGTTGACCTCAGGGGTGACCTCAGGGTGACCCAAGGGTGACCTCAGGGTGACCTCAGAGGACCTCAGGGTGACCTCAGGGTGACCTTGAGTGACCTCAAGGTGCCTCAAGTTTTACCTCAGGGTGGGCCTCAGGGTGACCTCAGTGACCCAGGGTGACTCAGTGACTCAGGGTGACCTCCCCGGTCCTCAGGGTGACCCTGACCTCCCAGGCCTCCGGTGACCTCAGAGTGCCTCAGGTCCTCAGGGTGAAACCCCAGAGTGACCTCAGGGTGACCTCAGGGGGTGACCTCAGGGTGGACCTCAGGTGACCTCAGGGTGACCTCAGGGTGACCTCAGAGTGACCTCAGGGTGACCTCAGGGTGACCTCAGGGTGACCTCAGAGTGACCTCAGGGTGACCTCAGAGTGACCTCAGGGTGACATCAGGGTGAGAAGCCTCTTCACCGGGGATAGTAACAATAAAGCCACGTACATCATCTGAGTATATTTGCCCAGATGTTGCACATGTTTTATTCAACGATAAAGATCCACAGATGTTAATTAATACTTCACATGTACAATATATAATGTTCAACATGAATTTTTATACCTGACGTTATTAACAAGTGTTGAGTCGTCATGGGTCATTCTCACGCAGAGTTTGTTATTACTGTTACATTAAGGTGAGTCTCTATACCCACAGGCATCATACTGCATCTAGGGAAATGGAATCTTATTTAAACCAAGGAAGGGAGAATAGGTCTAATTCCCTGAAAACCTCTAAAATTCGAAAGAAAAAAATTCAAAGACATAACGACACATGAAAAATTCCAGCCAGGTCTGGGGAGGTTCCCAGATGTTGCACATGTCTGTGTGTAGCCAGACAGTTGCAACACACGACCTCCTATACCCTGGTGGCTTGTGCATCAACAATTGTCCCTGCCAGACCTATGTGCATTACTCACCTTGATTACCAAGAGTTTTGTGCCTATTCTCTGCTCTGTGCTGCAAAGATATTGATCGAAATATCAAAAAGTCCTGCAGATACTCCTATTAGTAACTGATAAAAAAAAGTATACAGTAGCCTTTTAATAAAAAAAACATAATAAATACAAACTGAAACCCTGGCTTTTTTAAACAATTAATGCAGTTATTATGATGATTCTGAGCTTTCATTATTTTCTTTTTAAATATTGTTTAAATCTCCCTTCAGGATATGTGTATAAGCCATATATATATATATATATATTAAAATATATATTATAAAATATATATTTTATATATATATTATATATATATATAATGATCTGTTTAGACTTGGGTTCCATCCCTAAGCTGACTCATATTCCAAAAACCGAAAAATTACAAAATCTGAGACATTTCTGGCTCCGAGGATTTCAGATACTCGACCTGTATCTTGAATTTAATTTAAAATGATATCTAGCATAAAACACCCCTTGAAGAGAGTGCATATTAGGTCAGGTTACCTGGAGGTTATTCCGGGGATCAACGCCCCCGCGGCCCGGTCCATGACCAGGCCTCCCGATGGATCAGGGCCTGATCAACCAGGCTGTTACTGCTGGCCGCACGCAGTCCAACGTGCTAGCCACAGCCCGGCTGATCCGGCACTGACTTTAGGTATCTGTCCAGCTCTCTCTTGAAGGCAGCCAGGGGTTTATTGGCAATTCCCCTAATGCTTGATGGGAGGCTGTTGAACAGTTTTGGGCCCCGGACACTTATGGTGTTTTTTCCCCCAGTGTACCAATGGCGCCCCTACTTTTTATTGGGGCATTTTGCATCGCCTGCCCAGTCTTTTACTTTCGTAGGGGGTGATTTCTGTGTGCAGATTTGGAACCATTCCTTCCAAGATTTTCCAAGTGTAGATTATGATATATCTCTCCCTCCTGCGTTCCAACGAGTACAAGTCAAGTGCTTCCAAGCGTTCCAGTAGTTAAGGTGCTTGACGAACTTATACGTGCAGTAAAGGATCTCTGTACACTCTCTAGAAACTGCGATTCACCTGCTTTGTATGGAGATGTTAATGTACAGCAGTATTCCAGCCTAGAGAGAACAATTGATTTGAAAAGGATCATCATGAGCTTGGCATCTCTCGTTTTGAAAGTTCTCATTATCCATCCCATCATTTTCTTTGCACGTGCGATCGTGGCACGTTGTGATCCTTGAAAATGAGATCCTCAGACATTACTACTCCCAGTCCTTACATTATTTTTCTGCTCTATTGTATAGCCGGAGTCAGTAGTATACTCTGTTCTAGTTATTATCTCCTCCAGTTTTCCATAACGGAGTAGCTGGAATTTCTCCTCATTGAACATCATATTGTTTACCGTTGCCCACTGGAAAACTTTGTTTATATCTATCTTCCTGGAGGTTAACCGCTCCTCAGCAGATGACAGCCTCGTTTCAGATCCTAGTATCATCCGCAAAGGATGATACGGTGCTGTGATGTATATCTCTGTCTATGTCTGATATGAGGTGAGGAATAAGATGGGGGGGGAGTACTGTGCCTTGTGGAACAGAGCTCTTCACTATGGCAGCCTCCCATTTAACTCTGTTGACCACTACTCTTTGTGTTCGATTTGTTAGGAAGTTGAAGATCCATCTCCCCACTTTCCCAGTTATTCCTTTAAACACGTATTTTATGGGCTATTCGCCATGATCGCATTTGTCAAATGCTTTGCAAAGTCTGTGTATATTACATCTGCATTCTGATTTTCTTTCCAGTGCATCCAAGGCCATGTCATAGTGATCCAGTAGTTGTGAGAGGCAGGAGCGACCTTTCCCTGAACCCATGTTACCCTGGATTGTGCAGATTTTGGGAATCCAGGTGATTTGCAATCCTGCTCTTAGACTCATTCAAAGATTTTTATGATGTGGGACGTCAGAGCTATTGGTCTATAGTTCTTAGCTAATGCTTTGCTGCCACCTTTATGGAGTGGGGCTTTTATCCGTTGTTTTTAAGTGACTGGAATTTCACCCATGTCCAAGCTCCTCCTCCATAGTGTACTTAGGGCAAAGCGAGAGGGGTTTCTAGCAGTTCTTAATGAAAACAGAGTTCCACGAGTCTGGGCCCGGGGCTGAGTGCATAGGCATGTTGTCAATGGCTTTTTCGAAATCTATCGGAGTTAGGGTAATGTCGGAAATCTGGCATACATTTATGGAGTTTTGAGGCTCATTCATGAAGAAATCATTTGGGTCGTCGATCCTCAGACCAATTAGTGGTTCACTAAACACAGAGTCGTACTGGGATTTCAATATTTCACTCATTTCCTTGTTGTCATCTGTGTAAGTCCCATCCTGTCTGAGTAAGGGCCCGATACTAGATGTGGTATTTGCCTTGCTTTTGGCACAGGTTAGGTTAGGTTACGTCACGTTAGGTTAGGTTAGGTTAGGTTAGGTTAGGTCAGGTCACGTTAGGTTAGGTTAGGTTAGGTTAGGTTAGGTTAGGTTAGGTTAAGTTAGGTTAGGATAGGTTACGTCACGTTAGGTTAGGTCAGGTTAGGTTAGGTTACGTCACGTTACGTTAGGTTAGGTTAGGTTAGGTCACATTAGGTTAGGTTAGGTTAGGTTAGGTTAGGTTAGGTTAGGTCAGGTTAGGTTAGGTCAGATTAGGTTAGGTTAGGTTAGGTTAGGTTAGGTTAGGTTAGGTTAGGTTAGGCTAGGTTAGGTTAGGTTAGGTTAGGTTTGGCCAGGTCAGGTTAGGTTAGGTTAGGTTAGGCTAGGTTAGGTTAGGTTAGGTTTGGTCAGGTCAGGTTAGGTTAGGCTGGGTTAGGTTAGGTTAGGTTTGGTCAGGTCAGGTTAGGTTAGGTTAGGTTAGGTTAGGTTAGGTTAGGTTAGGTCAGGTTAGGTTAGGTTAGGTTAGGTTAGGTTAGGTTAGGTTAGGCTAGGTTAGGTTAGGTTAGGTTAGGCTAGGTTAGGTTAGGTTAGGTTTGGTCAGGTTAGGTTAGGTTAGGTTAGGTTAGGTTAGGTTAGGTTAGGTTAGGTCAGGTTTGGTCAGGTCAGGTCAGGTTAGGTAGGTTAGGTTAGGTTACTTTAGGTTAGGTTAGGTTAGGTCAGGTCAGGTCAGGTCAGGTCAGGTCAGGTTTGGTCAGGTCAGGTTAGGCTAGGTTAGGTTAGGTTAGGCTAGGTTAGGTTAGGTCAGGTTAGGTTAGGTTAGGTCAGGTTAGGTTAGGTTAGGCTAGGTTAGGTTAGGTTAGGTTTGGTCAGGTCAGGTTAGGTTAGGTTAGGTTAGGTTAGGTTAGGTTAGGTTAGGTCAGGTTTGGTCAGGTCAGGTCAGGTTAGGTAGGTTAGGTTAGGTTAGGTTAGGTTAGGTTAGGTTAGGTTAGGTTAGGTCAGGTCAGTTTGGTCAGGTCAGGTTAGGCTAGGTTAGGTTATGTTAGGCTAGGTTAGGTTAGGTTAGGTTAGGTCAGGTTAGGTTAGGTTAGGCTAGGTTAGGTTAGGTTAGGTTTGGTCAGGTCAGGTTAGGTTAGGCTGGGTTAGGTTAGGTTAGGTTAGGTTTGGTCAGGTTAGGTCAGGTTAGGTAGGTTAGGTTAGGTTAGGCTAGGTTTGGTTAGGTCAGGTTAGGTAGGTTATGCTAGGTTAGGTTTGGTCAGGTCAGGTTAGGTTAGGCTGGGTTAGGTTAGGTTAGGTTTGGTCAGGTTAGGTCAGGTTAGGTAGGTTAGGTTAGGTTAGGTTTGGTCAGGTCAGGTTAGGTTAGGCTGGGTTAGGTTTGGTCAGGTTAGGTCAGGTTAGGCTAGGTTAGGTTAGGTTAGGTTTGGTCAGGTTAGGTTAGGTTAGGTTAGGTTAGGTTAGGTTAGGTTAGGTTAGGTTAGGTTAGGTCAGGTTAGGTAGGTTAGGTTTAGGTTAGGTTAGGTTAGGTTAGGTTTGGTCAGGTCAGGTTAGGTTAGGCTGGGTTAGGTTAGGTCAGGTCAGGTCAGGTTAGGTAGGTTAGGTTAGGTTAGGTTACGTTAGGTTAGGTTGGTTAGGTTAGGTTAGGTTAGGTTAGGTTAGGTCAGGTTAGGTAGGTTAGGTTAGGTTAGGTTAGGTTAGGTTAGGTTAGGTAAAGTTACATCAGAATGGATCATATAAAACCACAACAGCGTTTTTTAACAACAAATTAGCAAATTAAAAAAAGGAGGAGGGCCATACGTCTGGCAGCGCGGATTAACTGAGCAGCGCCACAAAACGTTCAGATCTACACTAGTATCACTTGCGTTGTGAGCATGTGTTGTGGGGAGGATACTGAGTGGGATGGGGAAGATATAGAGTGGGATGGGGAGGACATAAAGAGTGGGTGGGTATAAGATGGGCTAGATATGTGGGATTATGTTTACAGGGATGAGAGAGAGGGGGGGGGACATAATTTTAGTGACAGAAGGGGAAGGGGAGGTAAGAAGAGTCTAGAGGGGAAAAGGAGGGGAGTGGACCTTGGGTCATGGGTGAAGGAGGGGAGAAGGAGAGGAAGGGAGGGGAGGAAAGGAGAAGGGTAGAGGGAGGGAGAGGGAAAAAGGAGGTTGGGGGGGGGGAGGTTGTTTCTGCCGCGTCATCACCGCCTGTTGACGGTACAAACAGAGGGATGGCCTCTGTTTGTTCTGTAATCGGCCCGGGCCACACCCGTCACGCTGGGAGGAACACGTGCCGAGGGGAACGGGTTAGGGGTAAGAGGGAAGGGGGGAAGGTAAAATGGGAGAGAAGGGGCAGGAAGCAAGGAAATAGGGAAGAATTAGTGAGGGGGAGAGACGGGAAGAACGCAACACTGCCACAACGTAAGTAATATAACGAACGTTCACGTAGACACAGTTAGTACAAAGAAAATGTCTTTCAATTATAATTACGTCTGAATTTGTAATAATAATAATAATAATAATAATAATAATAATAATAATAATAATAATAATATTAATAATAATAATATTAGTAATAAAAATAATAATAGTAATAATAATAATAATAATAATAATAATAATAAATATTAATAATAAAAATAATAATAATAATAATAATAATAATAATAATAATAATAATAATAATAATAATAAAACTATTAGTATAATATAATCACTAATATATTTATTATTATTGTTATATATGTGATTCACCTGTGACCTGAATCGAGAGTCTTCCTCCTCTTGCTGCCAGTCTCCGGGTTAGTCTCTGGGCCAGACTCTGGACCAGACTCTGGGCCAGACTCTGGGCCAGACTCTGGGTCAGACTCTGGACCAGACTCTGGGCCAGACTCTGGGTCAGACTCTGGACCAGACTCTGGGCCAGACTCTGGACCAGACTCTGAGCCAGACTCTGGACCAGACTCTGGGCCAGACTCTGGGCCAGACTCTGGGTCAGACTCTGGGCCAGACTCTGGGTCAGACTCTGGGCCAGACTCTGGGTCAGACTCTGGGCCAGACTCTGGACCAGACTCTGGACCAGACTCTGGGTCAGACTCTGGGTCAGACTCTGGACCAGACTCTGGGTCAGACTCTGGGCCAGACTCTGGGTCAGACTCTGGGCCAGACTCTGGGTCAGACTCTGGGCCAGACTCTGGACCAGACTCTGGGTCAGTCTTTCCTAACCTTTACAAAGAAAATATGAAAGCTTATGTAATGAACTGACACGGACAACAGACTGACAAATTAATTACGCAGAGACTCAGGAGAGACTGTTAACTAGAGGTGGTAAGACTCAGGAGAGACTGTTAACTAGAGGTGGTGAGACTCAGGAGAGACTGTTAACTAGAGGTGGTGAGACTCAGGAGAGACTGTTAACTAGAGGGGGTAAGACTCAGGAGAGACTATTAACTAGAGGTGGTAAGACTCAGGAGAGACTGTTAACTAGAGGTGGTAAGACTCAGGAGAGACTGTTAACTAGAGGTGGTGAGACTCAGGAGAGACTGTTAACTAGAGGTGGTGAGACTCAGGAGAGACTGTTAACTAGAGGGGGTAAGACTCAGGAGAGACTGTTAACTAGAGGTGGTAAGACTCAGGAGAGACTGTTAACTAGAGGTGGTTGAGACTCAGGAGAGACTGTTAACTAGAGGGGGTAAGACTCAGGAGAGACTATTAACTAGAGGTGGTAAGACTCAGGAGAGACTGTTAACTAGAGGTGGTAAGACTCAGGAGAGACTGTTAACTAGAGGTGGTGGGGACTCAGGAGAGACTGTTAACTAGAGGTGGTGAGACTCAGGAGAGACTGTTAACTAGAGGGGGTAAGACTCAGGAGAGACTGTTAACTAGAGGTGGTAAGACTCAGGAGAGACTGTTAACTAGAGGTGGTGAGACTCAGGAGAGACTGTTAACTAGAGGTGGTGAGACTCAGGAGAGACTGTTAACTAGAGGGGGTAAGACTCAGGAGAGACTGTTAACTAGAGGTGGTAAGACTCAGGAGAGACTGTTAACTAGAGGTGGTAAGACTCAGGAGAGACTGTTAACTAAGGTGGTAAGACTCAGGAGAGACTGTTAACTAGAGGTGGTAAGACTCAGGAGAGACTGTTAACTAGAAGTGGTGAGACTCAGGAGAGACTTAACTAGAGGTGGTGAGACTCAGGAGAGACTGTTAACTAGAGGTGGTGAGACTCAGGAGAGACTGTTAACTAGAGGGGGTAAGACTCAGGAGAGACTGTTAACTAGAGGTGGTAAGACTCAGGAGAGACTGTTAACTAGAGGTGGTAAGACTCAGGAGAGACTGTTAACTAGAGGTGGTAAGACTCAGGAGAGACTGTTAACTAGAGGTGGTAAGACTCAGGAGAGACTGTTAAGTAGAGGTGGTGAGACTCAGGAGAGACTGTTAACTAGAGGTGGTGAGACTCAGGAGAGACTGTTAACTAGAGGTGGTGAGACTCAGGAGAGACTGTTAACTAGAGGTGGTGAGACTCTGGACAGACTGTTAATAATAGCCAGGAGTGAAAGGAGAAAGGAATAAAATACCGACACAAGCGTGACTTAACGTGTGGGCGAAACGTTGTCAATAAAGGATCTCATTAGAGTTCAACTGTGTGTTTCCAGAGAGGAGGGAAGATGAGCTTAATTAAAACTCTGACAAGATAATCAAGGTTATTTACGTAGTAAATTAAAGCACAGGGTAACATAGTGGCTCCAGATGGAGTCACTATGTTACCCTGGAAGGAGGGAAAGCAGATTGCCTGGGACTACACCTGTGCCGCCACATTAGCAGACACCTACTTGCTATACTCCGTAGCTGAAGTGGGTGGAGCTGCCAGCCACAGGGAGACCCAGAAGATCCGCAATATATGAAGATCTTTCTCTTGCTGTAACTTCATCCCAATAAGGTGGGAGACCCTTGGAGCATGGGGCAAGTGTGCTCTAAAGTTCCTCAAAGAGCTGGATGAAAAACTCATCATAGAAACCAAGGACCACAGGGCGACCAGCTTCCTCTTTCAGAGACTCAGTGTTGCGATCCAGAGAGGAAATGCTTGCAGCATTTTGGGCATGAGGCCCACCGCCGGGGAGCTGGACGAAGTATTCGAGTTATCTATGTTGTTTTAACTCCCTATTGTATTTTTGTCAATGCATTTTGTTTTTAAATAAAGCATATATGGAATATATAGGGGGTGGTAGGAGAAAATTTTCAAACAGCTTCAGGGAGAACCTTAAGTTTTCCCTGAAGCAAGTTTATTCTTTTCTCTGAGGACGAGGGTCCCCAGAACAGTTCTAGAGGTGGTACCTCCCTATATATATATATATATATATATATATATATATATATATATAATATATATATATATATATATATATATATATATATATATATATATATACGTAAAATAACCACAGAGTCGAGCTGAATGGTAACTCTGGGCCTTTCAAGTTGCAATCAAAACATCATCAGGAACTTGTAAAACTGGTTCAGGAAAAAGACTCTGAAGAGTCGGTTTCCTGAACGTTTCTTCAGATATTGACTAAAGAAAGTTATTAACAGTTAAGAACTAAATTGATTTTTCATAGTTATTAAGCTCTGGCTTCACGTTATGTATATATAAAGTAACTTAAGATCAAGTGAATTAGAACATTTATTCAAGATTTAAAAATCAATGGAGTTTAAAGGGCGGTTTAAAATAACTTAATGTTCTTATATGTTGTGTGAGATGTGTGAGTTAAAGGGAGATTAGTTGTGTGTGAGACACATGTTTATGTTGGTGTGTGAGGTGAGTGTGTTGTCTCCCAGGCCACGGGAATTACACACGGAGACAGATCACACCCAGTAGGATTCGAACCCACGTTTGGACGCTACCCACGAATCCTGCTGGCTGCGACCTGCCTATATACCCGAGGTGCACTGATAAAGTATTGCTGGTGAGGCCAGAACGCAGAGGAGAATGAAACGGCTGGGGCAGCGGACCTCCAACAGCAACAGCCTGGTTAACCAGGTTGTTGCTACTGGAGTAGAAAGACTCTCGAAACTCATCAAGGTATATCAAAGCCGGAGACCATACCTGAGGCTCACTGCTGTGCCAGGGGAGGGATGAGGTGGTAGGTAACCTCCCTCCCCTCCGTCTCTCTCCCCCTCCCACATCTGTACCAGCCTCGTGGGTAAATAACTGACTAAACGATTTCTGGATTGTATTATGGATCATAATGACTAGGGAGGGGGGAGGGGAGGGGGAGCCATGATGACATTTGCCAGAGGGAGGAATGGATGAGGCAGAGGAACAGAGGAAGAGGCAGAGATGGCGGAAAGGAGGAATGAGAGTGGAGGAAGAAGAGGGAGAACGGGGGGAGAAAGAGGACGACCGAGAAAGGGAATGTTGAAAAAAGAGGTAGGAAGGAGAAGGTAGAGAGAAAGAGAGAGAGGGAGAGGGAAGTAAAAGAGAAAGCGGTGTAAGAAACCACGAATCTGCAATGATTATCATTTCTCTTATGGTAATTTAGGGTAGGGGTGGTTTTGATAAGGCCCTGCCTTATATGGGCCAGTAGGCTTGCTGCAGTGTTCCTCCATTCTTATGTTCTTATGAAACATGATGAAATTCAAAGAGAGGACGAGGAGGAGAAGAGGACTGGAGGAAGAGGAGGAGGAGGAGGAGAGGACTGGAGGAAGAGGAGGAGGAGGAGGAGAGGACTAGAGGAGAAGGGAAAGGAACATAAAAACGGAGGAACACTGCATCAGGCCTGTTGGCCCATACTAGGCAGGTCTTACACAAATTCATCCCACTAACAGAATATTTGCCCAATCCATTTTCAACGCTGCCCAAACAATAAGCTTTGATACATTTATTTAACTCATGTGCCAGTCCCACTCATGTCCAACCCCTCTCACTCATGTCCAACCCCTCTCACTCATGTCCAACCCCTCTCACTCATGTCAACCCCTCTCACTCATGTCAAACCCCTCTCACTCATGTATTTATGAAGCCTAAATTTCAAACTACCCAAGGTTTGAGCTTCAATAACCCTACTAGGCAGACTATCCATTCGTCAACTACTCTACTTCCTTTCTAAATCTAAACTTATCAAATCTGAATCCATTACTGCGGATTCTCTTTTGGAAAGATATCATCTTGGAGAGAGGAAGAGGAGGAGAGGAGAGGACTGGAGGATGAGGAGGAGAGGAGAGGACTGGAGGATGAGGAGGAGAGGAGAGGACTGGAGGATGAGGAGGAGAGGAGAGGACTGGAGGATGAGGAGGAGAGGAGAGGACTGGAGGATGAGGAGGAGAGGAGAGGACTGGAGGATGAGGAGGAGAGGAGAGGACTGGAGGATGAGGAGGAGAGGAGAGGACTGGAGGATGAGGAGGAGAGGAGAGGACTGGAGGATGAGGAGAGAAGGAATGCTGTACCACTGAACACAAGAACATATTCACCCCTCGTTCCACAGTCAATTTATAACACAATGACAACGTCAGTAGCCAACAAGAGTCTTTTACACACACAAAATAATATATATATATATATATATATATATATATATATATATATATATTATATATATATATATATATATATATATAATGTCGTGCCGAATAGGCAGAACTTGCGATCTTGGCTTAAATAGCAACGCTCATCTTGCCATATAGGACAAGTGAAAATTTGTGTATGCCAATAATTTCGCCAAAAATCATTCTGAACCTAACGAAAAAAATATATTTTCACTGTGTTTGTTAGTGTTAAATTATTGTAAACAAATCTAAAATATATTTAGTTGGGTTAGGCTAAAATAAATTGTTCTTGTTATAATAAGGTTAGGTAGTTTTCTAAGATGCTTTTGGTGCAAAATTAAAAAATTTTACATTAACATTAATGAAAAAAATATATCTTTAAACGTATAAGAGAAAATTTCAGAAAGGACTTATTTTTAAATGAGTTCTTCCTAATGACCAGTTTTACATATTCGGCACGACATATATATATATATATATATATATATAATATATATATATATATATATATATATTTATATATATATATATATATATATATATAACAACACTGCGACTAGCCGAGGATTCGAACCCATGTCGTTTTGGTCCACCTCATGGTGAGCGAAAATCACACATGACGATAAGTATGGTACGATAAGACTCGAAGCCGAAAGAAAGTGAACAAAGTAGCGACAACTACACTAAACAGGACGAGTGTCTATCGACTACTGACAGGTGCCTTGACAATTGGTAACTCTCTCTTTCCCTCTCTTTCTTTCTTTCTCTCTCTCTCTCTCTCTCTCTCTCTCTCTCTCTCTCTCTCTCTCTCTCTCTCTTTCTTTCTCCTTTACTGATTAATATAAATTTTACTGTTGTCTTTTTAGTCTCTAGTGTAAAGTTGATGACTGAATCAACATACAGAGACGTAGGAGAGAGAGAGAGAGAGTGAGAGAGAGAGAGAGAGAGAGAGAGGAGAGGAGAGAGAGATGAGAGAGAGAGTGAGGAGAGAGAGAGAGAGAGGCGTGTATTCACCTAATTTTTGCAGGGGTCAATTCACAGCTCCTGGCCCCCGCCTCTTCGCTGGTCGCTACTAGATCCACCCTTTTTGTTCCGTGTGTGTACTCACCATCCTCGTGTGTGTGTGTGTGTGTGTGTGTGTGTGTGTGTGTGTGTGTGTGTGTGTGTGTGTGTGTGTGTGTGTGTGTGTGTGTGTGTGTGTGTGTGTGTGTGTGTGTGTGTGTGTGTGTGTGTGTGTTTTGTTTTGTGTGTGTGTATGCGATGAGCGAGCGTGCGTGCGTGTGTAAAATACGCTTCAGCTCCCCACAAACCAGAAGAGGCAACTGTCAACAATATCCACCAGGAGGATCGTGTAGAGGAAGTTGCTGCAACAAACAAGACAATTCACAGGTCTCATTGTTACACCAGACACATTAACAAGCCACAACCCGGAGGTTCGGGCACGAGTACATTATACCCATCTTTATTGGCCTTTTCTTTTTACATATTATCATTCTTATATTATTGTTATCAGGACATGAAAGGGTTGAAAAGACTAGGGAAGGAGGAGGAGTGTGGTAGGACAGAGCAGTGAAAGACAGTGTGGACGGACCGAAGTGGCTAGTTTATTGTGCACTCCATATTCATCCTGTGGACGGTAATGCAAGAGCATATGGATACACAAAAGGCCCAGGAACTAGGCCCCAAAAGGGTTAACAAGAATACATCGGGATTTATATCTACAGCTGAACTATCTATTGCAAGTAAATTTAGTAAACTTGCTTAATTATTTTTTATTATCACACTGGCCGATTCCCACCAAGGCAGGGTGGCCCGAAAAAGAAAAACTTTCACCATCATTCACTCCATCACTGTCTTGCCAGAAGGGTGCTTTACACTACAGTTTTTAAACTGCAACATTAACACCCCTCCTTCAGAGTGCAGGCACTGTACTTCCCATCTCCAGGACTCAAGTCGGCCTGCCGGTTTCCCTGAATCCCTTCATAAATGTTACTTTGGTCACACTCCAACAGCACGTCAAGTATTAAAAACATTTGTCTCCATTCACTCCTATCAAACACGCTCACGCATGCCTGCTGGAAGTCCAAGCCCTCGCACACAAAACCTCCTTTACCCCTCCCTCCAACCTTTCCTAGGCGACCCCTATACACGCCTTCCTTCCACTACAGATGATACATCTTGAAGTCATTCTGTTTCGCTCCATTCTCTCTACATGTCCGAACCACCTCAACAACCCTTCCTCAGCCCTCTGGACAACAGTTTTGGTAATCCCGCACCTCCTCCTAATTTCCAAACTACGAATTCTCTGCATTATATTCACACCACACATTGCCCTCAGACATGACATCTCCACTGCCTCAGCCTTCTCCTTCGCTGCAACATTCATCACCCATGCTTCACACCCATATAAGAGCGTTGGTTAAAACTATACTCTCATACATTCCCCTCTTTGCCTCCAAGGACAAAGTTCTTTGTCTCCACAGACTCCTAAGTGCACACTCACCCTTTTCCATCATCAATTCTGTGATTCACCTCATCTTTCATAGACCCATCTGCTGTCACGTTCACTCCAAATATCTGAATACATTCACCTCCTCCCATACTCTCTCCCTCCAATCTGATATCCAATCTTTCATCACCTAATCTTTTTGTTATCTCATTAACCTTACTCTTTCTGTGTTCACCTTTAATTTTCTTCTTTTGCACACCCTACCAAATTCATCACCAATTTCTGCAACTTCTCTTCAGAACTCCAAGAGCACAGTGTCATCAGCAAAGAGCAGCTGTGTGACAACTCCCACTTTGTGTGTGATTCTTTATCTTTTAACTCCACGCCTCTTGCCAAGACCCTCGCATTTACTTCTCTTACAACCCCATCTATAAATATATTAAACAACCACGGTGACATCACACATCCTTGTCTAAGGCCTACTTTTACTGGGAAATAATTTCCCTCTTTCCTACATACTCTAACATGAGCCTCACTATCCTCGTAAAAACTCTTCACTGCTTTCAGTAACCTACCTCTTACACCATTACACCTGCAACATCTGCCACATTGCCCCCTATCCACCTGTCATACGCCTTTTCCAAATCCATAAATGCCACAAAGACCTCTTTAGCCTTATCTAAATACTGTTCACTTTATATGTTTCACTGTAAACACCTGGTCCACACACCCCCTACCTTTCCTAAAGCCTCCTTGTTCATCTGCTATCCTATTCTCCGTCTTACTCTTATTCTTTCAATAATAACTCTACCATACACTTTACCAGGTATACTCAACAGACTTATCCCCCTATAATTTTTGCACTCTCTTTTATCCCCTTTGCCTTTATACAAAGGAACTATGCATGCTCTCTGCCAACCCCTAGGTACCTTACCCTCTTCCATACATTTATTAAATAATTGAAACCAACACTCCAAAACTATATCCCCACCTGCTTTTAACATTTCTATTTTATCCCATCAATCCCGGCTGACTTCCCCCCTTTCATTTTACCTACTCCCTCACGAACTTCCCCCACACTCACAACTGGCTCTTCCTCACTCCTACAAGATGTTATTCCTCCTTGCCCTATACACGAAATCACAGCTTTCCTATCTTCATCAACATTTAATAATTCCTCAAATATTCCCTCCATCTTCCCCAATACCTCTAACTCTCCATTTAATAACTCTCCTCTCCTATTTTTAAAAATGACAAATCCATTTGTTCTCTAGGCTTTCTTAACTTGTTAATCTCACTCCAAAACTTTTTCTTATTTTCCAACAAAATTTGTTTGATAACATCTCACCCACTCTCTCATTTGCTTTCTTTTTACATTGCTTCACCACTCTCTTAAACCCCTCTTTTTTTTCTCCATATACTCTTCCCTCCTTGCATCACTTTTACTTTGTAAAAACTTCTCATCTGCTAACTTTTCTCCCCTTTCTACTCTCTTTCATCATCATTCCACCAATTGCTCCTCTTCCCTCCCACACCACTTTCCTGTAACCACAAACTTCTGCTGAACACTCTAACACTACATTTTTAAACCTACCCCATACCTCTTCGACCCCATTGCCTATGCTCTCATTAGCCCATCTATCCTCCAATAGCTGTTTATATCTTACCCTAACTGCCTCCTCTTTTAGTTTATAAATCTTCACCTCTCTCTTCCCTGATGCTTCTATTCTCCTTGTATCCCATCTACCATTTACTCTCAGGGTAGCTACAACTAGAAAGTGATCTGATATATCTGTGGCCCCGCTATAAACATTAATATGTCTGGTATTTTATTTTCATTAATATCTTGACATATCACATAGGTTATTTATACTTTCTGTATATTCCTCAATAAACAAAGTTTACTTCTTTGTGTAGTATACAAAATGTAGTTTACGTGTAATACAGTATTGATAAGCACAACGAAAGCCACTAACATTCAGTGCATCTCTGGCAATTAGGTGTTCAAGACAGTGACCAGAGTCTGACCACAGACTTTACGTTTAGTCTGATCATCATTTTTGCCCACAAATGGTGGTGTAACCCGGCCTGATGCAAGACTTGCTTGTTGACTACTTGCTCAACCAGGCTAATGCTGCCAGTGGCCTGTCACAGCAGGCAAGCATTTCCACTCTGAAAAATTCTGCCATTATTCTGGCCAAGAGCGAGAAAAAAAAAGATTACCACTGCGCCTGGAGGAACTGGGTGGAAATCAGGCTGGATCACAGGAAGGGGGGAAGGGTAGCTCCAATTCCCCGGTTCTAGAGCCATCACCAGCATCAATTTTGCCTCCCCGCCCTCCTTTCACTCCCAAGTGAACTCTGGCTTGAGATAGTCTCTGAAAGTCCTCCTTAGCTCATGTTTACGACTCAGGGAGCAGAATGTGCCTCTCCTCTCCTCACCTCGCCCTCAACACTGCAGGCTTCACGCTGCAATGATGTCTGCATCTTCCCCGTTCCACTGCATCCTGAACCCCGAGGTTATCTGCATTTCAGAACATTTCAAAGCTAAATACAAAGGTTCACGTTCCAAGCTCCGTCTACCGAAGGGTTCACTGGCCTCCACGCTCCATCTATCGAGGGGTTCACATTTGGAAGATTGTTAAATAGAGCTAAGAGTGACTTTGTTGACCTATGTGTGTGTGTGTTTGATCTCAGTCACCCACCCACCCCACCCTTGAGAGAGGAGAGAGAGAGATGGGAGAGAAGAGAGAGAGAGAGAGAGAGAGAGAGAGAGAGAGAGAGAGAGGAGAGAGGGAGAGAGAGAGAGAGAGGAGAGGAGAAGAGAGAGAGAGAGAGAGAGGAGAGAGAGAGAGAGAGATAGAGAGAGAGAGAGGGAGAGAGAGAGAGAGACGAGAGAGAGAGAGAGAGAGAGAGAGAGAGAGAGAGAGAGAGAGAGAGAGAGAGAGAGAGAGAGCAAGTTGTGGGTTCCTTACAGCAACCCCTGGTGAGGTTGACAGCAGTTATGAAGGTCCCTGAGGACAGCAGTCTTCAAGAGCCTCTCATCTCCGACACGACACGACACGCTCCGTCAGATTAATGCGTCGACACCGTCGTTCTCCGTCGCTTTATCACCTACACAACGGAGAGGGAGGTGGGAGGGGTCTGTGGCGGAGGTGGGATTATAGAGGTGGGTGTGGAGGTAGATGGAGTGGGGGTGTGGAGGTGGATGGAGTGGGTGTGGTGGTGGATGGAGGGGGTGTGGAAGTGGACGATAGGGTAGGTGCCTGAGCCAGAGCTTGTAGCTCACAAGACTCATTCCTATTAGCCCCCTTGGGGCGGGGATGGCAGACCAGAGAGACCTAGCTTGTGGCTAAGCCTGGGGACAGTTGGTCCCAAAGATGAGGAGGTACTTGGCAGTCTTCAAGCTGGCACTGGACAAGCACCTAAAGTCAGTTCCGGATCAGCCGGGCTGTGGCTCGTATGTTGGTTTGCGTGCAGCCAGCAGCAACAGCCTGGTTGATCAGGCTCTGATCCACCAGGAGGCCTGGTCTCAGACCGGGCCGCGGGGGCGTTGACCCCCGGAACTCTCTCCAGGTAAACTCCAGGTGGATGGAGTAGGGGATGTGAAAGTGGATGGAGTGGGGGATGTAGGGGATGGAGTGGGATGTATGGAGGTGGACGAAGTGGGGGGTGGATAAAGTGAGGGTGTGGGAGTGGATGGAGTGGGTGTGGAAGTGGACGGAGTGGGGATGTAAGAAGTGGATGATGTGAGGGGTGTGGAGGTGGATGGAGTAGGGGATGTGAAAGTGGATGGAGTGGGGGATGTAGGGGATGGAGTGGGATGTATGGAGGTGGACGGAGTGGGGGTGTGGAGGTGGATGAAGTGAGGGTGTGGAGGTGAATGGAGGGGTGTGGAGAAGGCAAGAGAGGGGGAAGCGCCCCCTCCTGCCGTCTCATGGTCCGCTCTTCATCGCCCTGTAATCTACAATCAATATTGGAAGCTGCGACAAACCCGGGAGGGCCTCGCCACCCAGCCCTTCATGGCAGCCATAAGGCAGATAATAATATTGTCTTTAATAAAGACTCCAGCGTGGTCCCTCCACCGTGGTCCCTCCAGCGTGGTCCCACCAGCATGGTCCCTCCAACATGGTCCCTGACTCCCCCCACCTCTCTATCAGTGGTCCTCCCTTTCATGATCCCTCCCTGCACGCTCACACCATTACGATAATTCATGAAGATGATTCTGAACCCGTATGGGTTATTGGGGAGGCTATTAGGTTTGATCCGAGGAAGGCTAGCGCAGCTCTAACTCCTCGGATCAAGAGTCCGAAGAGAGGTCGTGACGATGACAACCCGAGACAAGTTGTGCAAGAAAGGTATAAAATACCGACAATATGAAAGTTAAGACACATGTGCAACATCTGGATATCTTTATTGTAGACGTTTCGCCATGGCGAAACGTCTACAATGTTGCACATGTCTAAATTTTCAACCCGAGACAAAGAAAAAAATAAGACAAATGCAGTGTAACACGATCCTTTATTGAGAACGTTTCACAGGTCGCCCGCCCTGTGGTCGAAACGTAGTTAATGAAGGATGGCATTATACTGCATATGTCTTATTTTTTATCTTCATAAATTAGGCACACGTGCAACACTTCAGTATCTTTATTGAGGAAACGTTTCGCCACACAGTGGCTTCATCAGTCCATACAAAGGAGAATGGTGAAGAACAGGAGGAGTTTGAGGTATTCAGTCCCTCAGCCTTGAGTCGATGTGGTCAGTCCATCAGTCTTGAAAAGAATACAGTATATGTGCGAAGGAGTGGCTCATATACTGTATGCAGGAGAGGTGCAGCAGTCGTAGGTGGTGTCACACTTGACAAATACAAATGTGGAAATAGGTCATGCCTAAAGTTTAAGCAAGTGAAGAATTCCCTGTATTTGTCAAGTGTGACACCACCTACGACTGCTGCACCTCTCCTGCATCCAGTATACAAGCCATTCTATTCAAGATTGATGGACTGACCACATCGACTGATTACCTCAAACTCCTGTTCTTCACAATTCTCCTTTGTATGGACTGATGAAGCCACTGTGTGGCGAAACGTTCCCTCAATAAAGATATCCAAGTATTCCTCATTACTGTATGATAATTGTAATCTGTCAAGACGTCTTATTTACAGTCACGGTGACTAACTCATGACTGGTATGTTTGGAAAACAATCACAAATGCAGTATAATGTGATCCTTTATTGACAACGTTTCGCCCACACAGTGGACTTTATCAAGTCACAAACGGATCTGCCTGGGCAACTGGTTGACTGATCCGTCAGGAAGTGCATCCTGCAACGGGTCTCCATCGTAAGATGACCCGACCCGTCTGAGGATCTCTAAGGAGATGTCCATCTCATTCAGTGTTATGTAGCCGTGATCAGGGTCTTGCTGTAGTCCCGGTACCATCCACTGTCATTGTATCTGGGTCCTGTGTTGGGTGGTCGGGTAAATTTACCAACAAACGCATCAACTCTGTCTTGTCCATCATGCATTTATTGACGAGGGTCTTCACAATATAGTTTGAATATCTCTGTTTTCAACTGAGTCTATCAGTTCGTATATGATATCGGTGAAGAACGCCATCGTCGACATCATTTGATGGCCGAAGGGTAACAACGGGATGTCCTGGTCTGCTCTCTTGGACTTCGATGTTCCTCACTGGTGTCTGCTGTGGTGCTAGGGTTAACGTATTGACTGTAGTCTGTTCCTGTATCATGGAGACCGTTGGTTGCAATTGTTGAGTGGGAGCTTGAGTAGAAGTATCAAAAGCTTCGCTTATGCTTCCTCTCCTTCGTCACCGTGGCAGGAGAAGTACCTGGGTAAAGAGTACATGTATATATATATAGGCTGGAGAGTCAGGTGGAGAATGTTGGGTAGGTTGAATTTAAGACCGACCTGTACGGGGCGGGCGAATGTGTTTATTTTTCCGTCGTGACGGTATTTTATACCCTTTATCTCCAAGGCTATGTTTACTGGCACCATGAGTGGCACTTCCCCATAAACTCGCTTACTGAGTGTGTGGCATCTTCATTCTTTCCAGCCTGAACCAACCTTAAAATCCGTCGAATGTAACCAAACATAAGTGATTTTCACTCCTCATGAAAACTGAATATTACGAGGGGGAGAAATGTGATTACCTGTGGTTTACCTCCTGACCAGTGGGATTACCTGTGGTTTACCTCCTGACCAGTGGGATTACCTGTGGTTTACCTCCTGACCAGTGGGATTACCTGTGGTTTACCTCCTGACCAGTGGGATTACCTGTGGTTTACCTCCTGACCAGTAGGATTACCTGTGGTTTACCTCCTGACCAGTGGGATTACCTGTGGTTTACCTCCTGACCAGTGGGATTACCTGTGGTTTACCTCCTGACCAGTGGGATTACCTGTGGTTTACCTCCTGACCAGTGGGATTACCTGTGGTTTACCTCCTGACCAGTGGGATTACCTGTGGTTTACCTCATCATTGGGGTTACCTGTGGTTTGCTTCACCAGTGGGGTTACCTGTGGTTTACCTCATGACCAGTGGGGTTATCTGTGGTTTACCTCATGATGCATGGGATTACCTTTGATTTACCTCATGACCAGTGGGATTACCTGTGGTTTGCCTCATGACCAGCGGGATTACCTGTGGTTTACCTCATGAATGGTCATGAGGTAAACTTTAATTTGGTAGTGAGGGAGCATGGCAGTGAATAACGGGAGGATGGGAGAGCATGGCAGTGAATAACGGGAGGATGGGAGAGCATGGCAGTGAATAACGGGAGGATGGGAGAGCATGGCAGTGAATAACGGGAGGATGGGAGAGCATGGCAGTGAATAACGGGAGGATGAGAGAGCATGGCAGTGAATAACGGGAGGATGGGAGAGCATGGCAGTGAATAACGGGAGGATGAGAGAGCATGGCAGTGAATAACGGGAGGATGGGGGAGCATGGCAGTGAATAACGGGAGGATGGGAGAGCATGGCAGTGAATAACAGGGAGGATGAGAGAGCATGGCAGTGAATAACGGGAGGATGGGAGAGCATGGCAGTGAATAACGGGAGGATGGGAGAGCATGGCAGTGAATAACAGGAGGATGAGAGAGCATGGCAGTGAATAACGGGAGGATGGGAGAGCATGGCAGTGAATAACAGGAGGATGAGAGAGCATGGCAGTGAATAACGGGAGGATGGGAGAGCATGGCAGTGAATAACGGGAGGATGGGAGAGCATGGCAGTGAATAACAGGAGGATGAGAGAGCATGGCAGTGAATAACGGGAGGATGGAGAGCATGGCAGTGAATAACGGGAGGATGGGAGAGCATGGCAGTGAATAACGGGAGGATGGGAGAGCATGGCAGTGAATAACGGGAGGATGGGAGAGCATGGCAGTGAATAACGGGAGGATGGGAGAGCATGGCAGTGAATAACGGGAGGATGGGAGAACATGGCAGTGAATAACGGGAGAGAGGAGAGCATGGCAGTGATACAGGGACTGCAGCGGACACATGCTGGTATACGGGAGGTGTTTCGGGGATCAAACGCGGGAAGAGCCATGACCCGTGTACGGGGGATAAGGCATGATCAATAGGAGATGGTGGCGCACTAAAACCGAGTACGAACCACAGGACCGGCTGACAGTTACTGGACTCAAGTGCATTGTCCAGTTCCTCTGAAGACAGCAGGGTAATCCCTTATGTATGCTAGGAGGCAGTTGAAACAATCCATGGGCCCTGGCATTATGTGCTGATCTGTCAGGTGAATACATCCATTGCCTGGAGTGCCAGCCGCAGAGGTAACTACCTCCCTCACAACGGACCAGACTCCCAACTCAGATGATCCTAGGTCAGGTATACTTGTTTTACTTTCTTATCTGTAATCTACACGAGTCGACAGTCCCTCACACTGCTTCACTTGGGATCACATTAAATACAGAATAGGTAGTAGGAGGAGGAGAAGCGAGGAAGAGGAGGGAAGTGGAGAGAGGATGAGGAAGAGAAGGAGTGAGAGCCGAGGCTCAAGCCACTCGACTGCTTCACAGTGAAGACCTTCCAGTGCGGCTCAATGCTGGGTGATAAACTACAGAGGGTACAAACTCCGGGTCCTTCAAGTGGGAGTGCCTTGATATCACCTTGTTGGTAATTCCCCGTAAGCAACGAAGGGAGAGCGTTGGAAAGTCGGGGACCTCTGACACTCATCGAATTCTCCCTTTGTGTACCCATCGCGCCCCTGCTTTTTGTATTAAGGTACTCTGCACAGTTTGCCAAGTCTCTTGTTTACAAATGGACTGGTTTGGGACCAAGTCCTCCAGGATTTTCCAGGTATAAAACTATGATGTACCTTTCTCGCCTACGTCCCAAGGAGTACAGTTGAAGAGATTTCAAGTGTTCCTAGTAGTTCAGATGTTTGAGTGAAGGTGTACGGGCAGTGATAGTTCCCTGTACGTTTTCCAGCTCAGCAATCTCGCCTGCCATGAAGGTGGCCGTCAGTATACAGTATTCCAACCTGGAGATAACCAGTGACTTGAAGAATATCATCACAGGCTCAGCACCTCTTGTTCTGAAAGTTCTAGTTATCCAGCCAATCATTTTCTTTGCGGTGTGAGAGGCCTTTACTGGAGGTGTGAGAGGTCTTTATTGGAAGTGTGAGAGGTCTCTACTGGAGGCGAGAGAGGTCTTCACTGGAGGCGTGAGAGGTCTTTACTGGAGGTGTGAGAGGTCTTTACTGGAGGTGTGAGAGGTCTCTACTGGAGGCGAGAGAGGTCTTTACTGGAGGCGTGAGAGGTCTCTACTGGAGGCGAGAGAGGTCTTTACTGGAGGTGTGAAGAGGTCTTTACTGGAGGGGAGAGGTCTTTTACTGGAGGACGTGAAAGGTCATTGGAGGTGTGACAGTGGTTTTACGAAGGTTGTGATAGAGCCATCTAATGGGCAGAGATAGGTCTTACTGGAGGCAGAGGGCAAAGCGTCCTGGAGGTGTGCACAGGGTTACGACAGTGTGTGTTTATGGGGTGTCAAGGGGACAAGACAGTGCGCCTCAGGGTGTCAAGGGCCAAGACTGGACTCGAGAGTGTCGCTACAATGGGCAAAAGGTCTATCTTGGCGGTGTCAGGGGACAGGCAGGCCAGGGAGCCCCAGGGTGTCAAGGGGCCAGCTGTGGAGCGGATCAGTAAAGGCGGAAGAGTGTCACGGTTCGCTCAATGGAAAAGGTCCTACATCTAGAAACTCGGCGGTTCCTCGCTACAACGAGGTAACTCAGGGCAGGCCAGGGAGGCCCCGAGGGGTTGGTCAGGAGGGCCCGGAGGGGTTGGTCAGGAGGGCCCCGGGGGACAGGCTAAGAGGGCCCCTGGGAGAGTGCTCACAGTGCCTCTCAGCGTCAATGGTCTGCTGCCTGAGTTAAGTAGGACTATGGGGAAGAGCTGTGCCTCGCCTGTGGCACGGTGCAACCCACAGCTCTCTAGCACTTGTCTGTGGTATAAAGTGCCACCCACAGCTCTCTAGTGCTTGTTTGTGGTACATAGTGCCACCCACAGCTCTCTAGCACTTGTCTGTGGTATAAAGTGCCACCCACAGCTCTCTAGTGTTTGTTTGTGGTACATAGTGCCACCCACAGCTCTATACCTTTGATATACCTTTGAAGAGTTTCGAGAGTTTCTCTACTCTCTGAGCCCAGCCATGGGCCAAGCTCGTCTGGTGCTTGCCTATTGCTCGACTGTTGGAGGCCCGCTGCCTCACATATCCATCACAGCCTGGTTAATCTGGCACCTGGTGAAGATACCCTACTGCTTGTTTGTGGTACAAGTGCCACCCACAGCTCTCAGTCTGTGTATAGACACCTATAAACACGACTCACGTAAACACACACGAATACGTACACACGACCCCTGCAACCACAAACAGGTAAGTACACTAATGCACACGCACTCGCACACATGGGTCAGCTGAGGGATGTTTCCGGGGGTCAACGCCCCCACGGCCCGGTCCCCGACCAAACCTCCTGGTGGATTAAGACCTGATCAACCAGACAGTTACTGCGTTATTGTTAGCCTCACGCAGCTCAACGTACAATCCACAGGTCGGCGGATTAGGAAGAGACTCGAGGAACTTACCAAGGTCTACCTTGAAGACAGTCAAGGGTCTGTTGGTAGAGTCCCTTGTGCATGAAGAGAGGCTGTTGAAATGTCTTGGGACCCTTACACTAATTGTGTCGTCTCAGTATACTCCTGGAAAAAGTCCCTCTGGAATTTTCCAGGTGTAAATTATGATGCATCTTTATCGCCTGCGTTTGAAGGAGCACAGGTCAAGGGACTTTAAGACGTTCCAGGTAATGAAGATGCTAGACCGAACCTATATTTTCAGTGAAGGTTCTCTATACATCTGCCAATTTTGTCCATCTTAAAAGGAGATGCAAATGTACAGTAACATTCTAACCTAAAGAGAAAACGTGACTTAAAAGAGAATCATCACTGGATTGACATCTCTTGTTCTGAAAGTTCTCGTTATCCATCCAATCATTTTCCCAGCTGCTGTAAAGACGTTGTTGTGATCCTTGACGGTGAAATCCTCTGACACTATCACTCCTAAATTCTTTACATTAGATTCTCGCTCTACTGAATGGTTAGTTTTATACTCCATTCTAGGTTTTATTTACTAGTTGATCAGCCTTGATCCATCAGGAGGACTGTCAGTGATCTATCCGCGGGGGGGGAGGGGGCAGGGGGAGGGGGGAGGGGGTGGGGAGGCGATGATCCTCAGAAACATCCTTCAGGCATAACGGAGTATCTGAAAATTGTTCTCGTTGAACATCACATTGTTTTCTGTGGCCCACTGGAAGACTTGGTTTATATCAGCTTAAAGATTTACAATGTCCTCAGTGGTTGCCAGTCTCATACGAAGTCAAGTAATGTCTGCAAAGGATAATACGGTGCTATGTTTTACGTTCCTGTCTGTGTCAGATGTGAGGATAAGGGAAAAGATCGGGGCGAGTACTGTACCTTCTGGAATAGAACTTCTTACTGAAGCAGCCTCTAACTTAACTCTGTTTACTATTATGTTCTAGGAGTGTTAGAGACTCGACCCTCCGTCCGCTAAACCAGAGGCGCTACCTAAGAGGTCGAGTTCTTGGAAGAGCTAAACTTGAGATTTCCAGACATGTGGGAGCTGAGGACCATGAACCACAGAAAGTGGAGGTGAACCTGAACCAGCGGGCGCGGTGTTAACGACAACAACCTGGTGGACCAGGCAATAAACAGGGAGACCTGGCCCCAAGCCGGACCGCAAGAGTAGAAAAGCTCCAGAAAAAAGTCACAGGTAAATCACATATTAATAAGAGCAAAGGGTAAGAGTCAACGGCGAGGGTGAAAGTTGAAGGATGGGGGAAAACATGACCACGACGTACAAGATACTCAGCAATACTGCCGGGGGTAGATAGGAGAGTGGAGGAGAGCAGAACACAGAACTTCAAATGCAAGATGAAGAGTCAGGGCCATGTTGCTCACTTCTTTTCTGAGACCACGGGCTTACCTGGTGCCCTTTTGTACTCTAACAAGGTTGTTAAGACAACCTTTACAATCATTATTGTTGAAACGTTTCGCCTACACAGGCTTCTTCAGTCAAATACAGAGGCAGCAGGTGTTGTAGTGAAATCAACCTTGGAGAAATAGTATTGATGTGGTCAGTCCCTCAGCCTGGAGAAGAGTTCAGCTCCATGGTCTGGAACGATATTGTTCCAGACCATGGAGCTGAACTCTTTTCAAGGTTCAATGAGCTCCCTGGAGCTGAACTCTTTTCAAGGTTCAATGAGCTCCCTGAAGCTGAACTCTTCTCCAGGTTCAATGGGCTCCCTGGAGCTGAACTCTTCTCCAGGTTCAATGGGCTCACTGGAGCTGAACTCTTCTCCAGGTTCAATGGACTCCCTGGAGCTGAACTCTTTCTCAGGTTCAATGGGCTCACTGGAGCTGAACTCTTCTCCAGGTTCAATGGGCTCACTGGAGCTGAACTCTTCTCCAGGTTCAATGGGCTCCCTGGAGCTGAAACTTCTTCTACCAGGTTCAATGGGCTCCCTGGAGCTGAACTCTTCTCCAGGTTCAATGGGCTCCCTGGAGCTGAACTCTTCTCCAGGTTCAATGGGCTCCCTGGAGCTGAACTCTTCTCCAGGTTCAATGGGCTCCCTGGAGCTGAACTCTTCTCCAGGTTCAATGGGCTCCCTGGAGCTGAACTCTTCTCCAGGTTCAATGGGCTCACTGGAGCTGAACTCTTCTCCAGGTTCAATGGGCTCCCTGGAGCTGAACTCTTCTCCAGGTTCAATGGGCTCCCTGGAGCTGAACTCTTCTCCAGGTTCAATGGGCTCCCTGGAGCTGAACTCTTCTCCAGGCTGAGGGACTGACCACCTTCAATACTATTTCTCCAAGGTTGATGGACTGATTACATCATAATCATTTCACTACCACACCTGGTGTCTCTGTATCAGTACAGGCGAAACGTTTCAACAATAGAGACACCCAACTGTTGCACGTGTCTTAATCATCAACTTGTCGGTATAATATACTATTTACACCATCTAACAGACGTTATCTACCTACCTGGTAGCTACCTGGAGAGTGTACCTGCCTGGTAGCTCCCTGGAGAGTGTACCTACCTGGTAGCTACCTGGAGAGTGTACCTACCTGGTAGCTACCTGGAGAGTGTACCTACCTGGTAGCTACCTGGAGAGTGTACCTACCTGGTAGCTACCTGGAGAGTGTACCTACCTGGTAGCTACCTGGAGAGTGTACCTACCTGGTAGCTACATGGAGAATGTACCTGCCTGGTAGCTACCTGGAAAGTGTACCTACCTGGAGTGTACCTACCTGGTAGCTACCTGGAGTGTGCCTACCTGGAGTGTACCTACCTGGTAGCTACCTGGAGAGTGTTCCGTGGGTGTAGGATCCCGCAGTCTGGTCCCTCACCAGGTACCCAGGCTCCTGAGCTCCGGAAAATGTTCAGATACCGTTGTGAGTGATGAGGCAACGAGAGGAATGTAATGGAATGATGTGTAGCACGGAATGAAGAAGAGGTGGGGGAAGTAGGGGGAGAGGCAGGGAGAGGAAGAGAGAGAAGGGAAGAAACACCAGAAGGAAAGTAGGAATGAATGAAGAATGTGTGGAAGGAGAGGAAGGAACAGAGAAGAGAAAGAAGAATAGAAGGCAGGAAGAACGACATAAGCAATGAAGAATGAGGAAGAGGGTGAAACAGGTAGGTAGGTAGGAAGGAAGGAAGGAAGGAAGGAAGGAAGGAAGGAAGGAAGGAAGGAAGGAAGGAAGGAATACTACTACTTTTACTACTAATACTGCTAATAATAATAATAATAATAATAATAGTAATAATAATCTGTTTTTTACGAGTAAATGATATAACTTATACAGAAGGAAGGAAGCAAAGAAAGGGTGAAGAAGGGAAGGAAGATACATATTCATTAGAGCGCACAAGGCAGGAAGCCACAACAAGCTGGTAAATCTTTGAAAATACTGATAAACAAAGAGATGGTCCATAAATCCTGCCTCCAATATTGACCATCTGAATCCATGGGTGGAGGAGGGGGAGGGGAGGAGGAGGAGGAGGAGGAGGAGGAGGAGGAGGGGAGGAGGAGAGGAGGGAGGAGGAAGGAGGGAGGAGGGGAGGAGGAGGAGGAGGTGGAGGAGGGAGGAGGAGGAGGAGGAGGGAGGAGTGGAGGAGGAGGGGAGGAGGAGGGAGGGGAGGAGGAGAGGAGGAGGAGGAGGAGGAGGAGGAGGAGGGGAGGAGGAGGAGGAGGAGGGAGGGGAGGGAGGAGGAGGAGGAGGAGGAGGAGGAGGGGAGGAGGAGGAGGAGGAGGAGGAGGAGGAGACGAGGAGGAGGGGAGGAGGAGGAGACAACGAGAAGGGGAGGAGGAGGAGGAGGAAAAGAGGAAGAGGAAGAAGAGGAGGAGACGTGGTGGGTAAAGTTCTCTCTTCACATGGTGATGTCCGGGTTCGATTTCCAGCGAGGGTAGAAACACTGGGCGTGCTTCCTTACACCAATTGTCTATATTCATCCATCAATAAAATGGGTACCTGGGTGTTAATGAACTGGTGTGGGTCGCATCCTGGGACAAAACTGACCTAATTTGCCCGGAATGCTCAGAAATACAAGCGGCTTTCTATATAGTAGCATGTGACTGATGTCAGGTAGACCTGTAGACCTGTACATGTACTTGTACTAAATACAGATATTATTACAAGGAGAGGAGCAGCACGACCATGAGAAGAGCAACCATCCAGGGAAGTACTACCATCCTGTCAACCATCCAGGGAAGTACTACCATCCTGTCAACCATCCAGGGAAGTACTACCATCCTGTCAACCATCCAGGGAAGTACTACTATCCTGTCAACCATCCAGGGAAGTACTACTACTCCTGTCAAGCATCCAGGGAAGTACTACTATCCTGTCAACCATCCAGGAAGTACTACCATCCTGTCAACCATCCAGGGAAGTACTACTATCTGTCAACCATCCAGGGAAGTACTACTATCCTGTCAACCATCCAGGGAAGTACTACCATCCTGTCAACCATCCAGGGAAGTACTACTATCCTGTCAACCATCCAGGGAAGTACTACTATCCTGTCAACCATCCAGGGAAGTACTACCATCCTGTCAACCATCCAGGGAAGTACTACTATCCTGTCAACCATCCAGGGATAGTACTACCATCCTGTCAACCATCCAGGGAAGTACTACTATCCTGTCACCATCCAGGGAAGTACTACTATCCTGTCAACCATCCAGGGAAGTACTACTATCCTGTCAACCATCCAGGGAAGTACTACTATCCTGTCAACCATCCAGGGAAGTACTACCATCCTGTCAAACATCCAGGGAAGTACTACATCCTGTCAACCATCCAGGGAAGTACTACCATCCTGTCAACCATCCAGGGAAGTACTACTATCCTGTCAACCATCCAGGGAAGTACATACCATCCTGTCAACCATCCAGGGAAGTACTACTATCCTGTCAACCATCCAGGGAAGTACTACTATCCTGTCAACCATCCAGGGAAGTACTACCATCCATGTCAACCATCCAGGGAAGTACTACCATTCCTGTCAACCATCCAGGGAAGTACTACTATCCTGTCAACCATCAGGGAAGTACTACCATCCTGTCAACCATCCAGGGAAGTACTACTATCCTGTCAACCATCCAGGGAAGTACTACTATCCTGTCAACCATCCAGGGAAGTACTACCATCCTGTCAACCATCCAGGGAAGTACTACCATCCTGTCAACCATCCAGGGAAGTACTACTATCCTGTCAACCATCCAGGGAAGTACTACTATCTGTCAACATCCAGGGAAGTACTACTATCCTGTCAACCATCCAGGGAAGTACTACTATCCTGTCAACCATCCAGGGAAGTACTACTATCCTGTCAACATCCAGGGAAGTACTACTATCCTGTCAAACCATCCAGGAAGTACTACTATCTGTCAACCATCCAGGGAAGTACTACTATCCTGTCATACCATCCAGGGAAGTACTACCATCCTGTCAACCATCCAGGGAAGTACTACTATCCTGTCAACCATCCAGGGAATGTACTACTATCTGTCAACCATCCAGGGAAGTACTACTATCCTGTCAACCATCCAGGGAAGTACTACTATCCTGTCAACCATCCAGGGAAGTACTACCATCCTGTCAACCATCCAGGGAAGTACTACCATCCTGTCAACCATCCAGGGAAGTACTACTATCCTGTCAACCATCCAGGGAAGTACTACTATCCTGTCAACCATCCAGGGAAGTACTACTATCCTGTCAACCATCCAGGGAAGTACTACTATCCTGTCAAACCATCCAGGGAGTACTACTATCCTGTCAACCATCCAGGGAGTCTACCATCCTGTCAACCATCCAGGGAAGTACTACCATCCTGTCAACCATCCAGGGAAGTACTACTATCCTGTCAACCATCCAGGGAAGTACTACTATCCTGTCAACCATCCAGGGATGTACTACTATCCTGTCAACCATCCAGGGAAGTACTACTATCCTGTCAACCATCCAGGGAAGTACTACCATCCTGTCAACCATCCAGGGAAGTACTACCATCCTGTCAACCATCCAGGGAAGTACTACTATCCTGTCAAACCACCCAGGGAAGTACTACTATCCTATCAACCATCCAGGGAAGTACTACTATCCTGTCAACCATCCAGGGAAGTACTACTATCCTGTAACCATCCAGGGAAGTACTACCATCCTGTCAACCATCCAGGGAAGTACTACCATCCTGTCAACCATCCAGGGAAGTACTACATCCTGTCAACCATCCAGGGAAGTACTACTATCCTGTCAACCATCCAGGGAAGTACTACTATCCTGTCAACCATCCAGGGAAGTACTACTATCCTGTCAACCATCCAGGGAAGTACTACTATCCTGTCAACCATCCAGGGAAGTACTACCATCCTGTCAACCATCAGGGAAGTACTACTAATCCTGTCAACCATCCAGGGAAGTACTACCATCCTGTCAACCATCCAGGGAAGTACTACTATCCTGTCAACCATCCAGGAAGTACTACTATCCTGTCAACCATCCAGGGAAGTACTACCATCCTGTCAACCATCCAGGGAAGTACTACCATCCTGTCAACCATCCAGGGAAGTACTACTATCTGTCAACCATCCAGGGAATACTACCATCCTGTCAACCATCCAGGGAAGTACTACTATCCTGTCAACCATCCAGGGAAGTACTACTATCCTGTCAAACCATCCAGGGAAGTACTACCATCCTGTCAACCATCCAGGGAAGTACTACCATCCTGTCAACCATCCAGGGAAGTACTACTATCCTGTCAACCATCCAGGAAATACTACTATCCTGTCAACCATCCAGGGAAGTACTACTATCCTGTCAACCATCCAGGGAAGTACTTACTATCCTGTCAACCATCCAGGGAAGTACTACCACCCTGTCAACCATCCAGGGAAGTACTACTATCCTGTCAACATCCAGGGAGTACTACCATCCTGTCAAACCATCCAGGGAAGTACTACCATCCTGTCAACCATCCAGGGAAGTTACTACTATCCTGTCAACCATCCAGGGAAATTACTACTATCCTGTCAAACCATCCAGGGAAGACTACTATCTGTTCAACCATCCAGGGAAGTACTACTATCCTGTCCAACCATCCAGGAAAGTACTTACCATCCTGTCAACCATCCAGGGAAGTACTACTATCCTGTCAACCATCCAGGGAAGTATACCATCCTGTCAACCATCCAGGAAAGTACTACTATCCTGTTCAACCATCCAGGGAAGTACTACCATCCTGTCAACCATCCAGGGAAGTACTACTATCCTGTCAACCATCCAGTGAAGTACTACTATCCTGTCAACCATCCAGGGAAGTACTACTATCCTGTCAACCATCCAGGGAAGTACTACTATCCTGTCAACCATCCAGGGAAGTACTACTATCCTGTTAAACCATCCAGGGAAGTACTACATCCTGTCAACCATCCAGGGAAGTACTACCATCCTGTCAACCATCCAGGGAAGTACTACCATCCTGTCAACCATCCAGGGAAGTACTACTATCCTGTCAGCCATCCAGTGAAGTACTACTATACTGTCAACCATCCAGGGAAGTACTACTATCCTGTCAACCATCCAGGGAAGTACTACTATCCTGTCAACATCCAGGGAAGTACTACTATCCTGTCAACCATCCAGGGAAGTACTACTATCCTGTTAACCATCCAGGGAAGTACTACTATCCTGTCAACCATCCAGGGAAGTACTACCATCCTGTCAACCATCCAGGGAAGTACTACTATCCTGTCAACCATCCAGGGAAGTACTACTATCCTGTTCAACCATCCAGGGAAGTACTACTATCCTGTCAACCATCCAGGGAAGTACTACTATCCTATAAAACCATCCAGGGAAGTACTACTATCCTGTCAACCATCCAGGGAAGTAATACTATCCTGTCAACCATCCAGGGAAGTACTACCATCCTGTCAACCATCCAGGGAAGTACTACCATCCTGTCAACCATCCAGGAAGTACTACTATCCTGTCAACATCCAGGGAAGTACTACTATCCTGTCAACCATCCAGGGAAGTACTACTATCCTGTCAACCATCCAGGGAAGTACTACTATCCTATCAACCATCCAGGGAAGTACTACTATCCTGTCAACCATCCAGGGAAGTACTACTATCCTGTCAACCATCCAGGGAAGTACTACCATCCTGTCAACCATCCAGGGAAGTACTACCATCCTGTCAACCATCCAGGGAGTACTACCATCCTGTCAACCATCCAGGGAAGTACTACTATCCTGTCAACCATCCAGGGAAGTACTACTATCCTGTCAACCATCCAGGGAAGTACTACCATCCTGTCAACCATCCAGGAAGTACTACTATCCTGTCAACCATCCAGGGAAGTACTACCATCCTGTCAACCATCCAGGGAAGTACTACCATCCTGTCAACCATCCAGGGAAGTACTACCATCCTGCAACCATCCAGGGAAGTACTACCATCCTGTCAACCATCCAGGGAAGTACTACCATCCTGTCAACCATCCAGGGAAGTACTACCATCCTGTCAACTATCCAGGGAAGTACTACCATCCTGTCAACCATCCAGGGAAGTACTACCATCTTGTCAACCATCCAGGGAAGTACTACTATCCTGTCAACCATCCAGGGAAGTACTACCATCCTGTCAACCATCCAGGGAAGTACTACCATCCTGTCAACCATCCAGGGAAGTACTACTATCCTGTCAACCATCCAGGGAAGTACTACCATCCTGTCAACAATCCAGGGAAGTACTACCATCCTGTCAACCATCCAGGGAAGTACTACCATCCTGTCAACCATCCAGGGAAGTACTACTATCCTGTCAACCATCCAGGGAAGTACTACTATCCTGTCAACCATCCAGGGAAGTACTACCATCCTGTCAACCATCCAGGAAAGTACTACTATCCTGTCAACCATCCAGGGAAGTACTACCATCCTGTCAACCATCCAGGGAAGTACTACTATCCTGTCAACCATCCAGTGAAGTACTACTATCCTGTCAACCATCCAGGGAAGTACTACTATCCTGTCAACCATCCAGGGAAGTACTACTATCCTGTCAACCATCCAGGGAAGTACTACTATCCTGTTAACCATCCAGGGAAGTACTACCATCCTGTCAACCATCCAGGGAAGTACTACCATCCTGTCAACCATCCAGGGAAGTACTACCATCCTGTCAACCATCCAGGGAAGTACTACTATCCTGTCAGCCATCCAGTGAAGTACTACTATACTGTCAACCATCCAGGGAAGTACTACTATCCTGTCAACCATCCAGGGAAGTACTACTATCCTGTCAACCATCCAGGGAAGTACTACTATCCTGTCAACCATCCAGGGAAGTACTACTATCCTGTTAACCATCCAGGGAAGTACTACTATCCTGTCAACCATCCAGGGAAGTACATCCATCCTGTCAACCATCCAGGGAAGTACTACTATCCTGTCAACCATCCAGGGAAGTACTACTATCCTGTCAACCATCCAGGGAAGTACTACTATCTGTCAACCATCCAGGGAAGTACTACTATCCTATCAACCATCCAGGGAAGTACTACTATCTGTCAACCATCCAGGGAAGTAATACTATCCTGTCAACCATCCGGAAGTACTACCATCCTGTCAACCATCCAGGGAAGTACTACCATCCTGTCAACCATCCAGGGAAGTACTACTATCCTGTCAACCATCCAGGGAAGTACTACTATCCTGTCAACCATCCAGGGAAGTACTACTATCCTGTCAACCATCCAGGGAAGTACTACTATCCTATCAACCATCCAGGGAAGTACTACTATCCTGTCAACCATCCAGGGAAGTACTACTATCCTGTCAACCATCCAGGGAAGTACTACCATCCTGTCAACCATCCAGGGAAGTACTACCATCCTGTCAACCATCCAGGGAAGTACTACCATCCTGTCAACCATCCAGGGAAGTACTACTATCCTGTCAACCATCCAGGGAAGTACTACTATCCTGTCAACCATCCAGGGAAGTACTACCATCCTGTCAACCATCCAGGGAAGTACTACTATCCTGTCAACCATCCAGGGAAGTACTACCATCCTGTCAACCATCCAGGGAAGTACTACCATCCTGTCAACATCCAGGGAAGTACTACCATCTGTTAACCATCCAGGGAAGTACTACCATCCTGTCAACCATCCAGGGAAGTACTACCATCCTGTCAACCATCCAGGGAAGTACTACCATCTGTCAACTATCCAGGGAAGTACTACCATCTGTCAACCATCCAGGGAAGTACTACCATCTTGTCAACCCATCCAGGGAAGTACTACTATCCTGTCAACCATCCAGGGAAGTACTACCATCCTGTCAACCATCCAGGGAAGTACTACCATCCTGTCAACCATCCAGGGAAGTACTACTATCCTGTCAACCATCCAGGGAAGTACTACCATCCTGTCAACAATCCAGGGAAGTACTACCATCCTGTCAACCATCCAGGGAAGTACTACCATCCTGTCAACCATCCAGGGAAGTACTACTATCCTGTCAACCATCCAGGGAAGTACTACTATCCTGTCAACCATCCAGGGAAGTACTACCATCCTGTCAACCATCCAGGGAAGTGCTACCATCCTGTCAACCATCCAGGGAAGTGCTACCATCCTGTCAACCATCCAGGGAAGTGCTACCATCCTGCACTGCCCCATAATCACATAAGATGACAGGTAAATCTTAAAAAAAATTATAATCAACAAACACCTAACTTCACTTTTATGTGATTCTTAATAGATCTTCAACCCAGTAATGTTTGCCTTCCAATCTAGGAGGCGGAGGAGGAGGTCTGGTCTGAGACCCGGACCGTCTGCCTACCTGGAGGGTATTCCGGGGGTCAACACCCCCGCAGTCCGGTCCATGACCCTGGGGGAAAGTAATCCCCAGCACCACTGAGAGATAGCACTGTGTGAATAACAATGGTACGTGTGAGGATTGGTGGTAGTAGTGATAGCAGTGGTGATAGTGGTGACAGCAGTGGTCGTGGCAGTGCTGGGAGCAATGGAGGTAGTGGTGGTGGCTACAATGGTGGTGGTGGTGGTGGTGGTGGCAACAATAGTGCTGGTGGCGGTGGTAGCAGTGGTTACAATGGAGGCAACAATGGTGATAGCAGTGGTGCTAGTGATGGCAATGGCACCATTGGTGGCAGAAGCAATGACAACAGTGGTGACAACAGATGTGGCAGCAGTAATGACAACAGTGGTGACAGCAGTGGTGGCAGCAGTAATGACAACAATGGTGACAGCAGTGGTGGCAGCAGTAATGACATCAGTGGTGGCAGCAGCAATGACAACAGTGGTGACAGCAGTGGTGGCAGTAGTAATGACAACAGTGGTGGCAGCAGCAATGACAACAGTGGTGGCAGCAGCAATGACAACAGTGGTGACAGCAGTGATGACAACAGTGGTGACAACAGTTGTGGCAGCAGTAATGACAACAGCGGTGACAGCAGTGGTGGCAGCAGTAATGACAACAGCGGTGACAGCAGTGGTGGCAACAGTAATGACAACAGCGGTGACAGCAGTGGTGGCAGCAGTAATGACATCAGTGGTGGCAGCAGCAATGACAACAGTGGTGACAGCGGTGGTGGCAGCAGTAATGACAACAGTGGTGGCAGCAGCAATGATAAGTGGTGGCAGCAGCAATGACAACAGTGGTGACAACAGTGATGACAACAGTGGTGGCAGCAGTAATGACAACAGCGGTGACAGCAGTGGTGGCAGCAGTAATGACAGCAGTGGTGACAGCAGTGGTGACAGCAGTAATGACAACAGCGGTGACAGCAGTGGTGGCAGCAGTAATGACAACAGCGGTGACAGCAGTGGTGACAGCAGTAATGACAACACTGGTGACAGCAGTGGTGGCAGCAGTAATGACAGCAGTGGTGACAGAAGTGGTGACAGCAGTAATGACAACAGCGGTGACAGCAGTGGTGACAACAGTGGTGGCAGAAGCAATGACAACAGCGGTGACAACAGTGGTGACAACAGTGGTGGCAGAAGCAATGACAACAGCGGTGACAGCAGTGGTGGCAGCAGTAATGACAACAGTGGTGACAGCAGTGGTGACAGCAGTAATGACAACAGCGGTGACAGCAGTGGTGGCAGCAGTAATGACAACAGCGGTGACAGCAGTGGTGGCAGCAGTAATGACAACACTGGTGACAGCAGTGGTGGCAGCAGTAATGACAGCAGTGGTGACAGCAGTAATGACAACAGCGGTGACAGCAGTGGTGGCAGCAGTATGACAACAGCGGTGACAGCAGTGGTGGCAGCAGTAATGATAACAGCGGTGACAGCAGTGGTGGCAGCAGTAATGACAACACTGGTGACAGCAGTGGTGGCAGCAGTAATGACAATAGTGGTGACAGCAGTGGTGGCAGCAGTAATGACAACAGCGGTGACAGCAGTGGTGGCAGCAGTAATGACAACACTGGTGACAGCAGTGGTGGCAGCAGTAATGACAACAGCGGTGACAGCAGTGGTGGCAGCAGTAATGACAACAGTGGTGACAGCAGTGGTGGCAGCAGTAATGACAACACTGGTGACAGCAGTAATGACAACACTGGTGACAGCAGTGGTGGCAGCAGTATGACAACAGCGGTGACAGCAGTGGTGGCAGCAGTAATGACAACAGTGGTGACAGCAGTGGTGACAGCAGTAATGACAACACTGGTGACAGCAGTAATGACAACACTGGTGACAGCAGTATGACAACAGCGGTGACAGCAGTGGTGGCAGCAGTAATGACAACAGTGGTGACAGCAGTGGTGACAGCAGTAATGACAACACTGGTGACAGCAGTGGTGGCAGCAGTAATGACAACAGTGGTGACAGCAGTGGTGACAGCAGTAATGACAACAGTGGTAACGACAGTGGTGACAGTGAACCTCGCACAGTCTCAACTTGCAGTGCAACAACTAGCGGTGAAAATTAGATGGTCACTATGGCATCATGACTCACTGTTGTCAGAGGAAAAAATGATCCTTGGTGACGCAAGATACTGACAACACTGTATCACTCTGGTCACTGGCAACACTGTAAACCCCTGGTCCATGGCAACACTGTATCCCCTTGGTCCCTGACAACATTATCACCTTGGTCCCTGACAACACTATCCCCCTGGTTCCTGACAACATTATCACCCTGGTCACTGACAACACTATCACCCTGGTCCCTGACAACACTATCACCCTGGTCCCTGACAACATTATCACCCTGGGCACTGACAACACTATCACCCTGGTCCCTGACAACACTATCACCCTGGTCCCTGACAACACTATCCCCCTGGTCCCTGACAACCATACCTGGCATGCAACCTTCACCCTGGTCCCTGACAACATTATCACCCTGGGCTGAACATATCACCTGGTCCTGACAACACTATCACCCTGGTCCCTGACAACACTATCCCTCTGGTCCCTGACAACATTATCACCCTGGTCACTGACAACACTGTATCACCTTGGTCACTGACAACACTGTATCACCCTGGTTACTGGCAACACTACCTGATCAGCCGGGCTGTGGTTCGTACGTCGGTTTGCATGTGGCCTGGTCCCAGACCAGGCCTCCTGGTTGCTTGCCTGTCGCCCACAGTCTAACATATGCACCACAACTCGTCTGGCCAGGAACTGTTTAAAGTTACGTGTCAAGACACCTAGGAGTTTGTTGGTGATATCCCCATTACGCATGGAGGGAGGGTGTTGAAGAGTCGCGGTCCCTTAACACTTATTGAGTTCTCTCTCAGTGTATCTATCGCTCCCCTGCTTTTCACTGGAGGTATCCCACACTGTCTACCAAGCCTCTTGTTTTATTTATCTATTTTTTTATTAACACATCGGCCATTTCCCACCAAGGCAGGGTTACCTGGAGGTTATTCCGGGGATCAACGCCCCCGCGGCCCGGTCCATGACCAGGCCTCCCGATGGATCAGGGCCTGATCAACTAGGCTGTTACTGCTGGCCGCACGCAGTCCAACGTACGAGCCACAGCCCGGCTGATCCGGCACTGACTTTAGGTATCTGTCCAGCTCTCTCTTGAAGGCAGCCAGGGGTTTATTGGCAATTCCTATAATGCTTGATGGGAGGCTGTTGAACAGTTTTGGGCCCCGGACACTTATGGTGTTTTCTCTTATTGTACCAATGGCGCCCCTACTTTTTATTGGCGGCATTTTGCATCGCCTGCCCAGTCTTTTACTTTCGTAGGGTGGCCCGGAAAAAAAATCACAGTCATTCACTTTATCACTGTCTTCCCAGAGGCCCTTCAGAGTGCCGGCACTATAGTTCCCATCTCCAGGACTCAAGTCCGGTCTGCCGGTTTCCCTGAATCCCTTCATAAATATTACCTTGTTCACACTCCAACAGCACGTCAAGTCCTAAAAATTATTTGTCTCCATTCGCTCCTAACACGCCCACACATGCATGCTGGAAGTCCAAACCCCTCGCACAAAAAACCTCCTTTACCCCCTCCCTCCATCCTTTCCTAGGCCAACCTCGACACTGCCTACCTTCCACTACAGATTTATGCACTCTCAAAGTCATTCTATTTTGCTCCATCCTCTCTACATGTCCGAACCACCTCAACCCCTCCTTAGCCCTTTAGATAATAGTTTTGGTAATCTGGCAACTTCTAATTTCCAAACTATGAATTCTCTACATTATATTCACACCACACATTGCCCTCAGACACGACATCTCCACTGCCACCCATATAAGAGCGTTGGTAAAACTATACTCTCAAACATTCCCCTATTTGCTTCCATGGACCAAGTTCTTTGTCTCCACAATCTCCTCAGTGCACCACTCACCTTTTTTCCCTCATCAATTCTATGATTCACCTCATTTTTCATAGACTCATCCGCTGACACGTCCACTCCTAAATACCTTCACCTCCTCCATACTATTTCCCTCCTGTCCGATATCCAGTCTTTCGCTACCCTTCTTTTTTATCCTCATCACCTTACTCTTTCCTATATTCACTTTCAATTTTCTCCTTTTACATACCCTACCAAACTCATCCACCAACTTCTGCAACTTCTCTTCAGAATCTCCCAAAAACACAGCGTCATTAGCAAAGAGCAACTGTGACAACTCCCACTTTGTGTTAGATTCTTTATCTTTTAACCCCACACTTCTTGCCAACACCCAATCATTCACTTCTCTTACAACCCCATCTATAACATAGTGAAGAACCACGGTGACATCACACATCCTTGTCTAAGGCCTACTTTTACTGGGAAATAATCTCCCTCTCTCCTACATACTCTAACCTGAGCCTCTCTATCCTCGTAAAAACTTTTCACCGCTTTCAATAACCTAACCTATTCCAAACACTTGCAACATCTGCCACATTGCCCCCCTATCCGCCCTGTCATACGCCTTTTCCAAATCCATAAATGCCACAAAAGCCTCTATACCCTTATCTAAATACTGTTTTAACAAGTAGTAATTATTGGAGCACGTGCTAATGGTTTATTGCAATTCTTGATGAATACAGAGTTCTATGAGCCAGGTCAGGGACAGAGTGTGTGGTCATGCTGTCGTCAGCTTCTTCGAAGTAGCGTTAGAGGTTACCTAAAATTGCAGTGAAGTCGCCAGTGCTTGCTTTCGAGTCCCGTTCATTAAAAGCTCGTTTGGGTTCATCAATCATCAGACTAGTAACGGTCCACTGAAGACAAGAGTCATGTTGTGACTTCAGCATTTCACTTATTTTATTTACTGTCATCAGTACACGTTCAGTCCCCTTTAAGTAGAGGCTCGGTCAAATAGTACACACTTAGCAACAAACACCAGCTGCAACTGCAACAAACTGCAAGGAATAAGCTCCAGGTACGGCAACTATACATTTGTAAAATTTTAAATGTATACCGATTATTATTATTTCCCACCAGAATGTATGTTAAGATTATACCTCGAGTCGTGAACTGACTCAACAGTCAACAGCGTCACATCCTAACACAGTAGTCTACAGTGTCACATCCTAACAGAACAGTCAACAGCGTCACACTCCGACACAGCAGTTAACAGCGTCACACTCCGACGCAACAGTCAACAGCGTCACACTCCGACACAGCAGTCAACAGCGTCACACTCCGACACAGCAGTCAACAGCGTCACACTCCGACACAGCAGTTAACAGCGTCACACTCCGACACAGCAGTCAACAGCGTCACACTCCGACACAGCAGTCAGCGTCACACTCCGACACAGCAGTCAACAGCATCCGGCTAAATTTTCACTACATAATACACAATGTTCAATTGACCTAAAAAAAAAAGTTAGAGTCGATGGTTGAACACAGCCGCCCTGTGAACCCCACTGGCTGCACCAGCTGAACACAGCCGCCCTGTGAACCCCACTGGCTGCACCAGCTGAACACAGCCGCCCTGTGAACCCCACTGGCTGCACCAGCTGAACACAGCCGCCCTGTGAACCCCACTGGCTGCACCAGCTGAACACAGCCGCCCTGTGAACCCCACTGGCTGCACCAGCTGAACACAGCCGCCCTGTGAACCCCACTGACTGCACCAGCTGAACTATTTTAAGTGAACTCCCTCAATGCCGTCAAAGTGCCCAAGGGGCACTTATTTTTCACCACTTAAAGGGAGGGTGACACTCATTTAGGGGTCACTGAAGCTTCTCTCTCTCTCTCTCTCTGTCAATGGAAATAAGTCACTTTATCTGACTTATTTGGGCTATCCTATGTATGATAATTTGTGTAACTATATTTACGTGTACCTGTAAGTAAATAAACTCTCTCTCTCTCTCTCTCTCTCTTCTCTCTCTCTCTCTCTCTCTCTCTCTCTCTCTCTCTCTCTCCTCTCTCTCTCTCTCTCTCTCTCTCTCTCTCTCTCTCGCAGCGCCCAACAGCAGCGCAGGATTACTTCAAATTACACTTTAGCTAAATTACTTTTCCTGCGCAGTGAGGTGAACCCTCAGACCCAATATACTCTCTTAATTTGGCACATGTTTAATTTCGACCAGGAGCAGCTATGGAACTGGCACGACTGGCTGACACCCGCCAGGACCTGGCTTCGATGTCCCAGCGGGTCGAGACATGCGGGTTAGTTTCCCCTCACCTGTGTTGCCCCTGTACACCAAGCAGGAATTAGGTACCTAGGTGGAGTACATGACACTAGGAATTAGGTGATACCTTCATTAACCTCGACGTTTTGACCACACACTGAGAACTACATCAAGTCAGTTAAGTAAGACACATATGCAACAGTTAGGTATCTTTATTTCGAAACGTTTCGCCTACACAGTAGGCTTCTTCAGTCGAGTACAGAAAAGTTGATAGAAGCAGAAGACGTGAAGACGATGTAATCAGTCCATCACCCTTGAAGTTTTGAGGTGGTCAGTCCCTCAGTCTGGAGAAGAATATTGTTCCATAGTCTGAAACAATATGGAGCTGAAGTAAACGAACAAAAGAAAGTTCAGGTAAGATCCCAAATGGGATGAGCGGGGAAGACGGGACAGACGAAGAATAGTGCTGGAGAGGAGTGTTCTTAGTCGTAGAAATAGAGCAAGGGCTTAACCCAGCAGCGAAGGCGATCGTGGGACAGATATTGAGAAGAGAAATTCAGGCTCTTTTGTTGGGACTCCGGTGGGGTGAGCGGAACTAGAACCCCAAACAAGTTAACAAGAGTACATCTAGATTTATATTTACAGTTGACTTATGTGTTGCAAGCAAATTTGGGAAATTTCATTAATAAGATACCGTGACATGTCACATAAGTTATTATACTGTCCAACTTTCTATTCCTCAACAAGTGGACAATTAAACACACAGTGTCGAAGATAGTGACCAGAGGGCTGGCCACATACTTTGCTTGCGTCATCTGTGTTCTTCCAGAAGAACCTGTAACCAAGCCTAAGCCTACTTACATTAGTCAGTCTATTCACATTACTAGTAAATTACAGGTCTACTCAGGCTTCTAGTGAAGAGTAGAAAGAGTAGAAGAGTAGAAATTCCTGAGATTCACCTGATATCTTACGTTGTCACGAAACTGAAAAAAGAGAACCAGAAATTGTGCAAGAATGCAAAACATTTAACATGCTTCCGTTTCACACTCGTATGGAATACCATTAGTACCTCGCTAGATGGTAGGTTGACTGGGTGACCGCTGGCTGGTCAGCAGGATGGACGGCAGGGTGGTGAGGCTGGGTGGGTATAATTGCTGGTTCAGGGTCAGTGTGGGATCGTCCCGTAATGGAGGTCTGGTACGCTGCCGGGAATAATTTTAGTGGGAGTGTTTGTTGTGCCTTACTGCCTGTGGTGTGTGTGTGTGTGTGTGTGTGTGTGTGTGTGTGTGTGTGTGTGTACTCACCTATTTGGTTGCAGGGGTTGATTCAGAGTTCTTGGCCCCGCCTCTTCGCTGGTTGCTACTAGGTCCACTCTCTCCCTACTGTAAGAGCCTTGTTGTACGTCTCCTTAACGCTATGTATGGATCCTGCCTTCACTACCTGGAGGGCATTCCGGGGATCAACGCCCCCGCGGCCAGGTCCATGACCAGATCTCCTAGTGAATCAGGGCTTGATCAACCTGGCTGTTACTGCTGGCCGAACGTAGTCTAACGTACGAACCACAGCCCGGATGATCCGGCACTGACTTTAGATATCTGTCCAGCTCTCTCTTGAAGACAACTAGGGCCTATTGGTTACCTGGAGGTTACCTGGAGGTTATTCCGGGGATCAACGCCCCCGCGGCCCGGTCCACGATGGATCAGGGCCTGATCAACTAGGCTGTTACTGCTGGCCGCACGCAGTCCGACGTACGAGCCACAGCCCGGCTGATCCGGCACCGACTTTAGGTATCTGTCCAGCTCTCTCTTGAAGGCAGCCAGGGGTTTATTGGCAATTCCCCTAATGCCTGATGGGAGGCTGTTGAACAGTTTTGGGCCCCGGACACTTATGGTGTTTTCTCTTAGTGTACCAATGGCGCCCCTACTTTTTATTGGCGGCATTTTGCATCGCCTGCCCAGTCTTTTACTTTCGTAGGGAGTGATTTCTGTGTGCAGATTTGGGACCATTCCTTCCAAGATTTTCCAAGTGTAGATTATGATATATCTCTCCCTCCTGCGTTCCAACGAGTACAAGTCAAGTGCTTCCAAGCGTTCCCAGTAGTTAAGGTGCTTGACAGAACTTATACGTGCAGTAAAGGATCTCTGTACACTCTCTAGATCTGCGATTTCACCTGCTTTGTATGGAGATGGTAATTTCCCTTATGGCCGGTGGGAGGCTGTTGAACAGTCTTGGGCCCCGGAAACTTACTGTGTTTTCTCTTAGTGCACCAGGGGTATGTTGCATCGCCTGCCAAGTCTTTTGCTTTCGTAGGGAGTGATTTCTGTGTGCATATTAAGGACCAGTCCCTCCAGAATCTTCCAGGTGTAGATTATGATATATCTCTCTCGCCTGCGCTCCAGTGAGTACAAGTCAAGTGCTTCCAGGCGCTCCCAGTAGTTAAGGTGTTTGATGGAACTTATACGTGCAGTAAAGGTTCTCTGTACATTCTCTAGATCTGCAATTTCACCTGCCTTGAATGGGGATGTTAATGTACAGCAGTATTCCAGCCTAGAGAGAACAAGTGACTTAAAAAGAATCAATCATTGGCTTAGCATCTCTTGTCTTGAATGTTCTCATTATCCATCCTATCAGTTTCCTCGAAGATGTGATAGTGGCATTGTTGTGGTCCTTGAAGGTGAGATCCTCAGACATTACCACTCCCATCTACATCACTCTCCAGATTGTTCCACTTTCTGACAACTCTAGTGCTGAAGAAATACTTCCCAACATCCCTGTTGACTCATTTGAGTTTTCAACTTTCAGTTGTGTCCACTTGTTCCTGTGCCCCATCTTTGAAACATTCTCTCCCTATCTACTTTGTCAATTCCCCTCAGTATTTTATACGACGTTATCATGTCCTCCCTATTCCTCCTATCCTCCAGTGTGGTCAAGGTTGAGTTCCCTTACCCTCCCCTCAAAGAACATACCTCTTAGTTCCGAGACTAGTCTTGCTGCAAACCTTTGCACTTTCTTTAGTTTCTAAATTAACGTGTTTGACAAAGTGTGGGTTCCATACTGGTGTGTTGTATGTGTACTCACCTAGTTGTGGTTGCAGGGGTCGATTCATAGCTCCTGGCCCCGCCTCTTCACTGATCGCTACTAGGTCACTCTCCCTGAGCCGTGAGCTTTATCATACCTCTGCTTAAAGCTATGTATGGATCCTGCCTCCACTACATCGCTTCCCAAACTATTCCACTTCCTGACTACCCTGTGACTGAAGAAATACTTCCTAACATCCCTGTGATTCATCTGAGTCTTTAACTTCCAACCTTGTCCCCTTGTTGCTTGTCCCATCTCTGGAACATTCTGTCTGTCCACCTTGTCAATTCCTCTCAGTATTTAATATGTCGTTATCTTGTCCCCCCTATTTATCTTGTCCTCCAGTGTCGGTGGGGTCGATTTCCCTTAACCTCTCCTCGTAGGACATACCCCTTAACTCTGGGACTAGTCTTGTTGTAAACCTTTGCACTTTGTCTAGTTTCTTTACGTGCTTGGCTAGGTGTGGGTTCCAAACTGAACGATTCCTTATTAAGATGGCGGAATGCTGTTCTTAGGTTTGCTAGGCGCCCATATGCTGCAGCAGTTATTTGGTTGGTGTGTGTGTGTGTGTTTGTTTGTGTGTGTGTGTGTGTGTGTGTGTGTGTGTGTGTGTGTGTGTGTGTGTGTGTGTGTGTGTGTGTGTGTGTGTGTGTGTGTGTGTGTGTGTGTGTGTGTTTTAGGTTCAACACTTGTCATGCACACTACCTGAGGGCCAGAATCCACCTTATGCCTTCGCCAGCATACAATCTCTTTAACATTTGCCTAACTCGCACCCTCACTCTCCGCTAATAGTGTACCTAAATGCTCCAAGTTCCGCGAAACGCCAATATATTTTGCCGTTGTGGGAGGTTACACAAGTACTTGTATCGTCGCGATCACACGCCAGGTGTCTCAAAGTGTAACCTGAATATGGCGATAAGTGGCAGCCCCGCCTGTGACGTCACAATGTAAACAAACCCCCCTCCCCCAGGCGAGGCTCGCCTCCTAGCTTCTCTTGACAGATACGGCCAAAAATTATATTTTTAAAATTATATTATACTTTTTTGGTGAGGTGTTGACACTGACCCTTAACGACACAACTTGGTGAGCATACACACACACACACACACATACACACACACAACAGTTCCGCACAAGAGATTAGTGCAAAAGCTGGAGGACTAGGCAAGAATAACAGGGAATTCACTGCAATGAATCAGGGAATACCTGTCAGGAAGACAACAACGAGTCATGGTACGTGGCGAGGTGTCAGAGTGGGCGCCTGTCACCAGCGGGGTCCCACAGGGGTCAGTCCTAGGACCGGTGCTGTTCCTGGTGTTTGTGAAAGACATGACGGAAGGAATAGACTCAGAAGTGTCTCTGTTTGCAGATGATGTGAAGTTGAAGAGAAGAATTCAATCGGACGAGGACCAGGCAGAACTACACAGGGATCTGGACATGCTGCAGACCTCGTCCAGCAACTGACTCCTGGAGTTCAACCATACCAAGTGCAAAGTCATAAAGATTGGGGAAGGACAAAGAGGACCTCAGACGGAGTACAGTTTAGGGGGCCAGAGACCACAAACCTCACTCAAGGAAAAGGATCTTGGGGTGAGTATAACACTAGACACATCTGAGGCGCACATCAAGCAAACAACTGCTGCAGCATATGGGCGCCTAGCAAACCTAAGAACAGCATTCCGACATCTTAATAAGGAATCATTCAGGGGTCACAGTTGGAAAGTGAAGACTCAGATGAATCACAGGGATGTTAGGAAGTATTTATTCAGTCACAGAATTGTCAGGAAGTGGAAAAGTTTGGGAAGTGATTTAGTGGAGGCAGGATCTATGCATAGCTTTAATTAAGAAGAGGTATGATAAAGCTCATGGAGCAGGAAGAGTGGCCTAGTAGCAACCAGTGAAGAGGCGGGTCCAGGAGCTGTGAATCGACCCCTGCAACCACAAGTAGGTGAGTACAACTAGGATAATGAGAACATTCAAGATAAGAGATGCTAAGCCAATGATGATCCTTTTTAATTAAAATCACTTGTTCTCTCTTGGCTGGAATACTGCTGTACATTAACATCTCCATTCAAGGCAGGTGAAATTGCAGAACTAGAGAATGTACAGAGAACCTTTACTGCACGAATAAGTTCCATCAAACACCTTAACTACTGGGAGCGCCTGGAAGCACTTGACTTGTACTCACTGGAGCGCAGGCGAGAGAGATATATCATAATCTACACCTGGAAGATTCTGGATGGACTGGTCCCTAATATGCACACAGCAATCACTCCTTACGAAAGCAAAAGACTTGGCAGGCGATGCAACATACCCCCAGTGAAAAGTAGGGGCGTCACTGGTACACTAAGAGAAAACGCAATAAGTGTCCGGGGCCCAGGACTATTCAACAGCCTCCCACCAGCAATAAGGGGCATTACGGGAAGACCCCTGGTTGTCTTCAAGAGGGAGCTGGACAGATACCTAAAGACGGTGCCGGATCATCCGGGCTGTGGTTCGTACGTTGGATTGCGTGCGGCCAGCAGTAACAGCCTCGTTGATCAGGCTCTGATCCACCGGGAGGCCTGGTCGTGGACCGGGCCGCGGGGGCGTTGATCCCCGGAATTCCCTCCAGGTAGACTCCAGGTAGGTGAGTACACACACACACACACACACACACACACACACACACACACACACACACACACCAGAATGCATGTCACTGAACACGAGTCCACGGCCGCTGTGGGAACTTTGCTTCCGTAATTGAGTCTGGTGCACAGACAATCAACAACCACTGAATTCCCTTCATTTGTACTCCCTGCAATGTAGGCGAGAAAGATGCATCATAATCTACTCTGCAAAATTCTTGAATGGCTGGTCCTAAATCTGCACACCAAAATTCATCCTTATGAGAGCAAGATGCCCAGCCATAAGCACAATAAGACATAAGTTAATAAGTACAAGGGCACCAACACTTCAAGTCCTCCACTTATACACATGGAGAATTACCAACAGACCCCTGGCTATCTTCAGGAAGGAACTTGACTAATTCATCAAGTTGGTTTGTGATCAGCCAGGCTGTGGGGTAAACGTTGGACTGCATGCTGCTACCTTCAATAGCCTTATTGATCATTCAATACCTTTTATATACCTTTGAAGGGTTTCGAGAGCATTCTTGCTCTAGCAGCCTGGTCCTGGTCCAGGATTGTTTGCTACTTGCCTGGTCAACCAGGCTGTTACTGCTGGCGGCCTGCTGGCCAACATATCCCTCACAGCCTGGTTGATCTAACATTTGGCAGAGGTACTTGTCTAGTTTCCTCTTGAAAACTTCTTCACGTGTTCCTGCACTATTTCTTATATCTCGTGTAACAGTGTAAAACAGTCTGGATTCACAGATGTTGATACAATGTTCTCTTATTGTGCCCACGGAGTCCCTGTTTTTTATTGGATTTATTTTACATATTCTCCCATATCTCTCACTCCAGTATGTTGTTATGGCAGTGTGCTGATGTGGGACCAGGTCTTCAAGCACCTTCCACGTATATATTATCATGTAATTGAGTCTCCTCCAGGAGATCTGGTCTGGAACCGGGCTGTGGGGGCGCTGCCCATCTGAATCATCAACAGATAAACCTGCACGGAGACAGGAGCACCCAGTGTGTGGACTCGACCATCTGGCTCAGAACTGCAAAACAGTGCAACCTCAGGATGTTGTTGAACCTGTGAGCTAGAGCCTGGCGGAGGCTATCACCATTAGTACAAAACCTGCGCCAACAGTGTACGAAGAGCGTGTTTCAGTCTCTCTCTTCAAGAGTGCGCCAGGATCCTACTGAGGGACTCTTGATGCAACAAAGACGGAAGTATCATCCTCTTCCTTGGACAGGAACTGTCTCACGTTCCCATATAATAATAATAATAATAATAATAATAATAAAAATTTAATTATTATTATTATTATTATTATATTATTATTATTATTATTATTATTATTATTAATAATAAAAATAATGATTATAAAATAATAACAATAACAATAATAATAATAATTTTACTCAGCATCTTCGTACTCAGGTGAGCCGCAGGTGCGGTCAGGCAGTTTCCGCAGGTAACCTTAAGCTGCGCCGCAAGTATGCTCAAGCAGTGCTTCTGGCAGCATGAAGATGGCAGCACTGTCCCTCCTTGAAGGCTACATGTGGCATTATATATGTGTGAGTGTGAGGCTACATAGCCTAGCTGATGCTCCGTGTGCGTCTTAACCTACACAATTTGTATGTCAAGCCGAGACTCTCCACTTGATGGAGCGACTTACTTGGCAACAAGAAAACGGAGCGATAAAATAAGTGAGCACAAGTTTTGGCGAGAAGAGGAAATATAAGAGTGCCACGAGACACAGCTGGGGGTAAGAGGAAGCTAGAAGAGGGAATATTAGAGTGCCACGAGACACAGCTGGGGGTAAGAGGAAGCTAGAAGAGGAAATATAAGAGTGCCACGAGACACAGCTGGGGGTAAGAGGAAGCTAGAAGAGGGAATATTAGAATGCCATGAGACACAGCTGGGGGTAAGAGGAAACTAGAAGAGGAAATATAAGAGTGCCACGAGACACAGGTGGGGGTAAGAGGAAGCTAGAAGAGGGAATATTAGAATGCCATGAGACACAGCTGGGGGTAAGAGGAAACTAGAAGAGGAAATATAAGAGTGCCACGAGACACAGCTGGAGTAAAAGGAATCCTCTTTGAAAGGTACAAGGTCTAGCAATAAAGCTAGATGTCCTGACACACAGGCAACACTAGATGTCACGTCGAGGCGGACAAGAACTGACTACCCAGAACTTGATAAAAAAAATCTGAGAAGCATAGGTCACAGCCTCTCAGTCACGGCCTACACAAGCCTCTTAGTCACGGCCTACACAAGCCTCATAGTCACGGCCTACACAAGCCTCATAGTCACGGCCTATGCCAGCCTCTTAGTCACGGCCTACACAAGCCTCATAGTCACGGCCTACGCCAGCCTCTTAGTCACGGCCTACACAAGCTTCTTAGTCACGGCCTACGCCAGCCTCTTAGTCACGGCCTACGCCAGCCTCTTAGTCACGGCCTACGCCAGCCTCTTAGTCACGGCCTACGCCAGGCTCCCCGCCACTCTCACGTGTGTGAGCGCCTCACATACATAAGAAGAATCAAGAACAAACAAGCAACAAACAAGAACAAACAAGCAACAAACAAGAACAAACAAGCAACAAACAAGAACAAGCAACAAACAAGAACAAGCAACAAACAAGAACAAGCAACAAACAAGAACAAGCAACAAACAAGAACAAACAAGCAACAAACAAGCAACAAACAAAAACAAGCAAGAAACAAGAACAAACAAGCAAGAAACAAGAACAAACAAGCAACAACCAAGAACAAACAAGCAACAAACAAGAACAAACAAGCAACAGACGGATGACATCAATCTTGAGAAAGAGGAAAGAGAAGAATATCAAGGAACTGAATGTTTGTGTAAATCTAAAATGGGGGGAAAGGAGGAGGGAGGATGGGGGGAATGGAAAAGGAGGGGTGGGAAGGGGAACTAGTGATGGAGGGGTAGGGGAGGGGTAGGGGAGGGGGAGAAGCTCTCTGGCTCTACCTTGGCGGATATTGGTAAAGTTTTCCGATAAAATCCCCTCCCCCTCCCCCCTTCCCCATGGATTTGTTTCTTGTCTGGCAAGATTTTTTTTTCCCCTTCACCTCTTTGAAATGACTCCACAGCTGAATATTCGACGTGACTCGACTGTTGTGAAAGTCGATGTTTCGCCCACCTGTTGATTAATATTTTATTCCGGCAAGAGACGAATTGAAAACAGATAAAGTCTCTCTCCTGGAGACTCTTCTGTTCTATGAGAGGGACTCTCCTGTTCTATGAGAGGGACTCTCCTGTTCTATGAGAGGGACTCTCCTGTTCTATGAGAGGGACTCTCCTGTTCTATGAGAGGGACTCTCCTGTTCTATGAGAGGGACTCTCCTGTTCTATGAGAGGGACTCTCCTGTTCTATGAGAGGGACTCTCCTGTTCAATGAGAGGGACTCTCCTGTTTATGAGAGGGACTCTCCTGTTCTATGAGAGGGACTCTCCTGTTCTATGAGAGGGGACTCTCCTGTTCTATGAGAGGGACTCTCCTGTTCTATGAGAGGGACTCTCTGTTCTATGAGAGGGACTCTCCTGTTCTATGAGAGGGACTCTCCTGTTCTATGAGAGGGACTCTCCTGTTCTATGAGAGGGACTCTCCTGTTATATGAGAGGGACTCTCTGTTCTATGAGAGGGACTCTCCTGTTCTATGAGAGGGACTCTCCTGTTCTATGAGAGGGACTCTCCTGTTCTATGAGAGGGACTCTCCTGTTCTATGAGAGGGACTCTCCTGTTCTATGAGAGGGACTCTCCTGTTCTATGAGAGGGACTCTCCTGTTCTATGAGAGGGACTCTCCTGTTCTATGAGAGGGACTCTCCTATTCTATGAGAGGGACTCTCCTGTTCTATGAGAGGGACTCTCCTGTTCTATGAGAGGGACTCTCCTGTTCTATGAGAGGGATTCTCCTGTTCTATGAGAGGGACTCTCCTGTTCTATGAGAGGGACTCTCCTGTTCTATGAGAGGGACTCTCCTGTTCTATGAGAAGGACTCTCCTGTTCTATGAGAGGGACTCTCCTGTTCTATGAGAGGGACCTCTCTGTTCTATGAGAGGGACTCTCCTGTTCTATGAGAGGGACTCTCCTGTTCTATGAGAGGGACTCTCCTGTTCTATGAGAGGGACTCTCCTGTTCTATGAGAGGGACTCTCCTGTTCTATGAGAGGGACTCTCCTGTTCTATGAGAGGGACTCTCCTGTTCTATGAGAGGGACTCTCCTACTCCCTCGACACATGAGAGGGACTACTACACTATGAGAGGGACTCTCCTGTTCTATGAGAGCGACTCTCCTACTTGACACATGAGTGGGCCACCACTACTCAACACATGAGTGGGACTCCACCACTCAACACATGAGTGGGACTCCACCACTCAACACATGAGTGGGCCACCACTACTCAACACATGAGTGGGACTCCACCACTCAACACATGAGTGGGCCACCACCACTCAACACATGAGTGGGCCACCACCACTCAACACATGAGTGGGACTCCACCACTCAACACTAGAGTCTAGTCTTATTGGGCCGTAAAAGTGAGGTGATTGGGTCGTTCACTGCCCGTCTCCACCAATCATCGCATCACCATTCCCTTCCCTTCCTCCTTCCCACAACGACCCCCCCTCCACCCCACAACCTCCCCCTCCATCATCATAACGACGTCACACGTGCTACTAATTACAACCTCGTCCAGTAATTGAAACTGATCCTTTAATATTATTATTATCAGTATTATTATTATTAATATTATTATTATTATTATTATTATTATTATTATTATTATTATTATTATTATTATTATTATTTATTAGGAAGCTGTGAACCTATAGGCGTCGTCCACCACAATGGGAATGGGATGTAATCAGATTTGATCCGAGGGAATGGAGGGTCGCTCCCTCTCCTCGGGTCAAGAGCCCTTCGCCTATAACAAGAGGAGTACCAGAAAAATTAAATGTAATCAGACGTAAATCAGCTGTCTCTCTCTCTCTCTCTCTCTCTCTCTCTCTCTCTCTCTCTCTCTCTCTCTCCTCTCTCTCTCTCTCTCTCTCTCTCTCTCTCTAAACTCTCTCTTTCACAGGGTTTAACAAGGTTAGGGTAATGGTTCCTAACAAGCTAAGAGACATAAGCAGAGTTTTTCAGTTAGCAGTGAAGAACAACATGACGTTCAATGGTGATAAGTTCCAGCTGCTTAGGTATGGAAAGAATGAAGAACTCAAAGGAACACTATATACAGAACTCAAGAGGGTCACCAAATAGAACGGAAAGAACACGTAAAAGACCTAGGAATAATTATGTCAGCTGACCTTTCTTTTAAAGACCATAACAAGACAAAGATCACGACAGCCAGGAAGATGGCTGGGTGGGTATTGAGAACTTTCAAAACTAGGGAAATAATGCCGATGGTGACACTCTTCAAATCACTAGTGCTCCCTCACTTAAAATACTGCTCAGTGCTGACGGCCCGATTCAAAGCAGGAGAAATATCGGAGCTGGAACAAATAAAGAGATCGTTTACGGCTCGCATTGAGCCAGTAAAGCACCTAAACTACTGGGAACGCCTGCAAGTCTTGAACATGTACTCACTGGAGTGGAGGAGAGAGAGATACATGATAATATATACCTGGAAAGTACTCGAGGGCTTGGACCCCAATCAGCACACTGCCATAATAACATAAGGGAGGGATAACTTTACCTTTGAAGAGTTTCGAAAGTTTCTACTCTCTGAGCCCGGCCATGGGTCAAGGAGGGGAAGAGATATGGGAGAAAGTGTAAAATAAACCCAGTGAGGAGCAAGGGTGCGGTGGGCACAATAAGGGAACACTGTATCAACATCCGGGGTTCCAGACTATTCAACATCTTACAAGAAGATATTGGAAACTCTGCTGGAATAAGTGTAGAAGCCTTCAAGAGGAAACTGGACAAGTATCTTCACGAGGAGGCCTGGTCACAGACCGGGCCGCGGGGGCGTTGAACCCCGGAACTCTCTCCAGGTAAACTCCAGGTAAAGTGCCAGATCAACCAAGCTGTAATGGATATGTTGGGCAGAGGGCCTCCAGTAGCAACATCTTGGTTGACCAGGCAAACACCAGACGAGCCTGGTCCTTGTCCGGGCTCCGGGAGTAGTGAAACTCTCAAAACTCTTCAAAGGTATATAAGGTATATATACCTACATCAGCTCATTTGAAAGCCTTTTTTATTGTTGTGAGACATACGAGTATGGAACAGGATAAAGTTGGAGCCATCTGTGGGCCAGCAATTTCACTTGGCCAGTTGACTTCATTTCGTTGATATCATTATGCTGTACGAACATGTTCCAGACTCGGGTCATCCTGGGAATAAATGATCTCCGATGAAGTGATGTTCTGGAGAAGGTTACAGTCAGAGTGAAGTTGCTGCTTGCTGCCCGTCTTGTGGTGTCGAAGCTCACTTCTCGCTGTCCTCGGAGTGGAGCCAAGTGTGGCACCTTGGCGATATTGGCCTTGTATTACTGTTAAGGCCACCCACATTCCTCTTATGTTAAGGCTCTGCTTAAATGACAGATCTATCCAGGCTGAGTCCAGGCAAGAGATGAGTCGTCTTGCTCTGTTCTCTACACTGTCAAGCCTGAACTCACTCTCTCTCTCTCTCTCTCTCTCTCTAGATACTCTCTCTAGATACGTACCATGAACTTCATCTAAATTTAATTAGGAGAGAACGTTTGAATATTTTTGATTTAACAAAATTGAATACACTAGTGGTAAGTAACAACCAGGGGAAGGGGAGGTGAGGAAAGGTCAGGGGGCGTGAGATTGGGAGGTAGGGGGCGTTGGGGGTTGTGGGGGCGGTGAGAAGAGGTGAGTGTTGGATAGGGAAGGGAGGTTGGGGTTTGTGGGGGCGGAGGTGGGGGCGGTGAGAGAGAAGTGAGGGGGGAAGTGGGGGGTTGTCGCTCCTGTAATTAGATCGATCTCGTACAGTCATTAAGTGACCCCCCCCCTAACACTAGGGAAGGGGGAAGGATAAGGGGAGGGGAGGATAAGGGGTGGGGGGATGAGGGGAGGGGAGAAAGAGGATGAGGGAGGAGGAAAGATGAGGGGAGCGGAGGGGGAAGGATGAGGGTAGCGGGAGGGGGAAGGATGGAGGGAGGGAAAGGATGACGGGGGAGGGGGAAGGATGAAGGGAGGGGAAACACAGAAGGGAAGAAATGGGGGAGGGGAGGGGAAGGGTTTAGGGAAGAATAAAACAAAGGTACGGCTAGTGTTTTTATCCAGGAGGACGAGAAACAGTAAAGGTACGAGGACGTCGCCTTGAGGTACCAAACTTATTACTTTGGTAAGGCAAGATTCTGCTATGTTGATTACTACTCTTGTGTCTTATTCGCTGTAAAAAAAAAAATAAAGCTCCTAGTGAGCGAAACGTTGCCACAATAAAATGCCGCATTAGCTGCACTTGCGTCGTTTTACGTAACATACTGTGGGTAATTCTACCAACATTATTACAGTTTTTTCTGCTTGTCCCTCTTACACCTGTTTACATGGTTTCACTGGCTATATCACTCCATGATCGCATTTCTTAAATGCCTTACAGAAGTCCGTGTAGGCTACACATAGATACAGGTTAATTTTCTTACGATGGTCCAGTAGTCGTGGAAGGTGCCATATAGGAAATGATTTGTGTCTAGCAATGAACGTAGATCAGTAAAGTTAAGAAATGGAAAAGGATTACTGCTAAAAACCAAAGGAGAATACAAGATATTATTATTAATAAAAGTGAGGAGAGCAGTGTGTAGGCCTACAGGTGTTACCATACAGTGGGTCGTGTTTTATACTGAAGGATTGTTTCGCATACCATATAAGTGAATGGCGAGTTATTGATGTTCAGTGATATAGTGATCTTAAACTGTGGATTACAGCAATCTGTCAAATACCCAATACATAGTGTATAATACATGGAATATATATGGGTCGACCACCACCGGGAAAAATTATTGGCAGATGTAACAGAGAAATGTAAACTATCGTACAGGTGTTATAACGAGGAAAAAGATTTGAATAGGCAGTGATATAGTGTTCTGAATTGTGGATGAGAATAATCCTTTTAAATCCCGAGTGCTAGTGTAAGCTATGGTGTAATTATATGGGAACAAACTGCACAAGTTTACGTGCACCCCCACTAATCCCCTCACCTCTCCCCCCGCCGACCCTTTCGTACCCCAACCAGCGAGGGTGGTTCCCCCCCTGTTGGCACCCATACCACGGACACACCTCATCACCAAACCAAGCAAAGTGGAGACGTGGGGATACAAACTGGATGAGTATTAAGCCATAGTAGAAGTAATAAAATAAGAGATAGTGGATTAATGTGCAAGGAAACAGTGAACATGCAGTGACTGGATAGTGGAAAAGGATAAACCACCACCAAATCCTCTCGCCACCCTTCCCCCCGACACCCCAACCAGCGGGGATGGTCCCCACCCCCTCCTGGCACCCATACCCCTGACCACCAAACTACCTTTCATCACCGATACCCAGACACCACCACTACATATAACTGCCCAGGACAAGATAAACAGCAGTGATCATGACAGAAATAAGATGCTGTAGGATGTATGATACATGATGTCATACATCATAAACGTTTTTAATGTGTAATAAGTCCCCATACTATTTACATCCCACATACCCATGTATTGACCTATAACACCCACACCTGCGTGCAGAGCTGAAAGGGATAGTGAAGATCAGGTTCTTGTGGTACCCAGTTGCAAATAGGATACAGGCAGGATGGCAGTACAGTATACCTGTGGGACATGTAAAAAGGCTCTTGGGAAAAAATCTAGAATCACATGCAACCTTTGCTTTTCAAAACATCATGTTACCTGTGCAAGAATAAACACTGCAACCAAAAATGACATCTATCTAGATAGGTGTTTCTGGATCTGCAACAGGGATGTGGAACTATGGACAGATATCAGGAAAGCACTCAGGAGGTTAATAAACAATAATGCGAAAAAAGGAAGAACTATTGAATAGTCTACCTGGAATATATAGAGCATGGGAAGATAGGAGAGGAGTAAAGTCTAACACACAGAATGCCCAGTCTACAACAACGACCCAAAAATAAGCAGATACCCACTGGAAAAAACACAGGAAACAAAAACAACAGCTAGCTTAGTCCTCAGCCTTAGGGCTGACCCAGACCCAGCCCCCAGCCGTCGTGAAAATTCGGATTCAGTTAAAGACTCCTCCATAGCCAACAATGCCATAGCCCCTAGTACAGATGTAGTAGAGGAGTCCTCCTCAGGGGTAGACTCTTCTGCAGCCATCACAGTCATAGCCTCTAGTACAGATGTAGTAGAGGAGTCCTCTTCCAGGAAAAATGTTGGTGCCATGACAACAGATGGTGGTGTCTCTGGTTTGGTTATGGAGGACTGGAGTGCAGTTCTAGAGCCTGCACAGATTAGGAATACATCCAGCACGAATTGTACCCAGCCAAAAACAAAATGGTGAAAATTCTATGTTTGGGGCATCTGTAAACATGGAATATCAGGGAAAACGAATGGGACATGCAACTTTGAGCATCCCCAAAAAATCCCGTGACCTCCTGTCTAAGGGAGTGTGTCGTTCTACTTCTTGCAAATACTTCCACCCTGAGATGTGTCAGTCTTCAGTCCTTGAAAAGCAATGTTACAATACCAATTGCACTGCATACCATTTAAAAGGGACCAGGAGGCACACACCCCATACAACACATCATAGAAGCTATGGTAGCTATGACAACACCCCAAGTGACTCTTTAGTGGTAGGAAACGAAGAAAGAAAATGGAAAGAGGTAACTAAAATAGTCCACCACCTTGGAGCCTTGTTGGACTGGAGGCACAGCCAGTGGCACCTCCGGGCTCACAGCTACTAATGCCAACAACAAAATCCTCCCAACAAACATGCAACACAACCTCATTTATATTTGCTAATATACAGGGCCTTAAGCCATCCACAAACAACAAAATACCTTTCATTAGTGGACTTCTAGGGGAGTCAAATGCACTGTTTGCAGCTTTCACAGAGACCCACGCGAAAGATTACTTTGACAGTGAAATATGGATACCTGGATACAACCTTTTCAGATGCGAGAGAAAGAACAGGCAACAAGGGGGGAGGGGCGTGGCCTGTATGTCAGTCTCTCATTTGCACAGAGATACTGAACACCACAAAAGATGTAGTTGAAGTTCTGACAATAAAATCGAGAACCAAAACTTAGTCATTGTACTTGTATATAAGCCACAGGATGCAACTTCCCAACAGTTCAAAGAACAACTGTCAAAAATTGACTCCTGTCTGGATAACTTTCCAGCCCCATCCCCAAACATCTTGCTGCTTGGTGACTTCAATCTAAGACACACAAAATGGAAGAATATAGCAAATAATGTCGTAGCAGAAATAATCCCTGGAGGTAGCTCAGATGAAAAGTCACACACACAGGAGCTGCTGAAATTCTGCAACAAACACACCCTAAATCAGCAGACAGTGGAGCCAACAAGACTGGAGAACACACTGGACCTTATTTTCACAAATAATGAGAACCTGGTAAGGAACATAACAATATCAAAAACAACAAATTCTGATCACAATCTAATCGAAGTCCAGACTTGCATGCACAGGAGTCCAGATCGGCAAGATGCATACAGTTATGAGGGTACCTTTACCAAATTCAACTTCAACAAGAACATCATCTGGGATCAGGTAAACTATGCCCTAAATGAAACATGCTGGGAGGATATCTTAAATTACATGGACCCTAACCAATGCCTTGAAAAGATCACCCTCCTGGTAGCTGAAGTATGTTCAGGGTATATTCCTATAAGAAAAAGAAAAGAAGAAGTAAACTGGAGAGAGACAGAAGCTGCCTCTACAGTAGAAGACGAAGAATCATTGAGCTCCTCAAGAATGCCAGATTATCTGATATACGGAAGGAAGCGCTAACCAGGGAAGTGGAAAATATTGAGCTGAAGTTAAAGGACTCATACAGGATCCAGGAGAGACAAGAGGAGCTAAAAGCGATTAGTGAAATTGAAAAAAAAATGAAATATTTCTTTTCATATGCCAAAAACAAGTCAAAAACCACTTCCAGTATAGGGCCCCTGCTCAGACAAGATGGATCCTACACAGACGACAACAAAGAAATGAGAGAGATACTGAAATAGAAATATGACTCAGTGTTCAGCGAGTCACTAACCAATCTAAAGATAGATGATCCAAACAATTTTTTCATGAATGAGCCTCAAAACCCTGCCAATGTGGGCCAGATTTATGACATAACTCTAACTCCACTAGACTTTGAGAAAGCCATCGACGACATGTCCATGCACTTAGCCCCAGGCCAAGACTCCTGGAACTCGGTGTTCATTAAAAACTGCAAGAAACCCCTCTTACGGGCCCTAAGTATGCTATGGAGAAGGAGCTTAGACACAGGCGAGATTCCACAGTCACTAAAAACAACGGATATAGCCCCACTCCATAAAGGTGGCAGCAAAGCAGTAGCTAAGAACTATAGACCAATAGCTTTAACGTCCCACATCATAAAAATCTTTGAAAGAGGTCTAAGAAGCAGGATAGCAAACCACCTGAACTCCCAAAAATTGCACAACCCAGGGCAACATGGTTTCAGAGCAGGTCGCTCCTGCCTTTCGCAACTGCTTGATCACTATGATATGGTCCTAGATGCACTGGAAAACAAACAGAATGCAGATGTAGTATACATAGACTTTGCAAAAGCCTTTGACAAGTGCGACCATGGTGTAATGGCACACAAAATGCGTGCTAAAGGGATAACCGGCAAAGTAGGCAGATGGATCTTCAACTTTCTAACCAATCGCACACAAAGAGTAGTGGTAAACAGAGTTAAATCAGATGCTGCCATAGTGAAGAGCTCTGTCCCACAAGGCACAGTACTCGCACCTATCCTGTTCCTTATTCTCATATCAGACATAGACAGAGATGTAAACCACATCACTGTGTCATCCTTTGCAGACGATACTAGGATCTGCAGGAGTGTAATCCAGTGAGGACACGGCAAAGCTCCAAGAAGATATAAACCAAGTTTTCCAATGGGCAACAGAGAACAATATGATGTTCAATGAAGACAAATTCTAACTACTCCGTTATGGAAAACTGGAGGAAATAATAACTAGAACTGAGTATACTACAAACTCCAATCACACAATAGAGAGGAAAAGTGATGTGAAGGACCTGGGTGTGGTAATGTCCGAAGACCTCACCTTCAAGGACCACAACAATGTCACTATCACGTCTGCGAGGAAACTGATAGGATGGATAATGAGAACATTCAAGACAAGAGTTGCTAAGCCAATGATGACCTTTTTAAAATTTTTCCTTTGGGGGAAAACCCTTTAACTTAACCCACCCCATTCCCAGGCGGAAAAAAAAATGAATAAAAAGGGGTAAGAAAACCCTTTCCGGGGAACATTTAAGCCAAAAAGATTTTTTTAAATAGGGGGCCCTTGGCAATATGCTTTTAACCCCCCACAAGGCAGGGAATTAAAATAAAATTTCAAAACTTTACTAAAAAAAAAAAAAATTTGGGAGGGGGGGGGGTTTGGGGGGGGGGAGGGGGACGGTCCCTAATATGCACACAAAAATTCACTCTATACAAAGAAAAAGGGTTTTTGGGGGGCGATGCAAAATACCCCCAGTGAAAAGAAAGGGGCGTCATGGTACACTAAGAAAAACGAAATAAGTGCCCGGGGGCCCCCGGGGAGTTAAAAAGGGCCCCCCCAGAAATTTAAGGGGGCATTCCCGGTGGACCCCGGTTGTCTTAAAGAGGGAACTGACAAAAACCCCAAAAGCGGTCCCGGAAAACCAGGCTGGGTTCGTAGGGTTGGGTTGCTGGGGCCAGCGTAACAGCCTCGTTATCAGGCTCGGGATCCCCCCGGGGGGCCCTGGTCGGGGGACCGGGCCGCGGGGCGGGGTTTCCCCGGGAAAAGCCCTCCAGGTAGACTCCAGGTAGGGAAATTCTTTCTTCTACAGTCATGTTTACGGTCATGACCTTCTACAGTCATGTTCACTTGGGGTCATGACTTCTAGGGGTCATGTTCACTTTTTTTGGTTTTCTTGCCTTCTACAGTCATTTTCACTTGGTCTTTGCCCTTTCAAAAGTCAGGGTTTCCCCTGGTCTTTCCCTTCTACAGTCATTTTTTCCCCGGGGGGGTTGGGACATTTTTACAGTCATGTTCATTTGGGGCTCCCCCTTTTTAAAGCCCATGTTAAATTGGCCCATGCCCTTTTTCTCCCAGCATTTTCCCATTTGGCATGCCTTTTTACAGTCATTTTCCCTTTGGGGCCAAGACCTTTTTCCCGTCTGTTCATTTGGCCCCATGACCTTTCAACACCTTTTTTCACTTGGTCATGGGCCTTCTACGTCATGTTCATTTGGTCATGACCTTCTACATAATTTATTTTTGGTCATGCCTTTCTACATTTCTGTTCATTTGGGCATGACCTTCTACGCCCATGTTAAATTGGTCATGCCTTTTTCAGTCAGTTCACTGGGTCATGCCCTTTCTACATCATTTTTCACTTGGTTTTGACCTTCTACAGTAAAGTTCATTGGTAGCCCTTTTCTACAGTCATTTCATTTGGTAAAGACCTTCCCCGGTTAAAGTTCACTTGGTCAGGACCTTTTCTACAGATGTTCACTTGGCCCTTCTTTTTCAGTCTTTGTTCACGTGGCCCTGCCCCTTCTACGGGCATGTTCATTTCCCCCTTAAACCTTCTACAGTAATTTTCCCATTTGGGTTTAAAGGGCCCTTTTCTACAGCCCTGTTCATTTGGGGCCCATGCCCTTCTACAGTCATGTTCAGGGGGTTTCAGGGGCCCCTTCTACAGCCCATTTCATTTGGGTCTTAAATTTTAACAGAATGTTCACTTGGGAAATTTTGGGTTTGTTTTCACCTTCAGCCTTTTAAATTATTTTATAAAAAAGGGGAGGGTTTAAAGATACTTCTGCGTAATTTCTCCCAAACCCTTACTGCCGTCCCTTTCGAAAAGCTCGGGGTTTCCAGAGAAAGAGTTTAAAGCTCTTTCTCAAAAGAATGCTGAGTGCTTGAGAAAGGGGGTATTTTTTCCCACTTTGAAAAATTCCCCAAATCATGCCCCGGTGCTGCTGTGTGGGCATGGCTTTTTTTCCTTTCCTTGCCAAATTTTAGGAAAATTTGTGTTTATCTCAGATAAAGATTTGGGAGGGTTTGGGGAGAGGTAATTTAAAGGGGAAAAAAATTGCATTTTTTAATCCTCCTGTCATTTGCCCTACTGTTAAAAGGGGGGGGGAGGGGGGGGTTCCGGAGGGTGTTTCCCGGAGGGTGTTCCTGGAGGGTGTTTCCCGGAGGGTGTTTTCCCGGGGGGTGTTCCCCGGGGGGTGTTTATGGAGGGTGTTCCTGGAAGGGGTTTGGAGGGTGTTCCTGGAGGGGTTTCCCCCGGGGGGTTCCCGGAGGGTATTCCTGGAAGGTTTCCTGGAGAGTGTTCCTGAAGTGTTCCCAGAGGGGGGGTTCCTGGAGGGGGGTTCCCGGGGGGTGTTCCTGGGAGGTTTTCCCGGAGGTTGGGTTTCCCGGAGGGTATTCCTGGAAAGGGGTTTCCGGAGAGTGTTCCTGAAATGTTTAGAGGGGTTCCTTTGGGGGGTGTTCCTGGAGGGGGTTCCGGGGGAGTGGTTTCCCGGGGGGTGTTTTCCGGAAGGGGTCCGGAGAGTGTTCCTGGGGTGTTCCTGGAGGGGGTTCCTGAAAGGTGCTCCTGGAGGTGTTCCTGGTAGTGGTTTCCCGGAGGGGGGTTTCCCGGGGGGTGGTTTCCCGGTTGGGGTTTCCCGGAGGGGGGTTCCTGGAAAAAAGGGCCCTGTTTGGGGTGGGTTTCCCGGAGTGTTCCTGGAGGGGGGTTCCGGGGGGGCTCCTGGAGAGTGTTCCTGGTTTGGGTTTTCCCGGAGGGTTTTTCCTGGAGGGTGTTTATGGAGGGTGGGTTCCCGGAGGGGGTTTCCCCGGGGGTGTTCCGGGGGGTGTTCCCGGGGGGTGTTCCTGGAGGGTGTTTTATGGAGGGTTTCCCGGGAAAGGGGTCCCCGGAGATGTTCCTGGAGTGTTCCTAGAGGGGGTTTTCCGGGGGGCAGCGCCCCCCCGGGGCCCGGGCCATGACAAGACAAATTTTTTTAGGGAGGAGTGGTGAACCAACGATAAAGAAACCCCGAGAAAACTATAACGATTGAAAAAAATTGAAACGGGAAAACCACGAGGGATAATTCTTCCCGTACCCACAAAATACTGTAGGTAAACAAACACCACACACACACACACAAAAACACGCACACACACACCCCACACACAACACACACACACACACACCACCACTTCCATATATAAACTTTAAGAAGAGGAAGAAGGGGGGTATGACAAAGATTTATGGGGCAGGGAGAGTGGAAAATTTGTATCGACCAGTGAAGAGGCGTGCCCGGATCTTTGATTTACCCCCGCAAAACCCCATATTGGTTTGGGAACCACCCTACACCGGGGCCAGGAGCCCTTTGGGCTCGAAACCCCGCAACCTCCTAGGTTTAGTACACATTTTTACCTGAATATCGTTTTTTTATTGTCCCCCTCCCCAAGCAGCTCCACAACTTTCCCAAACCCTTAAAAAAACCTTCGCCAAAAAAAGCCCGCCGCCTGGCCCCCTTTCCCCCAAAACCCAAAAAGCCGAGGCAAAAAAACAACAAAAAGAACGAAACAACCCAAAAAGCAAAGGGAAAAAGGAAAGGAAAAAAAAAGAAAAAAACTTTTGGGCGGTTCAAAACGACCCCTGGACCAAGAAACCCCTCGCTTTAAACATTTTTTCTTCTCCTGGCCCGTTTTAAAACATATTTTTCAACAATTGAAATATATATATATTTATATATTATATAAATTTTTTATATATATATAAATAAATTTATATATTTAAATATATATATTATATATTATATATAAATATATTTTATATATATAAATATTTTACTACTGTGAAATTTCAAGGATCCGTTGGTGTCTTCAAGGGAAAAAGGTGCCCGTGGCTGGTCAAGCCCGTGTTTTTCTGCCCATGCCTGGTTTAAGGGAGCTGTTACTTCCCGCTCCGGGGGGGGGGTGGTCAAGAAACTGTTACTTCTGCTCCGTGGCTGGTCAAGCAGCTGTTACTTCTGCCCGTGGGGTGGTTTAAGCAGCTGTTATTCTGCCCCGTGGCTGGTAAAGCAGCTGTTCTTTGCCCGGGTGGTCAAGCGCTGTATTCTGTCCTTTGGGTGGTAAGTAGTGTTTTTCGCTCCGTGGTGGTCAAGCGCTGTTACTTTGCCCCGTGGGGTCAAGCAGCGTTATTCTGTCCGTGGCTGGTCAAGAGCTGTTACTTCTGCTCCGTGGTGGCAAGCAGTGTACTTTGCTCCGTGGTGGTAAAGCAGCTGTTATTTCTGCCCCGTGGCTGGTCAAGTGTGTTACTTTGCTCCGTGGTGGTAAGCAGCTGTTATTCTGCTCCGTGGTGGTAAAGCAGCTGTTACTTCTGTCCGGGTGGTCAAGCAGCTGTTACTTCTGCTCCGTGGCTGGTCAAGCAGCTGTTATTTGCCCCCGTGGCGGTCAAGCAGCTGTTACTTTGTCCGTGGCGGGTTTTTTTGCAGTGTTATTTCTGCTCCGTGGCTGGTCAAGCGCTGTTACTTCTGCTCCGTGGTGGCAAGCAGCTGTTACTTCTGCTCCGTGGGGTAAAGAGCTGTTATTTTCGCTCTTTGGTGGTCAGTAGCTGTTACTTCTGCCCCGTGGGGTAAGTAGCTGTACTTTGCTCGTGGTGGTCAAGAGCTTTTTATTTTGCTCCGTGGCTGGCAAGCAGCTTTTATTCTGCCCCGTGGGGGTTTGTAGCTGTTACTTCTGCTCCGGGGCTGGTAAAGCAGCTTTTACTTCTGCCCCGTGGCTGGTCAAGCAGCTGTTACTTCTGCTCGTGGCTGGTCAAGTGCTGTTATTTCTGCCCCGGGCTGGTCAAGTACGGGTCTTCTGCCCCGTGGCGGTAATAGTGTTATTCTGCCCTGGCTGGTAAGTAGCTGTTATTTCTGCCCCGTGGTGGTAAAGTAGCTGTTATTCTGCTCCGGGCTGGTAAAAGCAGCTGTTCTTCTGCCCGTGGCTGGTCAAGTGCTGTTACTTTGCTCGGGGCGGCAAGTAGCTGTTACTTTGCTCCGTGGCTGGTAAGAGCTTTTACTTTGCCCCGTGGCGGGGTAAAGTAGCTTTTTACTTTGCTCCGTGGGGGTCAAGCAGCTGTTCTTCTGCTCCGGGGCTGGTCAAGTAGCTGTTACTTTGCCCCGTGGCTGGTCAAGCAGCTTTTTACTTCTGCTCCGTGGCTGTCAAGCAGTGTTATTTCTGCTCCGTGGCGGTCAATTTGCTGTATTGCTCCGTGGCTGGTAAGGCGTTATTTGCTCCGTGGTGGTAAAGTAGCGTTCTTCTGTCCGTGGCGGGTAAAGAGCTGTTATTCTGCCCCGTGGTGGTAAAGTAGTGTTACTTCTGTCGGGCTGGCAAGTAGCTGTTATTCTGCTCCGTGGTGGTCAAGCAGCTTTTATTCTGCTCCGTGGTGGCAAGTAGCTGTTATTCTGCCCGGGCTGGTCAAGCAGCTGTTACTTTGCTCCGTGGTGGAAAGAGCTTTTTACTTTGCTCCGTGGCTGGTTAAAGTAGTTTTTTCTTCGCTCCGTGGCTGGTAAGCAGCTTTACTTTGCCCCGTGGCGGTCAAGCGCGTTACTTCTGTCCGTGGCTGGTCAAGTAGTGTTACTTCTGCTCCGTGGTGGTCAAGCGCTGTTACTTCTGCTCGTGGTGGTCAAGTAGCTGTTATTCTGCTCCGTGGTGGTCAAGCAGCGTTACTTCTGCCCCGTGGCTGGTCAAGTAGCTGTTATTTCTCCCCGTGGTGGTCAAGCAGCTGTTATTTGCCCCGGGGCGGGTCAAGAGCTTTTATTGCTCCGTGGCGGGTAAGTAGCTGTTTCTTCTGTCCGTGGCTGGTCAAGCGCTGTTATTTTCTCCCGTGGCTGGTAAAGTAGTGTATTTGCTCCGTGGTGGTAGTGGTTTTTCTTGCCCCGGGGCTGGTCAAGTGCGTTACTTCGCTCGTGGTGGTAAGTAGCTTTTTACTTCTGCTCCGTGGGGCAAGTACGTTACTTCTGCCCCGGGGGGTTTGGTCAAGTAGGTTATTTCTGCTCCGTGGTGGAAAGCGCTGTTACTTCTGCTCCTGGGTTTGGTCAAGCACTGTTACTTCTGCTCCGGGGGTGGTCAAGCAGCTTTTACTTCTGCTCCTTTTGGCGGGGTCAAGTAGTGTTACTTCTGCCCGTGGCGGGGGTCAAGCAGCTGTTCTTCTGCCCGTGGTGGCAAGCGCTGTTACTTCTGCTCCGTGGCTGGTCAAGCAGCTGTTATTTTGCTCCGTGGTGGTAAAGCGCTGTTATTCTGCCCGTGGTGGTCAAGTAGTGTTACTTTGCTCCGGGTGGTAAGCAGCTGTTACTTCTGCTCCTGGCTGGTCAAGCAGCTTTACTTTGCTCGTGGTGGTCAAGGGGGCTGTTACTTCTGCTCCGTGGTGGTCAAGCAGCTGTTCTTTGCCCGTGGCTGGTAAAGTAGCTGTTTACTTCGCCCCGTGGTGGTCAAGCAGCTTTACTTTGCCCCGTGGTGGTCAAGAGCTGTTACTTCTGCCGGGGTGGTAAAGTAGCTGTTATTCTGCTCCGTGGTGGTCAAGAGCTGTTACTTTGCTCCGTGGCGGTCAAGTAGCTGTTTTTTGCCCCGTGGCTGGTAAAGCAGCTGTTATTTCTCCGTGGGGGGGTCAGCAGGGATTCTTGCCCGTGGTGGTCAAGTAGTGTTATTTCTGCTCCGTGGGGGGAAAGCAGCTGTTATTTGCTCCGTGGGGTAAAGCGCTGTTCTTTGCTCCGTGGTGGTCAAGTAGCTGTTATTCTGCTCGTGGTGGTCAAGCAGCTGTTCTTCTGCTCCGTGGCTGGTCAAGTAGCTTTTTCTTTGCTCCGGGCTGGTCGAGCTGTTATTTGCTCGTGGCTGGTAAAGTAGCTTTTTCTTTGCTCCGGGCTGGTCGCGCTGTTCTTCGCCGTGGCTGGTCAAGAGCTGTTTTTTGCTCCGTGGGGGTCAAGTAGTGTTATTTTGCTCCGTGGTGGTCAAGCAGTTTGTTATTCTGCCCGGGCTGGTTCAAGGCTGTTTCTGCTCCGTGGTGGTCAAGTGCTGTTACTTCTGTCCGTGGTGGTAAAGTAGCGTTATTCTGCCCCGGGGGGCGGGGTCAAGTAGCTGTTATTCTGCTCCGGGGCTGGAAAGTAGCTGTTTTCTGCTCCGTGGTGGTCAAGTAGCTGTTACCTCTGCCCCGGGGGTGGTCAAGGGGCTGTTCTTCTGTCCGTGGCGGGTCAAGCAGCTGTTATTTGCCCCGTGGTGGTAAGGGCCTGTTATTCTGCCCGTGGCTGGTCAAGTGTGTTTTTGCCCCGTGGCTGGTCAAGATGTTATTTGCCCCTGGTGGTCAAGAGCTTTTTACTTCTGCTGGGGCGGGGTCAAGTGCTGTTACTTCTGCCCCGGGCTGGTCAAGCCCCTTTTATTCTGCCCCGTGGCTGGTCAAGCAGCTTTTACTTCTGCCCCGTCCCTGGTCAAGCAGGGTTACTTTGCTCCGTGGGCTGGTCAAGTAGCTGTTATTCTGCTCCGGGGCTGGTCAAGGCTGTTATTCTGCCCCGGGCTGGTCGCGCTGTTACTTCTGCCCCGTGGTGGTCCAAGACTGTTATTCTGCCCCGGGGTGGTCAAGCAGCTGTTACTTTGCTCCGTGCCTGGTCAAGCAGCTGTTTTCTGCTCCGTGGTGGTCAAGCAGCTGTTATTTCTGTCCGTGGCTGGTCAAGTAGCTTTTACTTTGCCCCGTGGGGTAAGCGTGTTACTTTGCTCCGTGGTGGTAAAGTGTTATTTGCCCCGTGGCTGGTAAGCAGTGTTACTTCTGTCCGTGGCTGGTCAAGCAGCTGTTATTCTGCTCGTGGTGGTCAAGTAGCTGTTATTTGCTCCGTGGGGGTCAAGGCTGTTAATTCTGCTCCGTGGCGGGGTCAAGCGCTGTTTTCTGTCCGTCCCTGGTCAAGCAGGGTTTTATTCTGCTCCTGGTGGTAAGTGCTGTTCTTCTGCCCCGGGGCTGGTAAAGCAGTGTTTTTTTCTGCTCCGGGCTGGTAAAGAGTTTTTACTTTGTCCGGGTGGTCAACCCACGTTATTCTGCTCCGTGGCTGGTAAGGTTTTACTTCTGCCCGTGGTGGTCAGCAGGTTACTTCTGCCCCGTGGCTGGTCAAGCAGCGTTACTTTTGTGTGGGGTCAAGCAGCTTTTTATTTTCTGCTCCGGGGCGGGTAAAAGCAGCTGTTACTTCTGCCCCTGGTGGTCAAGCAGCTTTATTCTGCCCCGTGGCTGGCAAGCAGCTGTTACTTCTGCCCCCGGGGTGGTCAAGCGTGTTATTTGCCCCGTGGCTGGTAAGCAGTGTTACTTCTGCCCGTGTTGGTCAGCAGCTGTTACTTCTGCTCCGTGGGGTCAAGGCTTTTATTCTGTCCGTGGCTGGTCAAGCAGCGTTATTCTGCCCCGTGGTGGTAAAAAGGTGTTACTTCTGCCCATCCCTGGTCAAGCAGCTGTTATTTGTTTGTGGCGGTCAAGAGCTGTTACTTTGCTCCGTGGCTGGTAAAGGTGTTATTTCCCCGTGGCTGGTCAAGCAGCTGTTATTCTGCTCCATGCGGTCAAGCAGCTTATATTTGCTCCTTGCTGGTCAAGCAGTGTTACTTCTGCCCCGGGGCTGGTCAAGCAGCTTTACTTTGCTCCGTGGTGGTCAAGCAGCTGTTTTTCGCTCCGTGCCGGGTCAAGAGCGTTACTTGCTCGTGGCTGGTCAAGCGCTGTTACTTCTGCTCCGTGGCTGGTCAAGCAGCTTTTCCTGCCCCGGGGCGGTCAAGCAGCTGTTACTTTGCCCGTGGTGGTAAAGCAGCTGTTTTTTTTGCCCCGTGGGGGGTAAAGCAGCTGTTATTTGTCCGTGGCTGGTCAAGCAGCTGTTACTTCTTCCGTGTCGGGGCAAGAGCTGTTACTTCTGCTCCGTGGCTGGTCAAGCAGTGTTACTTCCTCCGGGGTGGCAAGAGCTTTTCTTCTGCTCCGTGGCTGGTAAGCAGCTTTTATTCTGCTCCGCCTGGTAAAGCAGCTGTTACTTCGCTCCTTTGGGGGTTTCAAGCAGCGTTACTTCTGTCCGTGGCTGGCAAGCAGCTGTTACTTCTGCTCCGGGGTGGCAAGCAGCTGTTACTTCTGCTCCATCCCTGGTAAAGATTTTTTATTCTGCCCTGCCTGGTCAAGAGCGTTTTTTTCTGCTCCGGGTGGTAAAAGCAGCTGTTTTTCTCCCGGGGTGGTCGGCTGTTATTTTGCTCCGTGCCGGTAAAGCAGCTGTTACTTCTGCTCGTGGCGTAAAAGCACTGTTTTTTCTCCCGTGGTGGTAAAGAGTGTTACTTCTGCTGTGGTGGTCAAGCAGCTGTTACTTCTGCCCCGTGGCTGGTCAAGCAGCTGTTACTTCTGCCCCGTGGCTGGTCAAGCAGTTTTACTTCTGCTCCGGTTGGTCAAGCAGCTGTTATTCTGCTCCGGGGGTGGTCAAGCAGCGTTACTTTGTCCGGTTGGTCAAGCGCTGTTATTTGTCCGTGCCTGGTCAGCAGCTGTTTTCGTCCTGCCGGGTCAAGCAGCTGTTACTTTGCCCCGTTTGGTAAAGGCAGGTGTTTCTGCTCCGTGGGGCAAGAGCTGTTATTCTGCCCCCGTGGCTGGTAAAGCAGTTTTACTTCTGCCCCGTGGGGTAAAGAGCGTTATTTGCTCGTGCGGGTAAAGAGGTTTTACTTTGCCCCGTGGGGGTCAAGTAGTGTTATTTGCCCCGGGGCCCTGGTAAAACCCGGGTTACTTTGCTCCGGGGCGGGTCAAGAGCTGTTCTTCTGCTCCGGGCTGGTCAACGTTTTATTCGCCCCGTGGTGGTAAAAGCAGCTTTATTTGCTCCGTGGCTGGTCAAGCAGCTGACTTTGCTCGTGGCTGGTCAAGCAGCGTTACTTCTGCCTCGTGGCTGGTAAGCAGTGTTCTTCTGTCCGTGGTGGTCGCAGCTGTTACTTTGCCGGTGGTCAAGCAGCGTTACTTCTTCCGTGGTGGTCAAGCAGTGTTACTTCGCTCCGTGGTGGTCAAGAGCTGTTACTTCGCTCCGGGGGGTCAAGCAGTGTTACTTTGCCCCGTGTCTGGTCAAGCAGCTGTTATTCTGCTCCGTGGCTGGTAAGCAGCTGTTACTTTGCTCCGTGGCTGGTCAAGCAGCTGTTACTTCGCCCCTGGTGGTAAAGCAGCTGTTACTTCTGCTCCTGCCTGGTCAAGCAGTGTTACTTCTGCCCCGTGGGGTCAAGCAGCTGTTTTTCTGCTCCGTGGTGGTAAAGCAGTGTTACTTCTGCTGTGGCTGGTAAGCAGCGTTATTCTGCTCCTGCCTGGAAAGAGTTATACTTCTGCCCCATCCCTGGTAAAGCGCTGTTCTTTGCTCCGTGGCTGGTCAAGCAGCTGTTACTTCTGCTCCGGGGCTGGTCAAGCAGCTTTACTTCGTCCGTGCCTGGTCAAGCAGTGTTACTTTGCTCCGTGGCGGTCAAGCAGTGTTACTTCTGCCCCGTGGCTGGTCAAGCAGCTGTTACTTCTGCTCCGTGGCGGGTCAAGCAGCTGTTTTTCTGCTCCGTGGCTGGTCAGCAGCTGTTCTTCTGTCGTGGCGGGTCAAGCAAGCTGTTACTTCTGCCCCGGGGGCTGGTAAAGCAGTGTTCTTCTGCCCCGTGTTGGTAAAGAGCTGTTACTTTGCTCCGTGGTGGTCAAGCAGCTGTTATTCTGCTCCGTGGTGGTCAAGAGCTGTTACTTCTGCCCCTGGTGGAAAAGCAGCTTTACTTCTGTCCATCCCCTGGTCAAGCAGTGTTACTTTGTCCGTGGCTGGTCAAGCACTGTTATTCTGCTCGTGGTGGAAAAGCAGCGTTACTTTGCTCCGTGGCTGGTCAAGCGCTGAAATTCGCTCCATGCCGGGTCAAGCAGTTTTTATACTTCTGCCCCATCCTGGTCAACAGTGTTATTTGCTCCGTGGTGGTAAGCAGTGTTACTTCTGCCCCGTGGCTGGTCAAGCAGCTGTTATTTGTTTCCGTGCCTGGTAAAAGCAGCTTTTACTTCGCTCCGTGGTGGTCAAGCAGCTGTTATTTCTGCTCCGTGGCTGGTCAAGCCTGTTACTTTGCTCGTGGCTGGCAAGCAGTGTTATTCGCTCCGGGTGGTCAAGCGGGTTTTCTGCCCCGTGGTGGTAAAGCAGCTGTTTTCTGTTTGGTCTGGTAAAGAGCGTTACTTCGCTCCGTGGCGGTCAAGCAGCTGTTACTTCTGCTCCGTTTCTGGTAAAAGCAGCTTTTTACTTTGCCCCGTGCCTGGTAAGCGCTGTTACTTCTGCCCCGTCCCTGGTCAGCAGCTGTTTTTCTGCTCCGTGGGGTAGAGCTGTTACTTCTGCCCCGTGTTTGAGCTGTTACTTCTGCCCCGGGGCTGGCAAGAGCTGTTACTTCTGCTCCGTGTCTGGAAAAGCGGGCTGTTACTTTGTCGTTTTCTGGTAAGCAGCTGTTACTTTGCCCCGTGGTGGTCAAGCAGTGTTATTTTGCTCGGGGTGGTCAAGTAGCTGTTATTTCCTTGTGTGGTCAAGCAGCTGTTATTTTGCCCCGTGGCTGGTCAAGCAGCTGCCTTTGCCCCGTGGTGGCAAGCAGCTGTTACTTCTGCTCCTTTGCTGGTAAAAGCAGCTTTACTTCGGCCCGTGTCGGTAAAGAGCTGTTATTTGCTCCGTGGCTGGTCAAGCAGCTGTTACTTTGCTCCTTTGCTGGTCAAGCAGCTGTTACTTCTGCTCCGGGGTGGTAAGCAGCTGTTATTCTGCTCCGTGTTGGTAAAGCAGCTGTTATTTCTGCCCCGGGGCTGGTAAGCGCTTTTCTTTGCCCCGGGGTGGTCAAGCAGCTTTTTCTTCTGCCCCGGTGGCAAGCAGCTGTTACTTCGCTCCGTTGTGGTCAACAGCTGTTACTTTGCCCCCGTGTTGGTAAGCAGCTTTATTCTGCTCCGTGTTGGTAAAGCAGCGTTACTTCTGCTCCGTGGCTGGTCAAGAAGTGTTATTCTGCTCCGTGGCGGTAAAGCAGCTGTTACTTTGCCCCCGTGGCGGAAGCAGCTGTTACTTTGCCCCTGGTGGTCAAGTAGCGTTTTCTGCCCCGTGGCTGGTCAAGAGCTGTTACTTCTGCTCCGTGGTGGTCAAGCAGCTGTTACTTCTGCTCCGTGGCTGGTCAAGCGCTGTTACTTTGCCCGTGGTGGTCAAGCAGCTGTTACTTCTGCTCGGGCTGGAAAAGTAGCTGTTATTTTTGCCCCGTGGTGGTCAAGAGCTGTTATTTTGCTCCGGGGTGTCAAGCGCTGTTACTTTGCTCCGGGGTGGTCAATAGCGTTACTTTGCTCCGTGGCTGGTCAAGCGCTGTTACTTCTGCTCCGTGGCTGGCAAGTAGCTTTACTTCGCCCCTGGTGGTCAAGCAGTGTTACTTTGCCCCGTGGGGCAAGTAGTGTTCTTCTGCTCCGTGGTGGTAAAAGTAGCGTTATTCTGCTCCTGGCTGGTCAGCAGCTGTTATTCCCCCGTGGCTGGTAAGTGCTGTTACTTCTGTCGGGGCGGTAAAGCAGCTGTTACTTCTGTCCTGGTGGTCAAGCAGCTGTTACTTCTGCTGTGGTGGTCAAGTGCTGTTACTTCTGCCCCGTGGTGGTTTTCAAGCGCTGTTATTTTGCTCCGGGCTGGTCAAGCAGCGTTATTCTGTCCGTGGTGGTCAAGTAGCGTTCTTTGTCCGTGGCTGGTCAAGCAGTGTTATTTGCTCCGTGGCTGGTAAAAAGGTGTTATTTTTGCTCCGGGGCTGGTAAAGAGGTTACTTCGCCCCGTGGTGGTCAAGTAGCTGTTACTTTGTCCGGGTGGTCAAGCAGCTGTTACTTCTGCTCCGTGGCTGTCAAGAGCTGTTACTTCTGCTCCGGGTGGTAAATGCTTTTTTATTTCTGTCCTTGGTGGTCAAGCAGCTGTTACTTCTGTCCGTGGGGGTAAGTAGCTGTTATTTCTGCTCCGTGGCTGGTCAAGTGCTGTTACTTCTGCTCGTGGGGGGTAAAGTGTGTTACTTTGCCCGTGGTGGTAAGTAGCTGTTATTCTGCCCCGTGGTGGTAAAGTAGCTGTTACTTGCTCCGTGGCTGGTCAAGTAGCTGTTACCTCTGCTCCGTGGCTGGTCAAGCAGCTGTTATTCTGCTCGTGGCTGGTCAAGCAGCTTTTATTTTGCTCCGTGGCTGGTTTAGCAGCTGTTATTCTGCCCCGGGTGGTCAGTAGCTGTTATTTTGCTGTGGCTGGTCAAGAGCGTTACTTTGCTCCATGGGGGTAAAAGCAGGGTTATTTCCCTTCGTGGTGGTAAGTAGCTGTTACTTCTGCCCCGTGGTGGTCAAGCACCTGTTACTTTGCCCCGTGGCTGGTCAAGCAGCTGTTACTTCTGCCCCGTGCCTGGCAAGAGGTGTTATTCGTCGTGGTGGTCAAGTAGTTTTACTTTGCTCCGGGGGGTAAGCAGCTGTTTTTGCTCCGTGGTTTGGTAAAGCAGTTTTACTTCTGCCCCGTGGCTGGTCAAGCGCTTTACTTCTGCTCCGGGTGGTCAAGCAGTTTTTACTTTGTCCGGGGCTGGTCAAGCAGCTGTTACTTTGCCCCGTGGTGGTCAAGCAGCTGTTATTTTGTCCGGGCTGGTAAGTAGCTGTTACTTTGCTCCGTGGGGGTCAAGAAACTGTTACTTTGCCCCGTGGTGGTCAAGTAGCTGTACTTTGCCCGTGGGGGTCAAGCAGCTTTTATTCTGCCCCTGGCTGGTAAGCAGCTGTTACTTTGCTCGTGGCTGGTCAGTAGCTGTTATTCTGCCCGTGGCTGGTAAGCATGTTATTCTGCTCCGGGGCTGGTAAAGCAGTGTTACTTCTGCTCCGTCCCTGGAAAAGCAGGTTTTTATTCTGCTCCGTGGTGGTCAAGTAGCTGTTATTCTGCTCCGTGGGGGTAAAAGCGCTGTTACTTCTGCTCCGGGGCGGGTCAAGCGCTGTTACTTTGTCCGTGGTGGTAAAGCAGCTGTTACTTCTGCTCCGTGGCTGGTCAAGCAGCTTTTACTTCTGCCCCGTGGCTGGTAAGCAGTGTTATTCTGCTCCGTGGGGTCAAGCAGCTGTTACTTTGCCCGTGGGGGTCAAGCAGCTGTTACTTTGTCCGGGGCTGGTAAAGCAGCTTTATTTCGCCCCGTGGCTGGTCAAGCAGTGTTATTTCTGCTCGGGTGGTCGCAGCTGTTATTCTGCCCGTGGTGGTAAGGCTGTTACTTCTGCTCCGGGTGGTCAAGCAGCTGTTACTTCTGTCCGGTCTGGTAAAGCAGCGTTACTTTGCCCCCCTGGTGGTCAAGAGCTGTTATTCCCCTCCGTGGCTGGTAAGAGCTGTTCTTCTGCCCCGGGGTGGTAAAGCAGCTGTTACTTTGCCCCATGCCTGGTCAAGCGCTGTTACTTTGCTCCGTGGTGGTAAGCGCTGTTCTTCTGCTCCGGGGTGGAAAAGCAGCTGTTATTCTGCCCCGGGGTGGTCAAGCAGCTGTTATTTGCTCCTGCCTGGTCAAGCGTTTTACTTTGCTCCATCCCTGGTAAGCAGCTGTTATTCTGCTCCGTGGTGGTCAAGCAGCTGTTACTTCTGCTCCGTGGTGGTAAAAGCAGTGTTTTTCTGCTCCGTGTGGTCAAGAGTGTTACTTTGTCCGTGGCGGGTAAGAGCTGTTACTTCTGCTGTGGTGTAAAGCAGCTGTTACTTTGCCCCGTGGGGAAAAGCAGCTGTTTTCGCTCCGTGGGGGTAAGCGCTGTTACTTTGCTCCGGGGCGGGGTTTAAAGCGTGTTACTTCTGCCCCGTGGGGGTAAAGAGCTGTTACTTCTGCTCCGGTTGGTCAAGCAGCTGTTACTTCTGCCCCCGTGGCGGGTCAAGCAGTGTTACTTCTGCTCCGGGTGGTCAAGCGGTTTTTACTTCTGCCCCGTGGGGTTTTTAAAAGCGCTGTTACTTCTGCTCCATCGGTAAAGCAGTGTTACTTCTGCTCCGGGTGGTCAAGCAGTGTTATTTGCCCCGTGGGGGTCAAGCATGTTACTTCTGCTCCGTGGTGGTCAAGCGGGGTTTTTTGTCCATGCTGGTCAAGCAGCTTTTTTTGCCCCATCCCTGGAAAGCAGCGTTACTTCTGTCCGGGCTGGTCAAGCAGCTGTTTTTTGCTCCGTGGCTGGTCAAGCGCGTTACTTTGCTCCGTGCCTGGTCAAGCAGCTGTTACTTTGTCCGTGGCTGGTCAAGCAGCTGTTACTTCTGCCCCGTGGTGGTCAAGCAGCTGTTATTCTGTCGGGTGGCAAGCAGCGTTACTTCTGCTCCGGCTGGTAAGCGCTGTTATTTGCTCCGTGGTGGTAAAGCATGTTACTTTGCTCCGTTTTGGGTCAAGCAGCTGTTACTTTGCCCCGTGGTGGTAAAGCAGCTGTTTTCTGCCTGTTGGTCAAGCAGCTGTTCTTTCTCCGTCCCTGGTAAAGAGCTGTTATTTGCTCCGTCCCGGTCAAGCAGTGTTCTTGCCCCGTGTCTGGTAAAGCGGTGTTTTCTGCTCCTTGGTGGTCAAGCAGCTGTTCTTCTGCCCCGTGGCTGGTCAAGCAGCTGTTACTTTGCTCCGGGGTGGTAAGCAGCTGTTACTTCTGCTCGTGCTGGTCAAGAGGTGTTACTTCTGCTCGTGGTGGTCAATAGCGTTATTTTCTGCTCCGTGGCTGGCAAGAGCTGTTACTTTGCCTCCGTGGTGGTAAAGCGCTTTACTTTGCTCCGGGGGCTGGTAAAGCAGCTGTTATTTGCTCCGTGGCTGGTCGCGTGTTATTTGCCCCGTGGTGGTCAAGCAGCTGTTACTTTGCCCCGTGGCTGGTCAAGAGCTGTTACTTCGCTCCGTGGTGGTCAAGCAGCTTTTTACTTCCCCGTGGCGGGAAAGCAGCTGTTACTTCGTCCGTGGCTGGTCAAGCAGCTGTTATTTGCTCCGTGGCTGGTAAAGGGTTATTTGCTCCGTGGCTGGTAAAAGCAGTGTTATTCTGCCCCGTGGCTGGTCAAGCAGCTGTTTACTTTGCCCCGTGTCTGGTCAAGCGCTTTTTACTTCTGCCCCGTGGGGGTCAAGCAGCTGTTATTCTGCCCCGTGGGGTAAGCAGCTTTTTTACTTTGCTCCGTGGCTGGTAAACAGCTGTACTTCTGCCCCATCCCGGTCAAGCGCTGTTACTTTGCTCCGTGGCTGGCAAGCAGCTGTTACTTCTGCTCCGTGGCTGGTCAAGCAGCGTTATTCTGCTCCGGGGGGCTGGTAAAAGCAGCGTTACTTCTGCTCCATCCCGGGGCAAGCAGCTTATCTTCTGCTAGCGGTAAAGCAGCTTTACTTTGCCCCGTGGCTGGTCAAGCAGCTGTTATTCTGCTCCGTGGTGGTAAGCAGCTGTTACTTCTGCCCCGTGCCGGGTCAAGCAGCTTTTACTTCTGCTCCGGGGGTCAAGCAGTGTTACTTCTGCTCCGTGGCTGGTCAAGCAGTGTTACTTCTGCCCCGGGCTGGTCAAGCAGTGTACTTTGCTCCGGGGGGTGGTCAAGAGCTGTTACTTCTGCCCCGTGGTGGTCAAGAAACTGTTACTTTGCCGGGCCCGGGTAAAGCGTGTTTTCTGCTCCTTTTTGGTCAAGCAGCGTTACTTTGCTCGGGGTGTCAAGCAGTTTTACTTCTGCCCGGGGTGGTAAAAGCATGTTACTTCTGCTCCGTGGCGGAAAGCAGCTGTTACTTTGTCCATCCCTGGTCAAGAGTGTTCTTCTGCTCGTGGGGGTCAAGCGCTGTTACTTGCTCCGGGCTGGTCAAGCAGCTTTTATTTGCCCCGTGGCTGGTCAAGAGCTGTTACTTTGCTCCATCCCTGGTCAAGCGTTTATTTCCCTCCATGCCTGGTCAAGCACGTTATTTGCTCCTGGCGGGTCAAGCGCTGTTATTCGTCCGTGGTGGTCAAGCGCTGTTACTTTGCTCCGTGCGGGTAAGCAGTGTTATTCTGCTCCGTGGTGGTCAAGCAGCTGTTCTTTGTCCGGGCTGGTCAAGCAGCTGTTACTTTGCCCCGTGGCGGTAAGCAGCTGTTCTTCGCCCCGTGGTGGTCAAGCAGCTGTTATTCTCCCCCCCGTGGCTGGTCAAGCGTGTTCTTTGCTCCGTGTTGGTAAGCAGCTTTTACTTTGCCCCGTGGTGGTCAAGCAGCTGTTACTTCGCCCCGTTTGGTAAAGCAGCGTTACTTCTGCTCCGTGCCTGGTCAAGCAGCTGTTACTTCTGCTCCGGCTGGTCAAGCAGCTGTTACTTCTGCCCGTGTTGGTCAAGCAGCTGTTTTTGCTCCGTGTCTGGTTAGAGCTGTTATTTGTCCGTGGTGGTAAAAGGCTGTTACTTTGCCCCGTGTTGTCAAGCAGCTGTTATTCTGCCCCGTGTTGGTCAAGAGCTGTTACTTTGTCCGTGGCGGTCAAGAGCTGTTAATTTGCTGTGGCTGGTCAATAGCTGTTTTCCCTTCGTGCCGGGTTTTCAAGCAGTGTTACTTTGCCCCGTGGCTGGTCAAGCAGCTGCTATTCTGCTCCGTGGCTGGTCAAGCAGTGTTATTCTGCTCCGTTGTGGTAAAGAGTGTTTATTCTGCTCCGTGTCTGGTAAAGCAGCTGTTACTTCTGCTCCGGGGTGGTCAAGCGCTGTTACTTCTGCTCCATTGTGGTCAAGCGTTTATTCTGCTCCGGGCTGGTCAAGCAGCTGTTCTTCTGCCCCCGTTGTTGGTCAAGCAGCTGTTACTTTGCCCGTGGCTTTTTAAAGCAGCTGTTACTTTGCTCCGGGGCTGGTCAAGCAGCTGTTACTTCTGCTCCGTGGCTGGTCAAGCAGCTGTTACTTCTGCTCCGTGGCTGGTCAAGCAGCTGTTACTTCTGCTCCGTGTTGGTAAAGCAGCTGTTATTCTGCCCCGTGTTGGTCAAGCAGTGTTACTTTGCCCGTGGCTGGTCAAGCAGTGTTCTTCTGCCCCGTTTTTGGGTTTTCAAGTAGCGGTTACTTCTGCAGCAGCAGTCCTGCCAGCATTTATACAGGTTCTTTACATGCAGTTTCCAGCACAATTCTAGGTTAGGTTAGGTTAGGGTAGGGGGAACGGTAAACAGCCTTCAGTGTCAGTAGTGTTACTGATTCCCTATGTGATATACTTATGTAGTTATCCACAGCATGTTTGTACTGTGTACTGCTGTACTCATAATAACCGTTACTGATTCACCTCCCTGCTTGAATCACTGTTATATCACTGACCGTTATGTGACTGCTGACCTAGCATGATGTTGGAATGCAGCCATTGCCCTCCGGGCACTGGGCAGGGCAGTTCAAGACGAGACATTGGGAAGGAGACAGGTCAGGCTATGGCGCTCCTTATTTTACCGTTAATATAAGTTACCAAGCCACCCATCGTGTGTGTTTATTTTGAACCCCATACGACATGAGCAGTCACCCATTTCACTGTTTTTACATTAGTGACGAGATGCCTGTTGGTTCCGAGGAGGACTGTCAGTAAGGAACACTCTTAAATAACAGCAGTTGTGATACTTACGGAGCACTGTGACTTGGCAGGTCACTCTGATCTCGCCATTAAAAATCTCATTAATACCCCATTAAATTCGCCATTAAAATTCCATTAAAATCTCCATTAAAATCCCTAGTTAAACCCCATTAAAATCCATATTAAAACTGTCATTAAAATCTCTATTAAAACCCTCATTAAAATTCCCATTAAAATCCCCATTGTAAGGCTATGACCTCACTGACTCCGGCAGGTCACCTGGCAAGTCCCCTCTTGTGTTTGCCTTATTGTTTGTCTCCCCCGGGGGATCAACATTCACCCCCTTTCCCCTCCCTTCACCCATCCCCCTCCCCCCACCCACCTTTCTCCTCATCTGACCTCACCAGAAGACTCATCCTGGGGCAGGAGAAAGGGAAGCAGGGAGAACCAGTTGCTGGGAGGAAACGACTATGTGTAGGGAGGGTACTGGGTAGTAAACCCCGAGTCCTTTCCACCTCCCCTCTCCCCTGAGGTAAGGGGGGGGCTTCAGGACACGGTAAAGCCTCCGGGCAGGTAATTGCCGTTGACTAACCCACCAAAAAGCCTCACGGATTTACCCGTACTGACAATATTGCTTGTTAGAGATCAATAGTCTGGTTCATGGCTTTGTGATTTGTACACACGACGTGCTCTTCATTTCTCTTTATTACCTTTCTTTCCTCTCCTTCTATTCCTCTTCCTTCTCCTCCTCCTCCTCCATTTTCTTCATTCTCCTGTTCCATCTTCCTCGTACTCCTCCTCCTTCCGGGTCAAAGTACAGCCAATAATACGCGAGAGGAAATGAATCAACTGAGAAGTCTAACTCTAGAAGAAGGAGGAGGAGGAGGAGGAGGAGCAAGGGGACGACGACGAAAAGGACGAGGAGAAAGGGTAAGAAAAGAGTCCCTCTGGACGTAGTCCAGAGCCCCGCTGGGGTCTTAAGACCCCCCGAGGGGCCCCCCTGGACGTGGCCTTGGACGCTGCTAGGGGACTCTGAACCTCACTTTGGTAGCAGGACCCCTTTATGGGCCGGCTGGACGTAGCCCTGAGCCCCGCTGAGGTCTTAAGACCCCCCGGGGGGCCCGCTGGACGTGGCCCTGGATCATGCTGGGGGCCCAGTGGACATGGCAAGGGAGGGTGGACAAGTGAGACATATATAGAGAGATACACTGGTTGTAATCCTCACAAATCCTCGCCAACACCATCCTGGTGTTTCTTGTTATCCTGCAGCTTCCTTCATCCCTCCATCCTTCCCCCTCCCTCCCTCTAACTACATCCCTTCCTTCCCTCATTCCATCTGTCCCCTCACTCCTTCACCCCTTCGTCACCCCTTCAACCCATCTCTCCCTTCCCCTCATCCCTTCTCTCGTTCCGTCCCTTCTCTAGACTCACACCATCTCTCCCTACCAGCAACAACAGCCTGGTTGACCAGGCAAGTAGCAGACAAGCCTGGTCCATGATCGGGCTCTGGGAGTAGAAAGACTCTCGGAACTCATCAAAGGTATATCAGAGGTATATCCCCTTCCCTCAGGGATTTTTTTGGGGAGAGCCGAAGATAATTTAAGAACTCTCAGCACAGAGCCGCTCCTACCTCAGCCTCCAGCTCGGAGCTCACTCCTCTAATTACCTGCAAAAGAGAAGATATAGGGTGAGAAACGGAAATGTATTCATCTGCAATAAATGCGCGCATGTGCACACACACACACACACACACACACACACACACACACACACACACACACACACATAGAACTAACAGTTCTGCACAAGAGATTATTGCAAAAGTTGGAGGACCAAGCAGGGATAACAGAGCAGTCACTGCAATGGATCAGGGAATACCTGTCAGGAAGACAACAACGAGTCATGGTACGTGGCGGTGTCAGGGTGGGCGCCTGTGACGAGGGGGTTCCACAGAGGTCAGTCCTAGGACTGGTGCTGTTTCTGGTATTTGTGAACGACATGACGGAAGGAATAGACTCAGAAGTGTTATTGTTTGCAGATGATGCGAAGAATTCAATCGGACGAGGATCAGCAGAACTACGAAGGGATCTGGACAGGCTGCAGACCTGGTCCAGCAACTGGCTCCTGGATTTCAACCTCACCAAGTGCAAAGTCATGAAGATTGGGGGAGGGCAGAGAAGACCGCAGACGGAGTACAGTCTAGGGGGGCCAGAGACTACAAACCTCAGTCATGGAAAAAGATCTTGGGGCGAGTATAACACCAGGCACATCTCCTGAGAGGCACATCAACCAAATAACTGCTGCAGCATATGGGCGCCTAGCAAACCTAAGAACAGCGTTCCGACATCTCCAAAAGGAATCACCCAGGACCCTGTACATCATGTACATCAGGCCTACATTGGAATATGCGGCACCAGTTTGGAACCCACACTTAGCCAAGGACGTAAGGAAACTGGAGAAAGTGTGTGTGTGTGTGTGTGTGTGTGTGTGTGTGTGTGTGTGTGTATGTGTGTACTCACCTATTTGTACTCACCTATTTGTGGTTGCAGGGGTCGAGTCATAGCTCCTGGCCCCGCCTCTTCACTGACTGCTACTAGGTCCTCTCTCTCCCTGCTCCATGAGCTTTATCATACCTCGCCTTAAAACTATGTATGGTTCCCGCCTCCACTACTTCACTTTCTAGGCTATTCCACGGCCTGGCTACTCTATGACTGAAGAAATACTTCCTAACATCCCTTTGATTCATCTGAGTCTTCAACTTCCAATTGTGACCTCTTGTGTCTGTGTCCCACCCTCTGGAACATCCCGTCTTTGTCCACCTCGTCTATTCCCGCGCAGTATTTTATATGTCGTTATCATGTCTCCCCTGACCCTCCTTGCCTCCAGTGTCGTCAGGCCGATCTCCCTCAACCTTTCTTCGTAGGACAATCCCCGTAGCTCTGGGACTAGTCTTGTTGCAAACCTTTGCACTTTCTCTAATTTCTTGACGTGCTTGACTAGGTGTGGATTCCAAACTGGTGCGGCATACTCCATATGGGCCTGACGTAAATGGTATACAGAGTCTTAAACGAATCCTTACTGAGGTATCGGAACGCTATCCGTAGGTTTGCCAGGCGCCCGTATGCTGCAGCAGTTATCTGATTGATGTGCGCCTCGGGAGATATGCTCGGTTTTTATACTCACCCCCAGATCTTTTTCCTTTAGTGAGGTTTGCAGACTTTGGCCATCTAAACTATATTGTGTCTGCGGTCTTCTTTGCCCTTCCCCAATCTTCATGACTTTGCATTTGGCAGGGTTAAATTCAAGGAGCCAGTTGCTGGACCAGGCTTGTAGCCTGTCCAGATCTCTTTTAGTCCTGCCTGATCCTCATCCGATTTGATTCTTCTCATTAACTTCACATCATCTGCAAAAAAAGGACACTTCTGAGTCTATCCCTTCCGTTATGTGTGTGTGGGTTTGTGTGTGTGTGTGTGTGTACTCACCTAGTTGTACTCACCTAGTTGAGGTTGGGGGGGTCGAGTCCGAGCTCCTGGCCCCGCCTCTTCACTGATCGCTACTGGGGTCACTTCCCTGAGCCGTGAGCTTTATCGTACTCTGCTTAAAGCTATGTATGGATCCTCCCTCCAACTACATCGCTTCCCAAACTATTCCACTTACTGACTACTCTGTGGCTGAAGAAATACTTCCTAACATCCTGTGATTCATTCTGTGTCTTTAGCTTCCAACTGTTTTCCCCTTGTTACTGTGTCCAATCTCTGGAAACATCCTGTTTTGTCCACCTTGTCAATTCCTCTCAGTATTTGTATGTCGTTATTTGTCCCCCCTATCTCTCTGTCCTCCAGTGTCGTCAGGTTGATTTCCCTTAACCTCTCCTCGTAGGACATACCTCTTAGCTCTGGGACTATCTTGTTGCAAACCCTTTGCACTTTCTCTAGTTTCTTTACGTGCTTGGCTGGGTGTGGGTTCCAAACTGGTGCCGCATACTCCAATATGGGCCTAACGTATCGGTGTACAGGGTCCTGAACGAATTCCTTATTAAAAATGTCGGAATGCTGTTCTGAGGTTTGCTAGGCGCCCATATGCTGCAGCAGTTTTTTGGTTGATGTGCGCTTCAGGAGATGTGCCTGGGGTTATACTCACCCCCAAAATCTTTTTCCTTGAGTGAGGTTTGTAGTCTCTGAAACCCCCCAGACTGTACTCCCTCTGCGGCCTTTTTTTGCCCTTCCCCCAAAGTGTGTGTGTGTGTGTGGTGTGTGTGGGTGTGTGTGTGTGTGTGGTGTGTTTGGTTATTACCTTTATTCTTCTTCTTCTGCTTCTTCTTCTTCTTCTTCTTCTTTCTTCTTCTTCTTTTCTTCTTTTTTCTTCTTCTTTTTCTTTTATTATTATTATTATTATTATTATTATTATTATTATATTTATTACTATTAATTATAATTATTCATCAGAGTAATAAGTTCATTCAAGCGTATTTCCTGTATTGGAGCGTGGTTCCTGGCCCTGGCACCTGGCACCTGGCAGCGCAACGCGCAGCAGCGCAACAGCAGCAGCAGCAGCAACAGCAGCAGCAGCAACAACAAACAGCAGCAGCAACATCAGCAGCAGCAGCAATAGCACAGCAGCAGCAAAAAAGAGCACAGCAGCATGCACAACACAGCAGCAGCCAACAGCAGCAGCAGCAGCCAAAAAACAGCAGCAGCAGGGAACAACAGCAGCAGCAGCAACATCAGCAGCAGCAGCAATAGCAGCAGCAGCAGCAACAAGAGCAGCAGCAGCAGCAGCAGCAACAACAGCAGCAGCAACAACAGCAGCAGCAACAGCAGCAACAGCAGCGCAGCAGCAACAACAGCAACATCAGCAGCAGCAGCAACAACAGCAGGGAGCAGCAAACAGCAACAGCAGCAACAGCAGCAGCAGCAACAGCAGCCCGCAGCAGCAGCAGCACAACAGCAGCCAAGCAACACAACAGCAAAACAGCAAAAAAAAAAAACAGCACACAAACCCAG
>NC_069400.1:120034002-120039665 GCF_026875155.1 Cherax quadricarinatus | reverse complement strand
TCCCAAAAATCCATAAACGAGCCGGGCAAACAATAACAAAGTAACGGACAACAAACAGAAAGGGGAAAGAAGGAAGGAAAACACAAGAAAACTTCTGGAGCGGTTCAAAGCGACCGCTGGACCAAGAAGGTCGCTCGCTCAAACATATTTCTTCTCTGGACTGATATAAAACATACTACAAACAATTGAAATATATTATATATATATATATATATATTATATATATATATATTATATAATATATATATATATATATATATATTTATATATATATATATTACTACTGTCGAAATTCAAGGATCCGTTGGTGTCTTCATGAAGAAGGATGCTCCGTGTCTGGTCAAGCAGCTGTTACTTCTGCTCCGTGGCTGGTCAAGTAGCTGTTACTTCTGCTCCGTGGCTGGTCAAGCAGCTGTTACTTCTGCTCCGTGGCTGGTCAAGCAGCTGTTACTTCTGCTCCGTGGCTGGTCAAGCAGCTGTTACTTCTGCTCCGTGGCTGGTCAAGTAGCTGTTACTTCTGCTCCGTGGCTGGTCAAGCAGCTGTTACTTCTGCTCCGTTGCTGGTCAAGCAGCTGTTACTTCTGCTCCGTTGCTGGTCAAGCAGCTGTTACTTCTGCTCCGTGGCTGGTCAAGTAGCTGTTACTTCTGCAGCAGCCAGTCCTGCCAGCATTTATACAGGTTCTTTACATGCAGTTTCCAGCACAATTCTAGGTTAGGTTAGGTTAGGTTAGGTTAGGTTAGGTTAGGGTAGGGTAGGGGGAACGGTAAACAGCCTTCAGTGTCAGTAGTGTTACTGATTCCCTATGTGATATACTTATGTAGTTATCCACAGCATGTTTGTACTGTGTACTGCTGTACTCATAATAACCGTTACTGATTCACCTCCCTGCTTGAATCACTGTTATATCACTGACCGTTATGTGACTGCTGACCTAGCATGATGTTGGAATGCAGCCATTGCCCTCCGGGCACTGGGCAGGGCAGTTCAAGACGAGACATTGGGAAGGAGACAGGTCAGGCTATGGCGCTTCTTATTTTACCGTTAATATAAGTTACCAAGCCACCCATCGTGTGTGTTTATTTGAACCCCATACGACATCAGCAGTCACCATTTTCACTGTTTTTATTCATTAGTGACGAGATGCCTGTTGGTTCCGAGGAGGACTGTCAGTAAGGAACACTCTTAAATAACAGCAGTTGTGATATTTACGGAGCACTGTGACTTGGCAGGTCACTCTGATCTCGCCATTAAAAATCTCATTAATACCCCATTAAATTCGCCATTAAAATTCCATTAAAGTCTCCATTAAAATCCCTAGTTAAACTCCATTAAAATCCATATTAAAACTGTCATTAAAATCTCTATTAAAACCCTCATTAAAATTCCCATTAAAATCCCCATTGTAAGGCTATGACCTCACTGACTCCGGCAGGTCACCTGGCAAGTCCCCTCTTATTTTATTTTTTATTATCACACTGGCCATTCCCACCAAGGCAGGGTGGCCCGAAAAAGAAAAACTTTCACCATCATTCACTCCATCACTGTCTTGCCAGAAGGGTGCTTTACACTACAGTTTTTAAACTGCAACATTAACACCCCTCCTTCAGAGTGCAGGCACTGTACTTCCCATCTCCAGGACTCAAGTCCGGCCTGCCGGTTTCCCTGAATCCCTTCATAAATGTTACTTTGCTCACACTCCAACAGCACGTCAAGTATTAAAAACCATTTGTCTCCTTTCACTCCTATCAAACACACTCACGCATGCCTGCTGGAAGTCCAAGCCCCTCGCACACAAAACCTCCTTTACCCCCTCCCTCCAACCCTTCCTAGGGCCGACCCCTACCCCGCCTTCCTTCCACTACAGACTGATACACTCTTGAAGTCATTCTGTTTCGCTCCATTCTCTCTACATGTCCGAACCACCTAACAACCCTTCCTCAGCCCTCGGACAACAGTTTTGGTAATCCCGCACCTCCTCCTAACTTCCAAACTACGAATTCTCTGCATTATATTCACACCACACATTGCCCTCAGACATGACATCTCCATGCCTCCAGCCTTCTCCTCGCTGCAACATTCATCACCCACCTTCACACCATATAAGAGCGTTGGTAAAACTATATCTCAACATTCCCCTCTTTGCCTCCAAGGAAAAAGTTCTTTGTCTCCACAGACTCCTAAGTGAAACCACTCACTTTTTTTCCCCTCATCAATTCTATGATTCACCTCATTTTTCATAGACCCATCCGCTGACACGTCCACTCCCAAATATCTGAATACGTTCACCTCCTCCATACTCTCTCCCTCCAATCTGATATTCAACTTTCATCACCTAATCTTTTTGTTATCCTCATAACCTTACTCTTTCCTGTATTTTACCTTTAATTTTTTTTCTTTTGCACACCCCACCAAATTCATCCACCAATCTCTGCAGCTTCTCTTCAGAATCTCCCAAGAGCACAGTGTCATCAGCAAAGAGCAGCTGTGACAACTCCCACTTTGTGTGTGATTCTTTATCTTTTAACTCCACGCCTCTTGCCAAGACCCTCGCATTTACTTCTCTTACAACCCCATCTATAAATATATTAAACAACACGGTGACATCAACACATCCTTGTCTAAGGCCTACTTTTACTGGGAAAAAATTTCCCTCTTTCCTACATACTCTAACTTGAGCCTCACTATCCTCGTAAAAACTCTTCACTGCTTTCAGTAACATACCTCCTACACCATACACTTGCAACATCTGCCACATTGCCCCCCTATCCACCCTGTCTTGTGTTTGCCTTATTGTTTGTCTCCCCCGGGGGATCAACATTCACCCCCTTTCCCCTCCCTTCACCCCTCCCCCTCCCCCCCACCCACCTTTCTCCTCATCTGACTCACCAGAAGACTCACCCTGGGGCAGGAGAAAGGGAAGCAGGGAGAACCAGTTGCTGGGAGGAAACGACTATGTGTAGGGAGGGTACTGGGTAGTAAACCCCGAGTCCTTTCCACCTCCCCTCTCCCCTGAGGTAAGGGGGGCTTCAGGACACGGTAAAGCCTCCGGGCAGGTAATTGCCGTTGAGTAACCCACCAAAAAGCCTCACGGATTTACCCGTACTGACAATATTGCTTGTTAGAGATCAATAGTCTGGTTCATGGCTTTGTGATTTGTACACACGACGTGCTCTTCATTTCTCTTTATTACCTTTCTTTCCTCTCCTTCTATTCCTCTTCCTTCTCCTCCTCCTCCTCCATTTTCTTCATTCTCCTGTTCCATCTTCCTCGTACTCCTCCTCCTTCCGGGTCAAAGTACAGCCAATAATACGTGAGAGGAAATGAATCAACTGAGAAGTCTAACTCTAGAAGAAGGAGGAGGAGGAGGAGGAGGAGGAGCAAGGGGACGATGACGAAAAGGACGAGGAGAAAGGGTAAGAAAAGAGTCCCTCTGGACGTGGTCCAGAGCCCGCTGGGGTCTTAAGACCCCCGAGGGGCCCCCTGGACGTGGCCTTGGACGCTGCTAGGGGACTCTGAACCTCACTTTGGTAGCAGGACCCCTTTATTGGCCGGCTGGGACGTAGCCCTGAGCCCCGCTGAGGTCTTAAGACCCCCCGGGGGCCCGCTGGACGTGGCCCTGGATCATGCTGGGGGCCCAGTGGACATGGCAAGGGGAGGTGGACAAGTGAGACATATATAGAGAGTACACTGGTTGTATCCTCACAAATCCTCGCAACACCATCCTGGTGTTTCTTGTTATCCTGCAGCTTCCTTCATCCCTCCATCCTTCCCCTCCCTCCTCTAACTACATCCTTCCTTCCTCATTCCATCTGTCCCCTCACTCCTTCACCCCTTCGTCACCCCTTCAACCCATCTCTCCCTTCCCTTCATCCTTCTCTCGTTCCGTCCCTTCTCTAGACTCACACCATCTCTCCCTACCAGCAACAACAGCCTGGTTGACCAGGCAAGTAGCAGACAAGCCTGGTCATGATCGGGCTCTGGGAGTAGAAAGACTCTCGGAAATCATCAAAGGTATATCAGAGGTATATCCCCTTCCTCAGGGATTTTTTTTAGGAGAGCCGAAGATAATTTAAGAACTCTCAGTACAGAGCCGCTCCTACCTCAGCTCCAGCTCGGAAGCTCACTCCTCTAATATACCTGCAAAAGAGAAGATATAGGTGAGAGAAACGGAAATGTATTCATCTGCAATAAAATGCGCGCATGTGCGCGCGCACACACACACACACACACACACACACACACACACACACACACACACACACACACACACACACACACAATAGAAACTAACAGTTCTGCACAAGAGATTATTGCAAAAGCTGGAGGACCAAGCAGGGATAACAGAGCAGTCACTGCAATGGATCAGGGAATACCTGTCAGGAAGACAACAACGAGTCATGGTACGTGGCGGTGTCAGGGTGGGCGCCTGTGACGAGGGGGTTCCACAGAGGTCAGTCCTAGGACTGGTGCTGTTTCTGGTATTTGTGAACGACATGACGGAAGGAATAGACTCAGAAGTGTTATTGTTTGCAGATGATGAGAAGAATTCAATCGGACGAGGATCAGGCAGAACTACAAAGGGATCTGGACAGGCTGCAGACCTGGTCCAGCAACTGGCTCCTGGATTTCAACCTCACCAAGTGCAAAGTCATGAAGATTGGGGGAGGGCAGAGAAGACCGCAGACGGAGTACAGTCTAGGGGGGCCAGAGACTACAAACCTCAGTCATGGAAAAAGATCTTGGAGTGAGTATAACACCAGGCACATCTCCTGAGAGGCACATCAACCAAATAACTGCTGCAGCATATGGGCGCCTAGCAAACCTAAGAACAGCGTTCCGACATCTCCAAAAGGAATCACCCAGGACCCTGTACATCATGTACATCAGGCCTATATTGGAATATGCGGCACCAGTTTGGAACCCACACCTAGCCAAGGACGTAAGGAAACTGGAGAAAGTGTGTGTGTGTGTGTGTGTGTGTGTGTGTGTGTGTGTGTGTGTGTGTGTGTGTGTGTGTGTGTGTGTGTGTGTGTGTGTGTGTGTGTGTGTGTGTGTATGTGTCTGTGTGTATGTGTGTGTGCATGTGTGTGTGTCTGTGTGTGTGTGTATGTGTGTGTGTGTATGTGTGTGTGCATGTGTGTGTGTGTGTGTGTGTGTGTGTGTGTGTGTGTGTGTGTGTGTGTGTGTGTGTGTGTGTGTGTGTGTGTGTGTGTGTGTGTGTGTGTGTGTGTGTGTACTCACCTATTTGTGGTTGCAGGGGTCGATTCATAGCTCCTGGCCCCGCCTCTTCACTGATTGCTACTAGGTCCTCTCTCTCCCTGCTCCATGAGCTTTATCATACCTCGCCTTAAAACTATGTATGGTTCCCGCCTCCACTACTTCACTTTCTAGGCTATTCCACGGCCTGACTACTCTATGACTGAAGAAATACTTCCTAACATCCCTTTGATTCATCTGAGTCTTCAACTTCCAATTGTGACCTCTTGTGTCTGTGTCCCATCTCTGGAACATCCCGTCTTCGTCCACCTCGTCTATTCCGCGCAGTATTTTATATGTCGTTATCATGTCTCCCCTGACCCTCCTTGCCTCCAGTGTCGTCAGGCCGATCTCCATCAACCTTTCTTCGTAGGACAATCCACGTAGCTCTGGGACTAGTCTTGTT
>NC_069400.1:120014002-120026502 GCF_026875155.1 Cherax quadricarinatus | reverse complement strand
GACCAGAATATCCAGGGTGTAACAGTACAGGTCCAGGACCAGACCATCCAATGTGTAACAGTACAGATCCAGGACCAAGCCATCTAGAGTGTAACAGTACAGGTCCAGGACAGACCATCCAGGGTGTAACAGTACAGGTCCAGGACCAGACCATCTAAAGTGTAACAGTACAGGCCCAGGACCAGACCATCTAGAGTGCAACAGTACAGGTCCAGGACAGACCATCCAGGGTGTAACAGTACAGGTCCAGGACAGACCATCCAGGGTGTAACAGTACAGGTCCAGGACAGACCATCCAGGGTGTAACAGTACAGGTCCAGGACCAGAATATCCAGGGTGTAACAGTACAAGTCCAGGACCAGACCATCTACAGTGTAACAGTACATGTCTAGGACCAGACCATCTAGAGTGTAACAGTACAGGTCCAGGACAGACCATCCAGGGTGTAACAGTACAGGTCCAGGACCAGATCATCCAGGGTGGAACAGTACAGGACCAGGACCAGACCATCCAGGGTGGAACAGTACAGGTCCAGGACCAGGCCATCCAGGGTGTAACAGTACAGGTCCAGGACCAGACCGTCCAGGGTGTAGCAGTACAGGTCCAGGACCAGACCATCTAGGGTGTAACAGCACAGGTCCAGGACAGACCATCCAGGGTGTAACAGTAGAGGTCCAGGACCAGACCATCTAGAGTGTAACAATACAGGCCCAGGACCAGACCATCTAGAGTGTAACAGTACAGGTCCAGGACAGACCATCCAGGGTGGTACAGTACAGGCCCAGGACCAGACCATCCAAGGTGTAACAGTACAGGTCCAGGACCAGATCATCCTTGACATGAATGGAGGAAGATGGTAAGGCAGGAAGGAAGGAAGCAGGGAAGACAAGGAGGAAGGAAGAAAAGAAGGAGGAAGGAAAGGCAAGAAGGAGGGAAGGGAGGAAAGAAGAATGAAGGAGAGAATGAGGTAAAGAAAGGAAGAAGAAAGAATGCAAACAGCACTACAGTCACACAACCGAAAGAATGTTCCGAGCAACAGAATTGTTACTGCAACAGTGACGTTAACGGGTAAAAACGCATCTCAGCAACAAGACAACAGGAACTAAGGAGCGTCCGGACAGAACACAGGCAGACACGTCAAGTGGACAAACGACAGCAGGGGACACGCTGTCAGAGCAGACACGCAGCGACAGAACAGCACGGCCAGACAGAACAGGGCAAAGTCAGGCCAACAGAACAGTGCCAACGCCTCAATTAACGCAGTAACTCCTTAAAAGCAATTAACGAGTGTGTGACAGATACAGACGGGACTCTGGCACTGCATGGACTGTGATAGACACTTTGAAAAACTCGTGCACATACTGGCACTGCAGTGACACGGGGACAGACACTTAGGGAAAACCCGGGCACTCCTGCATCAGGCACATGATGGACACTTGTTCACAACACCAGGCACTCGCCAGGTGTAACAGAAGAACTTGTGACAACACTCAGTGGCACTCCTGGCACTGCAGGTGACCTGGAACATAGTTCACAAACACTCATGGCATTCACGCACTAGGGTCACTGGACAGACACTTGTCAACACTCAGGGACTCCTGAGGACAGCAGGTGACACTATGATGAACTTGTTGACAACACTCAAGTGTCATCTGGATGCAGGTGGCATATGAATGAAAAAACACTCAACAAGCAACACATTTGAACCAAACATAAAAATACTACAAAAACAACTGCCGACAGACGAAGAAACTTTAAAAACGTCTTGAATAGATTATTTTTAAGGAGAAAACTGGAACCCTAAATGATTCAACGAAATCTAGAAAAAAAGAGTCTGGTCTAAGTGAGATCAATATAGTGTCAGTATGCTGTCAGGCAGGTCAGCGCAGAGTATGAGCCGTATGGGTCAGTGCGATGTCAAAGTCAGTGTAGCCAGCTAGTGGTATGTCAATATAAGGTATTCACTTATGAGTGGGCTAAGTTGGAGCTGTGTGTCAGTAACGTCGGAATTGCATCATGTGATAGATTTGTATAAACGGTGTAAAGTCTGTATGAGTCTGTAGTGTCAGTATGGTTGTTTGAATCATATGAGCATGTAGCATCGCGAGTGTCAGTTGATCATGTACCTACATAGGTGTTCCGGGTCAATGGCCCCAGGGTCCGGCCTTAAAGGCCTCCGCTGGTCAGGCCTGATACCGCTGTTACTGCTGGCCGCAACACTAGCATACTGGCCACAGCCTGCCCGGTGGACGGCAGCATGGTCAGTGGTGTTGCGTCAAGGGATGGGATTGGTGACCACTTCCCCAGACGCAAACAGGTGCAACCCTTAATAAACATGTCTCTCGACACCCTTGCGCAGTAGTGGCTCATTTTACAGGGAGGTGTGCAACACTGTTAAAACCCAGCGCTGTCTGGCATGCGTTCCAAGTCATGCCTCTCACACCATATAAAAGCACGGGGAATCTGACTCAACGCCATAAAAATGAAACATTAGTTTATGTGCACCGCATTCATCCTGTGGACGGTACGCGCAAGAATATATCCACCCTTTGGGGGTTCGCAAGTTAATCTACCCGGGACGTGATAGAGCACGATATATCAACCTGAGACCGGTAGCGCAAGGAATTGCCATCCTGTGGACGTAACGCAAGATATATCTATCTGTGACGGTAGAAAGAAAATCCATCGTAGAATCCACTAGCGCATAAAATATATCCTATGTGGAGGAATTAACCCAATAAATCGTGGACGGTAGCGCAAAAATTATCAGTGGGGGTTAAGCGCAAGAGTATATATCTGTAACGTGTAGGAAGATATATCCATCTGTGGACGTGGCAAGAATATTTCTATCGTGGAGGGTGCAAGAATATATCACTGTAGCAGGTTGGATGCAAGAATATATCCATCTGTAGACGGTACGCAAAATATCATCTGTTGACGGTTAGCGAGAATATATCCATCTGTGGACTGGTAGCGCAGAATATATCCACTGTGGACTGGTTAGAAAAATTATCCATCCTGTGGTCGGTGTATGCGCATATACTCCGTGTGGACGGTAGGCAAGATAATCATCCTGTAACGTGGCAGGCTGAATCAACCAGTGGACTGCTAGCGCAACAAAGCAACTACGGAGCCGAAGGCAGAATATCCATCCGGTAGACGGTTTTAGCGCAAGAATAATCCATCTGTGACGTTAGCGCAAGATAATTACCTGTGGCCTAAAGCAGATTACATCCTAGACCTTAGCGCAGATATATACATCGGTGGCGTAGCGCAAAGAATATCCCCTGTGGACGGTAGCGCAGAAATATCCATCCTGTACTAAGACGGGGTGAAATATAACACCAAAGGACAGTAAGCAAGAATATTATCCATCTCTGTGGACGGTACGCAAGAATATTCTATCCTGTGGACGTAGGAAGAATATATATCCTGTGACGGTGAGCAAGAAATATATCCATCCTGTGACGGTTGCGCAAGAATATATCTATCCTGTGGACGGTAGAGCAAGAATAACCATCCGTAGACGGTAGCGCAAGATATCCCCTGTGGACGGTTTAGCGCAAGAATATATCATCCTGGCGGTTATTAGGCAAGAATATATCCATCCTGCTAGACGGTTAGCGCAAGAATATACCATCCTGTGGACGGTTAAAGCGCAGAATTATCTATCCTGTGGACGGTAGAGCAAGAATATATCCATCCTGTGGACGGTAGCGCAAGAATATATCCATCCTGTGGACGGTAGAGCAAGAATATATCCATCCTGTAGACGGGAGCGCAAGAATATATCCATCTGGACGGTTAGCGCAAGAATATATCCATCCTGTAGACGGTAGCGCAAGAATAATCCATCCTTGTGACGGTTAGCGCAAGAATATACCATCCTGTGGACGGTTTAGAGCAAAATATATCCATCCTGTAGACGGTAGCGCAAGAATATATCCATCCTGTGGACGGTAGCGCAAGAATATATCCATCCTGTAGACGGTAGCGCAAGAATATATCCATCCTGTGGACGGTAGCGCAAGAATATATCCATCCTGAGACGTTTAGCGCAAGAAATATCATCCATGTGGAGGTTTGGCAAGAATATATCCATCCTGTAGACGGTAGCGCAAGAATATATCATCCTGTGAACGGTAGGAGCAAGAATATACTATCCGTGGACGGTTTGCGCAAGAATATATCCATCCTGTGGACGGTAGCGCAAGAATATATCCATCCTGTGGACGGTAGAGCAAGAATATATCCATCCTGTGGACGGTAGCGCAAGAATATATCCATCTGTGACGGTCGCAAGAATATATCCATCTGTGACGTAGCAAGAATATATCATCCTGTAGACGGTACGCAAGAATATATCCACCTTGGACGGTAGGCAAGAAGGAAAAGTACCATATGTGGCAAAGGGAAAAATATCCATCTGTGGACGGTATGCGCAGAACTTATGGATAGACGTAGGCCTATGAATTTGCCCGAAAATTAACAATTATATTGGATTTATATCTGCAGTTCACTTATATGTCGAAAGCATAATTAAAGAAATTTGCGTAATATGTCGATATCTATTGTATAATAAGATACATGACATATACATTATTATAATAATAAATAATAATAAATAATAATAATAATAATAATAATAAATTTTATTTCTACAAGTACAAGGTATACACTCCTAGCTGACATCAATGACATACTGCTATATAGAACGCCGCTTGTTATGTAGAGCATTTCGGGCAAATTAGGTCAATTATGTCCCAGGATGCAACCCAGGTACCATTTTACTGATGGGTGAACATGGACAACTGGTGTAAAGAAACACGCCCAATGTTTCTACCCTAGCTTGGAATCGAACCCAGATCCTCACAGCGTGAAGCGAGAGTTTAGCCACCAAGCCACGGGGCACCATTGTTATTATACCGTCTATCTCTATATTCCTCAATGAGTGGACAATGAAGAACATAGTGTTCAAGATAGTGACCATAGGGCTGGCCACATACTCTGCTTGCATATTGTGTGTCTGCCAAACTGCTGGAAGTACTTGTAACCAAGCCAAAACCTGGCTACTACATCAGCCAGTACTTGTAACCAAGTCTAAACCTGGCTACTACATCAGCCAGTACTTGTAACCAAGTCTAAACCTGGCTACTACATCAGCCAGTACTTGTAACCAAGCCAAAACCTGGCTACTACATCAGCCAGTACTTGTAACCAAGTCTAAACCTGGCTACTACATCAGCCAGTACTTGTAACCAAGTCTAAACCTGGCTACTACATATTTTTCCAGCCAGTACTTGTAACCAAGTCTAAACCTGGCTACTACATCAACCAGTACTTGTAACCAAGCCAAACCTGGCTACTACATCAGCAGTACTTGTAACCAAGTCTAAACCTGGCTACTACATCAGCCAGTACTTGTAACCAAGTCTAAACCTGGCTACTACATCAGCCAGTACTAATGATAACCAAGTCTTTAAAACTGGCTACTACATCAGCCAGTACTTGTAACCAAGTCTAAACCTGGCTACTACATCAGCCAGTACTTGTAACCAAGTCTAAACCTGGCTACTACATCAGCCAGTACTTGTAACCAAGTCTAAACCTGGCTACTACAACATCAGTCTGTTCACACTGCAAGTTGCTCCATAAACGTACTTATCTAAGTTTATGTTATGGTGAGTGACAGATCTATCTACCCAGGATTCTGAAAAGAAGAGATTTAAAATAAACTCGTAAGTAACCCAAATTCCCCCCAACGAGACATTCAGTCCCTCCCCCCCCTCTCAAAATTTACGGGCCAGAGTGCCAGTGCCTCACCCCCTTCCCCCTCGAACCTCGAGGTCTGATAACACAGGCACCGACATTAGGATTAAAAATATGACTTTTGATTACAGAAGCCGAACGGTAATTTACGGACGAGCTGGCAGGGTGAGACGATGCCACGGGGTGATGAAGTGTACTCTGCAGCCTGGCACTAAGATCCAAATGTGGCACTCTGAGGGCTGCTTCTAAGTGTGGCACTCTGAGGTCTGCCTCTTAGTGTGACGATCTGAGGTCTGCCTCTTAGTGTGGCACTCTGAAAACTGCTTCTAAGAGTGTGGCACTCCGAGGGCTGCCTCTTAGAGTGCCACTCTGAGGCAGTTTCCTAATACCGGCACTATGCTGGGTTTACAACATGGGCTCCGGCCATACATCCCACATTTTTACATCGACACGACGGCACCAGCTGCCAGATGGCTCAGAAGGCAGAGGATGGAGGGAGGAAGGGAGGGAGGGAGGGAATGTGAGGAGGGAGACGGGAGATAACATATGGTAGAGGAGGGCATGATATAGTACTGGTCCAGGAACACAGTGTTCCAGGAGAACACAGTGTTCCTGGAACAGATGTATCCCTGGCAGTGAGAACAGAAGTATCCCTGGCAGTGAGAATAGAAGTATCCATGGCAGTGAGAACAGATGTATCCCTTGCAGCGAGAACAGAAGTATCCCTGGTAGTGAGTACAGAGGTATCCCTGGCAGTAAGAGGTGAAGAGGGATACATAAAGAATGGAACAGTAGCAGCTGCCAAGGAACATAAATATTAAATGACCACAAACAGCAAACAATGGTCTTCACCCCGCCCGCCCACCCACCACGCCCGCCCACCCACCTTCGCCCACGGCACAACCAACTGTCACTTCGCCCATGGGTAATAAACACCCGCCCACTCCCCACCCATGGGTCATACACCCAGCTGCTCTTAAACCCGCCCCTACCCACGGCACAAAACACTACCACCCACGACCCACCCAATACCTCTCCACCCTCATCCTACCCCCCTAACTTAACCTCCACCCACCACCTCAACTTCAAACAGCACTACTACTCTCCCTGCACTCCACGTCCCCTTCCCTCCACGCGGCTGCCCCACCAAACATTCCAAATCTCCACCACCTGGAGGGTATTCCAGGAGATAAACGCCCCCTCTGATCGGTCTCAGAAAAGACCTCCCAGTGGATCAGGGTCTGATCAACCAGGCTGTTACTGCTGGCCTCACGCAGACCAGTGGACAGTCACAGGAAACTATCCAGTTCCCTCTTGAAGATATTTGGGATCTAATGGTAATCCCCTTTATGTATGACGGAAGGCTATTGAAGTCTTCGGACCCTTACGCTTACTGTCTTGCTCTCCGTGTATAAATGATACTCTTGCTTTTCAACTTTAGGTGTTTGACACCGTCTAGCGAGCCTCTTGCTTTCGTACGGAGTAATTTCTGCATACAAAAATCACTCCCTACGAAAATTATGATGTATCTTTCTCGCCTGCGTTCCAAGGAGTACAGGACAAGGGACTTCAAACGGTCCCAGTAATTGAGGTGTTTTGCTGTCCTTATACGTGCAGTGAACGTTCTCTGTATATTTTCCAGATCTGCAATTTCGCCTGCCTTGAAAGGGGCTGTTAGTGTACAGCAATATTCCAGCCCAGAGAGAACAAACGATCTAAAGAGAATCATCATGGGCTTGCCATCCCTAGTTTTGAAGGTTCTTATTATCCATCCTATCATTCTCATCGCAGATGTGATAATGACAATGTTGTGATCTTTGAAGGTGAGATCCTCTGACATTATCACTCCCAGGTCCTTCACATTTATTTCTCGCTTTATTGTCTGGTTAGAATTTGCTATATATTCCGATCCAGTTTTTATTTCAAGTTTTCGACAGCGGAGTAACTGAAAATTGTACGAAAAAAGAGTAAAAAAACAGAGGAAGAGAAAAGGAGGCAGAGAACAAAATATGAAGGAAAGGAAAGAGAAGAAAACAGGAAGAGAAGAAAAGAGAAGGGGAAGAAGAGAACAGAGAAGAAGAAAAGAGAAGCAAAAAAGGAGGTGCAGGAGAAGAGGATAAGAAGACAAGATAAGAAAAATGGAGAAGAAAAGAAGAGGAGGTGGAGGAGGAGGAGGTCACAGCCTGGCTGGTTTAAAGTGTCCTCCACTTCCTCCACTCTTCCGGTCTCTCACTTCTCTATCTCCTCCAGTTAGTCTTCCTTGATTTTCTCACCTCCCATCTCCCCTTTCACTGGTTTCCCCTCTCCTTTTGTACCCGCTGGTTATTCTCTCAATTAATCCTGGTTTCCTCTCTCCCTCTCTTCAGTAATAATATTGCCTTCCTCCTCTGCCCTCTCTCAATCCCTTACCTCCCTGCTTCTCTTATTCCCTCCATTCACTCATCTGTGCCATTTTTAGGACTGATATTATATATATATATATATATATATATATATATATATTATATATTATATATATATATATATATATATAATATATTATTATATATATATATTATATTAATATTATGTGTGTGTGTTGTGTGTGTGTGTGCGTGTGTACTCCCTATTTGTGGTTGCAGGGGTCGAGTCCTAGCTCCTGGCCCCGCCTCTTCACGGTTGCTACTAGACCCTCTCTCTCCCCGTCCATGAGCTTTATCAAACCTCGTCTTAAAAACTGTGTATGGTTCCTGCCTCCACTACGTCATTTTCTAGGCTATTCCACTGCCTTACAACTCTATGACTGAAGAAAATACTTCTACTATTTCTCTGACTCATTTGTGTCTTCAACTTCCAATTGTGGCCTCTTGTTTCTGTGTCCCCTCCCTGGAACATCCTCGTCCTGTCACCTTGTCTATTCACGCAGATTTTATATGTCGTTATCATGTCTCCCCTGACCTCCTGTCCTCCAGTGTCGTCAGGCCGATTTCCCTTAATCTTTCTTCATAGGACATTCCCCTTAGCTCTGGAACTACCTTGTTGCAAACCTTAGTACTTTCTCTAGTTTCTTGACGTGCTTTATCAAGTGCGGGTTCCAAAACAGGTGCTGCATACTCCAGTATGGGCCTGACATACACGGTGTACAGTGTGTGTGTGTGTGTGTGTGTGTGTGTGTGTGTGTGTGTGTGTGTGTGTGTGTGCTCACTATTTGTGGTTGCAGGGTCGAGTCACGCTCCTGGCCCGCCTCTTCGCTGATTGCTACTAGGTCCTCTCTCTCCCTGCTCCATGAGCTCTATCATACCTCGCCTTAAAACTATGTATAGTTCCTGCCTCCACTACGTCACTTTCTAGGCTATTCCACGGCTTGACTACTCTATGACTGAAGAAATACTTCCTAACACCCCTTTGATTCATCTGAGTCTTCAACTTCCATTGTGACCTCTTGTGTCTGTGTCCATCTCTGGAACATCCCGTTTTGTCCACCTTGTCTATTCCGCGCGCAGTATTTTATATGTCGTTATCATGTCTCCCCTGACCTCCTGTCCTCCAGTGTCGTCAGGCCGATTTCCCTCAACCTTTCTTCGTAGGACAACCCGTAGCTCTGGGACTAGTCTTGTTGCAAACCTTTGCACTTTCTCTAATTTCTTGACGTGCTTGACTAGGTGTGGATTCCAAACTGGTGCTGCATACTCCAGTATGGGCCTGACGTAAATGGTATACAGAGTCTTAAACGAATCCTTACTGACGTATCGGAACGCTATCCGTAGGTTTGCCAGGCGCCCGTATGCTGCAGCAGTTATCTGATTGATGTGCGCCTCAGGAGATATGCTCGGTGTTATACTCACCCCAGATCTTTTTCCTTGAGTGAGGTTTGCAGACTTTGGCCATCTAAACTATATTGTGTCTGCGGTCTTCTTTGCCCTTCCCCATCTTCATGACTTTGCATTGGCAGGGTGTGTGTGTATGTGTGTGGTGTGTGTGTGTGTGTTGTGTGTGTGTGTGGTGTGTGTGTGTGTGTGTGTGTGTGTGTGTGTGTGTGTGTGTGTGTGTGTGTATGTGTGCGTGTGTGTATGTGTGTGTGTGTGTGTGTGTGTGTGTGTGTGTGTGTGTGTGTGTGTGTGTGTGTGTGTGTGTGTGTGTGTGTGTGTGTGTGTGTGTCGTGCAAAATATGTAAAATTTGCGAATTTGGCTTAAATAGCAAAGTTCATCTTGCCATATAGGACAAGCGAAAATTTGTGTATGCAATAATTTCGCAAAAATCATTCTGAACCTAACGAAAAAAAAATATTTCATTGTGTTTGTCTATTATTAAATTATTATAAACTTATCTAAAATATATTTAGTTGGATTAGGATCAATTAAATTGCGCTTGTTATAATAAGATTAGGCAAGTTTTCTAAGGTTCTTTTGGTACAAAATTATCAATTTTTACATTAACATAAATGAAAAATATATATCTTTAAACATATAAAAGAATTTTTTTTAGAAAGGGCTTAATTTTAAATGAGTTCTTGCTAACTGACCAGTTTTACCTATTCGGCACGACAAGTTTTTCTTTTTCCGGCCACTTTGCCTTGGTGGGAGACGGCCGATGTATTAATAAAAATATTTATATATATATATTATATATATATATATATATATATATATATATATATATATATATATATATATATATATATATATATATATATATATATAAGCATGTACATGTGTCTCAGTTAACTATTGAGAGGATCTGTCCCACAATACATTTGGTTCAGTGTTGTGTATTAAGAACTCTCACATAATTTACTAAACTCAGCATAAATAACGTCGCACGCTATTGTTGTCAACGGCTTCTCTCCGACACTGCAATGTTATATTCACCGCAAAAAAATCTGTAGTATAGAATATCATTAACTCTTGTATAGAGCGGAAGATTAATGCGAGGGGCCGGAGAGTGTTCATGTTAGATCTTACTGTCATGGATCACAAGTGTTGCTGTCAACACTACCTACCAACCTGCCTGGAGGGTGGGTAGGTAGTCAGGTAGGTTAGTATGTATGTAGGCAGGTAGGTAGGTAGAGAGGTAGGTAGGTAAGTAGGTAGGTTAGTTGGTAAGTAGGCTGGTAGGCAGGTTGGTAAGTAGGTTGGTAGGCAGGTTGGTAAGTAGGTTGGTAGGCAGCTTGTTAAGTAAGTAGGTAAGTAAGTTGGTAGGCAGGTTGGTAAGTAGGCTGGTAGGCAGGTTGGTAGGTAGGGAGGTAAGTAGGTAGATTATTTGGTAAGGTAGGAGGTTAGGCTAGGTGTGTAGTAGGCTGGTTAGGCAGGTTGGTAGGTAGGGTAGGTAAGTAGGTAGATTATGTAAGTGGTTAAGGTAATGGATGGTAGGCAGGTTGGTTAGGCAGGTTGTAAGTAGGTTGGTAAGTAGGTTGGTAGGCTGGTTGGTAAAGCAGGTGGTAGGCAGGTTGGTAGGTAGGGAGGTAGGTAGGTAAGTAGGTGATTAGTTGGTAAGTGTAGGAAGATTAGTTGGGAAGTAGGATGTAGGCAGGTTAGGTAGTAGTTGGTAGGCAGGTTGGAAGTGGTGGGTAAGTAGGTTGTAGGCAGGTTGGTAAGTAGGCTGGTAGGAGGTAGGTAGGCTGAAGTGGGAGGTTGGAGGCAGGGGATTGGTAAGTAGGTTGGTATGTACGTTGGTAAGCAGGTGGTGGCAGGCAGTCAGAGAGATGGCAGGCAACATAGGCAGGCAGTCAGGCAGGCAGCTAGGTAGGTCAGGTGGGGTAGGTAGGCAGGCAGGCAGGCAGGCAGGGAGGGAGGGAGGAGGGAGGGAGGGAGGCAGGCAGGCAGGCAGGCAGGCAGGCAGGCAGGCAGGTAGGCTAGATAACTAGAACCTCCAGAGCTAGAGATCACCAGCCAGTAATGATCGTCTTGCAAGAAGTTAGTTCTCTCTACATCATAAGACAACACTGCAGAACTTCCAGGTTTATATCAATGAAAAAAAGAAACAGCTTTTTCCTGGACAAATCTCGCCATATTAACAACACGAGGATAGAACAGAATAACAATAACTTCTGCCATAATAACTCCTGGCATAATAACTTCTGGCATAATAACTCCTGGCATAATAACTTCAACAACTTCAACCACCCAAACAACTTCCCAAATCATCATGATAGAGAAATAATGCGTCTTCACATATCACCTTTCTTCTAACCATTGTTTTTGTCTCAGCTTCTTAATAATTATATTGGCGCATTAATAATTATATTGGCGCATTAATAATTATATTGGCGCATTAATAATTATATTGGAGCATTAATAATTATATTGGAGCATTAATAATTATATTGGCGCATTAATAATTATATTGGAGCATTAATAATTATATTGGAGCATTAATAATTATATTGGCGCATTAATAATTATATTGGAGCATTAATAATTATATTGGAGCATTAATAATTATATTGGAGCATTAATAATTATATTGGCGCATTAATAATTATATTGGAGCATTAATAATTATATTGGAGCATTAATAATTATATTGGAGCATTAATAATTATATTGGAGCATTAATAATTATATTGGAGCATTAATAATTATATTGGCGCATTAATAATTATATTGGAGCAATTAATAATTATATTGGAGCATTAATAATTATATTGGAGCATTAATAATTATATTGGCGCATTAAAACCAAACCCGGAATTACTGGAGTGTTGACCAACACTACATAAACTGTAATAATCATATTAGGGAGATTAATAATT
>NC_069400.1:120010084-120013502 GCF_026875155.1 Cherax quadricarinatus | reverse complement strand
TCAGGATGGCTGGGCCTTTACCTGTACGTTACCCTGGTGGTCGGTCCTGGGCCTGTACTGTTCCACCCTGGATGTCTGGGGCCCGGGGCCCGTACTGTACACCCATATGGTCTGGTCCTGGACTTGTACTGTTACACTGTAGATGGTCTGGTCCTGGACCTGTACTGTTACACTGTAGATGGTCTGGTCCTGGACTTGTACTGTTACACCCTGGATATTCTGGTCCTGGACCTGTACTGTTACACCCTGGATGGTCTGTCCTGGACCTGTACTGTTACACCCTGGATGGTCTGTCCTGGACCTGTACTGTTACACTCTAGATGGTCTGGTCCTGGGCCTGTACTGTTACACTCTAAATGGTCTGGTCCTGGACCTATACTGTTACACCCTGGATGGTCTGTCCTGGACCTGTACTGTTGCACTCTAGATGGTCTGGTCCTGGGCCTGTACTGTTACACTTTAAATGGTCTGGTCCTGGACCTGTACTGTTACACCCTGGATGGTCTGTCCTGGACCTGTACTGTTGCACTCTAGATGGTCTGGTCCTGGGCCTGTACTGTTACACTTTAAATGGTCTGGTCCTGGACCTGTACTGTTACACCCTGGATGGTCTGTCCTGGACCTGTACTGTTGCACTCTAGATGGTCTGGTCCTGGGCCTGTACTGTTACACTTTAAATGGTCTGGTCCTGGACCTGTACTGTTACACCCTGGATGGTCTGTCCTGGACCTGTACTGTTGCACTCTAGATGGTCTGGTCCTGGGCCTGTACTGTTACACTTTAAATGGTCTGGTCCTGGATCTGTACTGTTACACATTGGATGGTCTGGTCCTGGACCTGTACTGTTACACCCTGGATATTCTGGTCCTGGACCTGTACTGTTACACCCTGGTTGGTCTGGTCCTGGACCTGTACTTGCTACACTCTGGATGGTCTGGACGGTCTCGTTTAAACATTTCTGTGCGTCATTGTGGCAAGTTTGGACCTAATAGCCTTCCTCTCTCTCTCTCTCTCTCTCTCTCTCTCTCTCTCTCTCTCTCTCTCTCTCTCTCTCTCTCTCTCTCTCATCCTCTCTCTCTCTCTCTCTCTCTCTCTCTCTCTCTCTTTCTCTCTCTCTCTCTCTCTTCTCTCTCTCTCTCTCTCTCTCTCTTCTCTCTCTCTCTCTCTCTCTCTCTCTTCTCTCTCTCTCTCTCCTCTCTCTCTCTCTTCGTGATATAACTGAAACGTGCGCTAGTGGTGCTGGTGTAGTGTGCTAGTGGTGCTGATGTAGTGTGCTAGTGGTGCTGGTGTAGCGTGCTAGTGGTGCTGGTATAGTGTGCTGGTGTAGCGTGCTAGTGGTGCTGGTATAGTGTGGTAGGGTGCTGGTGTAGCGTGGTAGTGGTGCTGGTATAGTGTGGGAGTGGTGCTGTGTAGCGTGTTGTGGTGCTGGTGTAGTGTGCTATTTGGTGCTGGTATAGTGTGCTAGTGGTGCTGGTGTAGCGGTGCTAGTGGTGATGGTGTAGGTGCTAGTGGTGCTGGTGTAGTGTGCTAGTGGTGCTGGTAAAGTGTGCTAGTGGTGCTGGTTTTAGCGTGCTAGTGTTGCTGGTGTAGCGTGCTAGTGGTGCTGGAATAGTGTGCTAGTGGTGGGTGGTGTAGCGTGCTAGGGTGCTGGTGTAGTGTGCTAGTGGTGCTGGTAAAGTGTGCTAGTGGTGCTGGTGAAGTGTGCTAGTGGTTCTGGTATAGTGTGCTAGTGGTGCTGGTGTAGTGCGTAGTGGTGCTGGTATAGTGTGCTAGTGGTGCTGGTTTTAGCGTGCTAGTGGTGCTGGATAAGTGTGCTAGTGGTGCGGTTGTGCGTGCTATGGTGGCTGTATATGTGCTAGTGGTGCTGGTGTAGCGTGCTAGTGGTGCTGGTGTAGTGCGCTAGTGGTGCTGGTGTAGTGCGCTGTGGTGCTGGTGTAGGTGTGGTGCTGGTATAGTGTGCTAGTGGTGCTGGTGTAGTTGCTAGTGGTGCTGGGAAAAGTGTGCTAATGGTGCTGGTGTAGCGTGCTAGTGGTGCTGGATAGTGTGCTAGTGGTGCTGGTGAAGTGTGCTAGTGGTGCTGGTAAAAGTGTGCTAGTGGTGCTGGTGTAGTGCGCTAGTGGTGCTGGTTGTAGGTAGGTGGTTGACTTGTTAGAGAGAGAGAGAGAGAGCAGTTGGCTTGTGGCTTGTTATGGTAATAACTTCCTTAATACCCAGTCACGGCATCTGACTTAAGACAGTGACTCTGTTGTTGAGTGTCACGGTACTTCACCTGTGTAAGTCAAATTGATGTATATTCTTTTAGGGGTGTTTTTAACGAGACTTAAGGTGTCTGATGGGGAGACTTTAGAAATAAAACTCAATATACCAAATATTTATTAAGATACCCCATCCCTCTTCCCCATCCCCCTCTCCCCTCCCTCTTCCCCCCTCCCCCCTGCCCAATCTTTCAATTATGTTCACATAATGAGGTAGCACTGTGTGTTGCCCGTTTGGAATTAATTAGCAAGTGAGGTAATTAAGTACTCTTACGTGGATGTATTAGGCTTTCCTGTCTGTCTTTTTTGGCCAGGGAACACTGCTGCTGCTGCTGCTGCTGCTGTTTCTGCGTGCTGCTTTGGTGTTCTGCTGCTGCTGCTGCTGCTGCTGTGCTGTTGTTGTTGTTGCTGCTGCTGCTGCTGTTCTCTTGCTGCTGCTGCTCTGCTGCTGTGCTGCTGCGTTGTTGTGCTGCTGCTGCGTGCTGTGCTGTTTTGTTGCTGCGTGCTGTGCTGCTGTTTTTGTTGGTTGCTGCCGCTGCTGCTGTTTTTGTTGTTGCTGCTGCTGCGCTGCTGCTGCGCTGCTGCTGGCTGCTGTTGTTGCTGCTGCTTGCTGCTGCTGCTGCTGTTGTTGCTCTTGGCTGCGCTGCTGCTGTTGTTGCTTTTTGCTGCTGCTGCTGGGTGCTGCTTTTGCTGCTGCTGCTGCTTGCTGCTGCGCTGCTGCTGCTGTTGTTGCTGCTGCTGTGCTTGCGTTGTGTTGTTGGTGCTGCGCTGCTGCGTTGTTGTTGCTGCTGTTGCTGCGCTGCTGCTGCTGCGTTGCTCTTGCTGCTGCTGCTGTGCTGCTGCACTGCTTTCTGCTGCTACTGCTGCTGCTGCGCTGATGCTGCTGCTGTGCTGCTGCTGCTGCTGTTGTTGTTTTCTGCTGCTGCTGCTGCTGCTGGTGCTGTTGCTCTTGCTGCTGCTGCTGCTGCTACTGCTGGTGCTGCTTGCTGGGTGCTACTGCTGCTGCTGCTGTTGCTGCTGCTGCTTTTGCTGTGTTGTTGTTGCTGCTGCTGCTGTTGCTGCGCTGCTGCTGCTACTGCTGCTGCTGGGTGAGTTGTTGTTGCTGCTGCTGCTGCTGCTGCTGCTGTTTTGTTGCTGCTGCTGCTGCTGCTGCTGCGCTGCTG
>NC_069400.1:119992584-120007584 GCF_026875155.1 Cherax quadricarinatus | reverse complement strand
CTGCTGCTGCTGCTGCTGCTGTTGCTGCTGCTGCTGCTGTTGTCTTGCGCTGCTGCTATTGCTGCTGCTGCTGCTGCTTGCTGCTGTTGCTGCTGTGCTGTTGCATGTTTTGCTGTGCTGCTGTTGTTGCTGCTGCTGCTGCTGTTGTTGCTGCTGTTGTTGCTGCTGCTGCTGTTGTTGCTGCTGTGCTGTGTTGCTGCTGCTGTTGCTCTTGCTGCTGTTTTTGCTTGTGCTCTTGCTGCTGCTGCTGCTCGCTGTTTTGCTGCTGCTGTTGTTTTTGCTGCTGCTGCTGCTACTGGCTGTTGCTGCTGCTGCTGCTGCTGCTGTTTTTGTTGTTGCTGCTGCTGCTGCCTGTCTGCTACTGCTGTTGCTGCTCTACGCTGCTGCTGCTGCTGCTGCTGCTGCTGTTGCGTGCTGTTGTTGTTGCTGCTGTGCTGCTGCTACTGCTGTTGCTGCTGCTGCTGTGCTGCTGCTGCTGCTGTGTTGTTTTTCTGCTGCTGCTGTGTGTGCTGCTGCTGCTGCTGCGTTTTTGTTGTTGTTGTTGTTGTTGTTGTGTTGTTGTGTTTGTTGTTGTTGTTGTGTTGTTGTGTTGTTTCTGCTGTTGCTGCTTTCGCTGCTGTTGCTGCTGTGCTGCTGTTGCTGTGCTGCTGCTGTTTTTTGCTGCTGCTGTTGTTGTTGTTCTGCTGCTGCTGCTGCTGCTGTGCTGGCTGTTTTCTGCTGCTGCTGCTGTTGCTGCTGCTGCTGCTGCTGTTGCTCTTGCTGCTGCTGCTGTTGCTTTTCTGCGTGCTGCTGCTGCTGCTGTTGCTGTTGGCTGTTGCTGCTGCTGCTGTTGCTGCTGCGTTGTTGCTACTGTGGTGCTGCTGCTGCTGCTGCTAGCTGCTGCTGCTGCTGCTTTCTGCTGCTGCTGCTGCTGCTGTTGTTGCTGCTGCTGCTGTTGCTGCTGCTGCGCGTACTGCTGCTGTGGGTGCTGCGCTGATGTTGTTGTTTCTGTGCTGCTGCTCTGCTGCTGCTGCTGCTGTTTGCTGCTGCTGCTGCTGCTGGGTGCTGCTGCTGCTGTTTGCTTTTTTGTGCTGGGGCTGCTGCTGCTGCTGCTGCTTTTTGTTTCTGTGCTGCTGCTGTTGCCTTGCTGCTGTTTTTCCCGTTGCTCTTGCTGCTGTTGTTGCTGTTGCTCTTGCTGCTGCTGCTGCTGTTGTTGCTGCTGCTTCTGTTGTTGCTGCTGCTGCTGCTACTGCGCTGCTGTTGCTGCTACTGCTGCCCGTGCTGCTGCTGCTGCTGTTTTGTTGCTGTTCTCTTGCTGCTGCTGCTGTTGTTGTTGCTGCTGCTGCTGTTGCTGCTGCTACGCTGCTGTCTTGCTGCTATGCTGCTGCTGTTTCGCTGCTGCTACTACTGCTGCTGCTGCTGCTGTTGTTGCTGCTGCTGCTGCTGCTGCTGTTGTTGCTGCTACTGCTGCTGCTGTTTTGCTTCTACTGCTGCTGCTGCTGTGCTTGGGGCTACTGCGGGTGTGCGCTGCTGTTGTTGCTGCTACGTGCTGCTGTTGCTGCTACCCGCTGCTGCTGCTGCTGCTGCACTGCTGCTGCTGCTGCAGCTGCTTGCGCCCGCGCTGCGCTGCTGTGCTCTTGCTGCTGCTGCGCTGTTGCTGCTGCGCTGCTGCTGCTGCTGTTGCTGCCCGCTGCGCGTTGCTCTTGCTGCTGCTGCTGCTGTTGCGCTGCTGCTGCTACTGCTGCTGTGTTGCTGCTCTGCGCTGCTTTTTGCTGCTGCTGCGCTGCTGCTGTGTTGCTGCACTGCCTGCTGCTGTTCTGCTAAATGCTGCTGCTGCTGCTGTGCCTGCTGATGTTGCTGCTACTGTGCTGCCCGTTGCTGCTATGCTGCTGCTGTTGTCCTACGGGTCTTGTGCTGCTGTCTGTCTGTGCTACTGCTGCTGCTGCTGCTGGTTGTTGCTGCTGCTGCTGCTGCTGCTGTTGTTCTGCTACTGCTGCTGCTGTTGCTGCTACTGCTGCTGTGGGTGAGAGTACTGCGCTGCGCTGCTGCCCGTTGTTGCTGCTACTGCTGCGCTGTGTTGTTGCTCTTTGCTGCTGCTGCTGCTGTTGTTGCTCTGCTGCTGTTTCTGCTGCTATGCTGCTGCTGTTGCGCCTGCTTGCGTTGCGCTGCTGCTACGCTGCTGCTGCTGTTTGTTGCTGCTGCTGCTGCTGTTTTGCTGCTACTGCTGCTGCTGTTGTGCTACTGCGCTGCTGCTGCTGTGTATGCTGCTGTGCTGCTCTGCGTTGTTTTGCTACGCTGCTGCTGTTGCTGCTACGGCTGCTGCGCTGCTATGTGCTGCGCTGCTGCTGCTGTTTGCTGCTGTGCTGCTGCGTCTTGCTCTTGTGCTGCTGCTGCTGTTGCTGCTGCTGCTGCTGCTGCTCGTTGCTGCTGCTGTGCTGTTTGGTCTTGCTGCTGTGCTGCTTTGCTGCTGGGTGTGTCTGCTGTTTTTGCGTTTCTGGTGCTGTTGCTACTGTTGTTGCGCTGCTGCGTTGTTGCTGCTGCTGCTGCTGTTGTTGCTGCTGTTGTTGCGCTGCTGCTGTTGTTTTGCTGCTGCTGTTTTGCTGTGCTGCTGTGTTGCTCTTGCTGCGTTGTTGCTTGTGCTCTTGCTGCTGCTGCTGCGCTGCTGTTGTTGTGCTGCTGTTGTTGTTGCTGTGCTGCGTATGCGTTGCGCTGCGCTGCTGTGCTGTTTTTTGTTGTGCTGCTGCTGCTGCTGCTGCTGCTACTGTGTTGTGCTGTACTGCTGCTGCTGCGCTGCTGTGCTGCTGTTGCTGTGCTGTTGTTGTTTGCTGCTGTGCTGCGTGCTGCTACTGCTGTTGCTGCTGCTGTGCTGCTGCTGTGCTGTGTTGTTGTTGCTGCTGCTGCGCTGCTGCTGCGCTGCTGCGCGTGCTGTTGTTGTTGTTGTTGTTGTTGTTGTTTTGTTTTGTTGTTGTTGTTGTTTTGTTGTGCTGCGCTGTTGCTGCGTGTGCTGTTTCTGCTGTGCTGTGTTTCTGCTGCTGCTGTGTTGTTCTGCTGTGTTGTTGTTGTTGCGCTGCTGCTGTGCTGCTGCTGTGCTGTTGCTGCTGCTGCTGCTGTTTCTGCTTTCTGTGCTGGTTGTCTTGCTGCTGCTGTTTGTGCTGTGCTGCTGCTGCTGCTGCTGTTGCTGTTGCTCTGTGTTTCTGCGTGTTGCTGCTGCTGTTGTTCTGTGTGTGCTGCTGCTGTTGTTGTGCTGTGCTGTTGTTGCTGCTGCTGCTGCGTTGTTGTGCTACGCTGCTGCTGCTGCTGTTGTTGCTGCGCTGCTGTTTTTGCTGTGCTGCTGCTGTTATTGCTGTGCTGCTGCTGTTCTGCTTTGTTTTCTGCTGCTGCTGTTGTTGCTGCTGCTGTTGTTGTTGCTGCTGCTGTGTTTCTCTTTGGTTGCTGTTGCGCATGTTTGTTGTTTTTGTTGCTGTGCTCTGCTGCTGCTGCTGCTGTTTCTGCTGTTGCTGTGCTGTTGCTGCTGCTCTCTGCTGTTGCTGCTGTGTGCTGTTGTGTGCTGCTGTTGCTGCTGTTTCTGTTTGCTGCGCTCCCGTGTTGTTTGTTGCTGCTGCTGCGGGTTTTGCTGCTGTGCTGCTGCTGCTGCGCTGCTGTTGCTGCTGTTGTGCTGTTGCTGCTTCTGCGCTGGTTTCTGCTGTGTTCTGTTGCTGTTGCTTTGCTGCTGTGCTGTTGCTGCTGCTGCTGTGCTGCTGTTGCTGTGTGTGTTTTTTCTTTCTGCTGCTGCGTTGCTCGTGCGCGTGCTGTTTCGCTGTGCTGCTGCTGTTGCTGCTGCTGTGCTGTGCTGTTGCTGCTGCTGTTGGTTGCTGCGCTGTTGCTGCTGCTGCTGTTTCGCTGTTGCTGTGCTGCTGTTGCGGTGCTTGGGTTTCTGTTGTTGTGTGCTGCGTTGGTTTTCTGTGCTGCTGTTTCTTTGTGCTGTGCGCTGTTGCCCGTGCGCTGTGCTGCTGCTGTTCGTGTTGCTGCTGCTGCTGCTGCTGTTGCTGTGCTGTTCTGTTGCTGTTGCTGCGCGTTGCTGCTGCTGTGCGCTGCTGTGTTGTGCTGTGCTGTTGCTCTGTTGCTGTTGCTGCTGTGCTGTTTTTGTGTGCTGCGATGTTTGTTGTTTTCTGCTGCTGGTGTTTTCTGCGTTGCTGCTGCTGTTGTTTTCTGCTGCTGTTTTTCTGTGCTGCTGCGCTGGCCCCCTTTTTGCTGCTGCTGCTGTATTGCTGCTGCTGCTGATGTTCTGCTGCTGGGTGTTGTTGCTGCTGTGCTGTTGTGTGCGCTGCTGTTCTGTGCTGCTGCTGTTGCTGCTGCTCTGCTTTGTTGCTGCTGTGCTGCCATTCTGCTGCTGCTGATGTTGCTCGCTGCTGTTGTTGCTGTGCTGCTGTTGCTGTGCTGCTCGTTGCTGCCTGCTGCTGTTGTGCTGCCAGGTGCCGGTGCCAGTGCCAGGAACCACGCTCCAATACAGGAAATACCCTTTAATGAACTTATTACTCTGATGAATAATTATAATTAATAGTAATAAATATAATAATAAATAATAATAATAATAATAATAATAAAAGAAGAAGAAGAAGAAGAAGAAAGAAGAAGAAGAAGAGAAGAAGAAGAAGAAGAAAAAAGAAGCAAAAGAAGAAGAATAAAGGTAATACCACACACACACACACACACACACACACACACCACCACACACACACACACACATTGGGGAAGGGCAAAAAAGGGCCGCAGACGGAGTACAGTCTAGGGGGTCAGAGACTACAAACCTCACTCAAGGAAAAAGATCTTGGGGTGAGTATAACACCAGGCACATCTCCTGAAGCGCACATCAACCAAATAACTGCTGCAGCATATGGGCGCCTAGCAAACCTCAGAACAGCATTCGACATCTTAATAAGGAATCGTTCAGGACCCTGTACACCGTATACGTTAGGCCCATATTGGAGTATGCGGCACCAGTTTGGAACCCACACCTAGCCAAGCACGTAAAGAAACTAGAGAAAGTGCAAAGGTTTGCAACAAGACTAGTCCCAGAGCTAAGAGGTATGTCCTACGAGGAGAGGTTAAGGGAAATCAACCTGACGACACTGGAGGACAGGAGAGATAGGGGGGACATGATAACGACATACAAAATACTGAGAGGAATTGACCAAGGTGGACAAAAACAGGATGTTCCAGAGATTGGACACAGTAACAAGGGGACACAGTTGGAAGCTAAAGACACAGATGAATCACAGGGATGTTAGGAAGTATTTCTTCAGCCACAGAGTAGTCAGTAAGTGGAATAGTTTGGGAAGCGATGTAGTGGAGGCAGGATCCATACATAGCTTTAAGCAGGAGGTACGATAAAGCTCACGGCTCAGGGAGGAGTGACCTAGTAGCGATCAGTGAAGAGGCGGGGCCAGGAGCTCGGACTCGACCCCCGCAACCTCAACTAGGTGAGTACAACTAGGTGAGTACACACACACACACACACACCCACACACACATAACGGAAGGGATAGACTCAGAAGTGTCCTTGTTTGCAGATGATGTGAAGTTAATGAGAAGAATCAAATCGGATGAGGATCAGCAGACTACAAGAGATCTGGACAGGCTACAAGCCTGGTCCAGCAACTGGCTCCTTGAATTTAACCCTGCCAAATGCAAAGTCATGAAGATTGGGGAAGGGCAAAGAAGACCGCAGACACAATATAGTTTAGATGGCCAAAGTCTGCAAACCTCACTAAAGGAAAAAGATCTGGGGGTGAGTATAACACCGAGCATATCTCCCGAGGCGCACATCAATCAGATAACTGCTGCAGCATACGGGCGCCTGGCAAACCTACGGATAGCGTTCCGATACCTCAGTAAGGATTCGTTTAAGACTCTGTATACCATTTACGTCAGGCCCATACTGGAGTATGCAGCACCAGTTTGGAATCCACACCTAGTCAAGCACGTCAAGAAATTAGAGAAAGTGCAAAGGTTTGCAACAAGACTAGTCCCAGAGCTACGGGGATTGTCCTACGAAGAAAGGTTGAGGGAGATCGGCCTGACGACACTGGAGGCAAGGAGGGTCAGGGGAGACATGATAACGACATATAAAATACTGCGCGGAATAGACGAGGTGGACAAAGACGGGATGTTCCAGAGATGGGACACAGACACAAGAGGTCACAATTGGAAGTTGAAGACTCAGATGAATCAAAGGGATGTTAGGAAGTATTTCTTCAGTCATAGAGTAGCCAGGCCGTGGAATAGCCTAGAAAGTGAAGTAGTGGAGGCGGGAACCATACATAGTTTTAAGGCGAGGTATGATAAAGCTCATGGAGCAGGGAAGAGAGAGGACCTAGTAGCATCAGTGAAGAGGCGGGGCCAGGAGCTATGACTCGACCCCTGCAAACCACAAATAGGTGAGTACAAATAGGTGAGTACACACATACACAAAACACACACACACACACACACACACAACACAACACACACACTTTCTCCAGTTTCCTTACGTCCTTGGCTAAGTGTGGGTTCCAAACTGGTGCCGCATATTCCAATGTAGGCCTGATGTACATGATGTACAGGGTCCTGGGTGATTCCTTTTGGAGATGTCGGAACGCTGTTCTTAGGTTTGCTAGGCGCCCATATGCTGCAGCAGTTATTTGGTTGATGTGCCTCTCAGGAGATGTGCCTGGTGTTATACTCGCCCCAAGATCTTTTTCCATGACTGAGGTTTGTAGTCTCTGGCCCCCCTAGACTGTACTCCGTCTGCGGTCTTCTCTGCCCTCCCCCAATCTTCATGACTTTGCACTTGGTGAGGTTGAAATCCAGGAGCCAGTTGCTGGACCAGGTCTGCAGCCTGTCCAGATCCCTTCGTAGTTCTGCCTGATCCTCGTCCGATTGAATTCTTCGCATCATCTGCAAACAATAACACTTCTGAGTCTATTCCTTCCGTCATGTCGTTCACAAATACCAGAAACAGCACCAGTCCTAGGACTGACCTCTGTGGAACCCCCTCGTCACAGGCGCCCACCCTGACACCGCCACGTACCATGACTCGTTTTTTGTCTTCCTGACAGGTTTTCCCCTGATCCATTGCAGTGACTGCTCTGTTATCCCTGCTTGGTCCTCCAACTTTTCCCAATAATCTCTTGTGCAGAACTGTTATTTCTATGTGTGTGTGGGGTGTGTGTGTGTGGTGTGTGTGTGTGTGTGTGGTGTGTGTGCACATGCGCGCTTTTTATTGCAGATGAATACATTTCCGTTTCTCACCCTATATCTTCTCTTTTGCGGGTAATTAGAGGAGTGAGCTCCGAGCGGAGGCTGAGGTAGGAGCGGCTCTGTGCTGAGAGTTCTTAAATTATCTTCGGCTCTCCCAAAAAATCCCTGGGGGAAGGGGAATATACCTCTGATATACCTTTGATGAGTTCCGAGAGTCTTTCTACTCCCAGAGCCCGATCAGGACCAGGCTTGTCTGCTACTTGCCTGGTCAACCAGGCTGTTGTTGCGGGTAGGGAGAGATGGTGTGAGTCTAGAAAAGGGGACGGAACGAGAGAAGGGATGAGGGGAAGGGAGAGATGGAGTTGAAGGGTGACGGGGGGGTGAAGGAGTGAGGGGACAGATGGAATGGGGGAAAGGGAAAAGGGATGTAGTTAGAGGGAGGGAGGGGGAAGGATGGAGGGATAAAGGGAAGCTGCAGGATAACAAGAAACACCAGGATGGTGTTGGCGGGGAAATTTGTGAGGATTACAACCAGTGTATCTCTCTATATATGTCTCACTTGTCCCCCCTCCCTTGCCATGTCCACTGGGCCCCCAGAAATGATCCAGGGCCACGTCCAGCGGGCCCCCGGGGGGTCTTAAGACCTCAGCGGGGCTCAGGGCAAACGTCCAGCCGGCCCATAAAGGGGTCCTGCTACCAAAGTGAGGTTCAGAGTCCCCTAGCAGCGTCCAAGGCCACGTCCAGGGGGGCCCCTCGGGGGGTCTTAAGACCCCAGCGGGGCTCTGGACTACGTCCAGAGGGACTCTTTTCTTACCTTTCCCCTCGTCCTTTTCGTCGTCGCCCCTTGCTCCTCCTCCTCCTCCTCCCCTTCTTCTAGAGTTAGACTTCTCAGTTGATTCTTTTCCCTCTGGGCGTATTATTGGCTGTACTTTGACCCGGAAGGAGGAGGAGTACGAGGAAGATGGAACAGGAGAATGAAGAAAATGGAGGAGGAGGAGGAGAAGGAAGAGGAATAGAAGGAGAGGAAAGAAAGGTAATAAAGAGAAATGAAGAGCACGTCGTGTGTACAAAACACAAGCCATGAACAGACTATTGATCTCTAACAAGCAATATTGTCATACGGGGTAAAACCGTGAGGCTTTTTTGGGGTTAGTCAACGGCAATTACCTGCCCGGAGGCTTTACCGTGTCCTGAAGCCCCCCCCTTACCTCAGGGGAGAGGGGAGGTGGAAAGGACTCGGGGGTTTTCTACCCAGTACCCCCCCTACACATAGTCGTTTCCTCCCAGCAACTGGTTCTCCCCGCTTCCCTTTCTCCTGCCCCAGGGATGAGTCCTTCTGGTGAGGGCAGATGAGGAGAAAGGTGGGTGGGGGGAGGGGATGGGTTTAAGGGAGGGGAAAAGGGGTGAATGTTTGATCCCCCGGGGAGCAAACAATAAGGCAAACACAAGAGGGGGCTTGCCAGGTGACCTGCCGGGGTCAGTGAGGTCATAGCCTTACAATGGGGATTTTAATGGGAATTTTAATGAGGGTTTTAATAGAGATTTTAATGACAGTTTTAATATGGATTTTAATGGGGTTTAACTAGGGATTTTAATGGAGATTTTAATGGAATTTTAATGGCGAATTTAATGGGTATTTAATGAGATTTTTAATGGCGATCAGAGTGACCTGCCAAGTCACAGTGCTCCGTAAGTATCACAACTGCTGTTATTTAAGAGTGTTCCTTACTGACAGTCCTCCCGGAACCAACAGGCAAACTCGTCACTAAAGTAAAAACGTGAAATGGGTGACTGCTCATGTCGTATGGGGGTTTAAAATAAACACACACGATGGGTGGCTTGGTAACTTAAAATTAACGGTAAAAAAAAGGAGCGGGGCATAGCCTGACCTGTCTCCCCCCCAATGTCTCGTCTTGAACTGCCCTGCCCATGCCCGGAGGGCAATGGCTGCATTCCAACATCATGCTAGGTCAGCAGTCACATAACGGTCAGTGATATAACAGTGATTCAAGCAGGGAGGGGAATCAGTAACGGTTATTATGAGTACAGCAGTACACAGTACAAACCATGCTGTGGATAACTACATAAGTATATCACATAGGGAATCAGTAAAAACCCACTGACACGAAGGGTGGGTTTTCCGTTCCCCCCCACCCTAACCTAAACCTAACCTAGAATTGTGCTGGAAAAATGCATGTAAAGAACCTGTTAAAATGCTGGCAGGACTGGCTGCTGCAGAAGTAAAAAGCTTTCTTGACCAGACACGGAAACAGAAGTAAAAAGCTGCTTGACCAGCCACGGAAGCAGAAGTAACAGCTGCTTGACCAGACACGGAGCAGAAGTAACAGCTGCTTGACCAGACACGGAGCAGAAGGTAACAGCTGCTTGACCAGCAACGGGAGCAGAAGTAACAGCTGCTTACCAGCCACGGAGCAGAAGTAACAGCTTTCTTGACCAGCCACGGAGCAGATAGTAACAGCTGCTTGACCAGCCACGGGCAGAAGTAACAGCTGCTTGACCAGACACGGAGCAGAAAGTAACAGCTGCTTGACCAGCCACGGAGCAGAAGTAAAAGCTGCTTGACCCGCAAAAGGAGCAGAAAGTAACAGCTGCTTGACCAGCCACGGAGCAGAAGTAACAGCTGCTTGACCAGACACGGAGCAGAAGTAACAGCTGCTTGACCAGCAACGGAGCAGAAGTAACAGCTGCTTGACCAGCCACGGAGCAGAAGTAGCAGCTGCTTGACCAGCCACGGAGCAAAGTAACAGCTGCTTGACCAGGCACGAAGGAGAAGTAACAGCTACTTGACCAGCCACGGAGCAAAGTAACAGCTGCTTGACCAGCCACGGAGCAAAGTAACAGCTGCTTGACCAGACACGGAGCAGAAGTAACAGCTGCTTGACCAGACACGGAGCAGAAGTAACAGCTGCTTGACCAGCCACGGAGCAGAAGTAACAGCTGCTTGGGCCAGACACGGAGCAGGGAAATAACAGCTGCTTGACCAACACGGAGCAGAAGTAACAGCTGCTTGACCAGGGCACGGAGCAAAGTAACAGCTGCTTGACCAGGCACGGAGCAGAAGTAACAGCTGCTTGACCAAACACGGGGCAGAAGTAACAGCTGCTTGGGCCAGCCACGGAGCAGAAGTAACAGCTGCTTGACCAGACACGGAGCAGAAGTAACAGCTGCTTGACCAGCCACCCGGGGCAGAAAGTAACAGCTGCTTGACCCGCCACGGGGCAGAAGTAACAGCTTTCTTGACCAGCCACGGAGCAGAAAATAACAGCTGCTTGACCAGCCACGGAGCAGAAGTAACAGCTGCTTTACCAGCCACGGAGCAGAAGTAACAGCTGCTTGACCCGGCACGGAGCAGAAGTAACAGCTGCTTGACCAGCCACGGAGCAGAAGTAACAGCTGCTTGACCAGCCAGGAGCAGAAGTAACAGCTGCTTGACCAGGCATGGAGCCAGAAGTATAAGCTGCTTGACCCAGGCATGGAGCAGAAGTAACAGCTGCTTGACCAGCCACGGAGCAGAAGTAACAGCTGCTTGACCAGCCCCGGAGCAAAGTAACAGCTGCTTGACCAGCCACGGAGCAGAGAAGTAACAGCTGCTTGACCAGGCATGGACAAAGTAACAGCTGCTTACCAGCCACGGAGCAGAAGTAACAGCTGCTTGACCAGCCACGGAGCAGAAGTAACAGCTGCTTTACCACCACGAGCAGAAGTAAACAGCTGCTTGACCAGACACGGAGCAGAAGTAACAGCTGCTTGACCAGCCACGGAGCAGAAGTAACAGCTGCTTGACCAGCCACGGAGCAGAAGTAACAGCTGCTTGACCAGCCACGGAAACAGAAGTTAAAAGCTGCTTGACCAGCACGGAGCAGAAAGTAAAAGCTGCTTGACCAGCCACGGAGCAGAAGTAACAGCTGCTTGGACCAGCCACGGAGCAGAAGTAACAGCTGCTTGACAGGCACGGAGCAGAAGTAACAGCTGCTTGACCAGCCACGGAGCAGAAGTAACAGCTGCTTGACCAGCCACGGAGCAGAAGTAACAGCTGCTTGACCAGGCATGGAGCAGAAGTATAAGCTGCTTGACCAGGGATGGAGCAGAAGTAACAGCTGCTTGACCAGCCACGGAGCAGAAAATAACAGCTGCTTGACCAGCCACGGAGCAGAAGTAACAGCTGCTTGACCAGCCACGGAGCAGAAGTAACAGCTGCTTGACCAGGCATGGAGCAGAAGTAACAGCTGCTTTACCAGCCACGGAGCAAAGTAAAAAGCTGCTTGACCAGCCACGGAGCAGAAGTAACAGCTGCTTGACCAGCCACGGAGCAGAAGTAACAGCTGCTTGACCAGACACGGAGCAGAAGTAACAGCTGCTTGACCAGCCACGGAGCAGAAGTAACAGCTGCTTGACCAGCCACGGAGCAGAAGTAACAGCTGCTTGACCAGCCACGGAGCAGAAGTAAAAAGCTGCTTGACCAGCCACGGACAGAAGTAACAGCTGCTTGACCAGCCACGGAGCAGAAGTAACAGCTGCTTGACCAGCCACGGAGCAGAAGTAACAGCTGCTTGACCAGCCACGGAGCAGAAGTAACAGCTGCTTGACCAGCCACGGAGCAGAAAATAACAGCTGCTTGACCAGCCACGGAAACAGAAGTAACAGCTGCTTGACCAGCCACGGAAACAGAAAGTAACAGCTGCTTGACCAGCCACGGAGCAGAAGTAACAGCTGCTTGACCAGCCACGGAGCAGAAGTAACAGCTACTTGACCAGCCACGGAGCAGAAGTAACACCTGCTTGACCAGGCACGGAGCAGAAGTAACAGCTGCTTGACCAGCCACGGAGCAGAAGTAACAGCTGCTTGACCAGCCACGGAGCAGAAGTAACAGCTGCTTGACCAGCCACGGAGCAGAAGTAACACCTGCTTGACCAGACACGGAGCAGAAGTAACAGCTGCTTGACCAGGCACGGAGAAAGTAACAGCTGCTTGACCAGGCACGGAGCAGAAGTAACAGCTGCTTGACCAGACACGGAGCAGAAGAAACAGCTGCTTGACCACCACGGAGCAGAAGTAACAGTGCTTGACCCGACACGGAGCAGAAGTAACAGCTGCTTGAACCAGCCACGGAGCAGAAGAAAAAGCTGCTTGACCAGCCACGGAGCAGAAGTAACAGCTGCTTGACCAGCCACGGAGCAGAAGTAACAGCTGCTTGACCAGCCACGGAGCAGAAGTAACAGCTGCTTGACCAGCCACGGAGCAGAAGTAACAGCTGCTTGACCAGGCACGGAGCAGAAGTAACGCTGCTTGACCAGCCCCGGAGCAAGTAACAGCTGCTTGACCAGCCACGGAGCAGAAGTAACAGCTGCTTGACCAGGCATGGAGCAGAAGTATAAGCTGCTTGACCAGGCATGGAGCAGAAGTAACAGCTGCTTGACCAGCCACGGAGCAGAAGTAACAGCTGCTTGACCAGCCACGGAGCAGAAGTAACAGCTGCTTGACCAGCCACGGAGCAGAAGTAACAGCTGCTTGGGCCAGGCATGGAGCAGAAGTAACAGCTGCTTTACCAGCCCACGGAGCAGAAGTAACAGCTGCTTGACCAGCCACGGAGCAGAAGTAACAGCTGCTTGACCAGCCACGGAGCAGAAGTAACAGCTGCTTGACCAGACACGGAGCAGAAGTAACAGCTGCTTGACCAGCCACGGAGCAGAAGTAACAGCTGCTTGACCAGCCCCGGAGCAGAAGTAACAGCTGCTTTACCAGCCACGAAGCAGAAGTAACAGCTGCTTGACCGCCACGGAGCAAAGTAACAGCTGCTTGACCAGCCACGGAGCAGAAGTAACAGCTGCTTGACCAGCCACGGAGCAGAAGTAACAGCTGCTTGACCAGGCACGGAGCGAAGTAACAGCTGCTTGACCACCACGGAGCAGAAGTAACAGCTGCTTGACCAGCCACGGAGCAGAAGTAACAGCTGCTTGACCAGGCATGGAGCAGAAGTATAAGCTGCTTGACCAGGCATGGAGGCAGAAGTAACAGCTGCTTGACCAGCCACGGAGCAGAAGTTTAAAAGCTGCTTGACCAGCCACGAGCAGAAGTAACAGCTGCTTGACCAGCCACGGAGCAGAAGTAACAGCTGCTTGACCAGGCATGGAGCAGAAGTAACAGCTGCTTTACCAGCCACGGAGCAGAAGTAACAGCTGCTTGACCAGCCACGGGAGCAGAAGTAACAGCTGCTTGACCAGCCACGGAAACAGAAGTAACAGCTGCTTGACCAGACACGGAGCAGAAGTAACAGCTGCTTGACCAGCCACGGAGCAGAAGTAACAGCTGCTTGACCAGCCACGGGCAGAAGTAAAAAGCTGCTTGACCAGCCACGGAGCAGAAGTAACAGCTGCTTGACCAGCCACGGAGCAGAAGTAACAGCTGCTTGACCAGCCACGGAGCAGAAGTAACAGCTGCTTGACCAGCCACGGAGCAGAAGTTTAACAGCTGCTTGACCACCACGGAGCAGAAGTAACAGCTGCTTGACCAGCCACGGTGCAGAAGTAACAGCTGCTTGACCAGCCACGGAGCAGAAGTAACAGCTGCTTGACCCAGCCACGGAGCAGAAGTAACAGCTGCTTGACCAGCCACGGAGCAGAAGTAACAGCTGCTTGACCAGCCACGGAGCAGAAGTAACAGCTACTTGACCAGCCACGGAGCAGAAGTAACACCTGCTTGACCAGGCACGGAGCAGAAGTAACAGCTGCTTGACCAGCCACGGAGCAGAAGTAACAGCTGCTTGACCAGCCACGGAGCAGAAGTAACAGCTACTTGACCAGCCACGGAGCAGAAGTAACAGCTGCTTGACCAGCCATGGAGCAGAAGTAACAGCTGCTTGACCAGCCACGGAGCAGAAGTAACAGCTACTTGACCAGCCACGGAGCAGAAGTAACAGCTGCTTGACCAGCCACGGAAACAGAGTAACAGCTACTTGACCAGCCACGGAGCAGAAGTAACAGCTGCTTGACCAGCCACGGAGCAGAAAATAACAGTCTTGACCCGCCCCGGAGCAGAAGTAAAGCTGCTTGACCCGCCCGGGGAGAAGTAACGTGCTTGACCAGCCACGGAGCAGAAGTAACAGTCTTGACCAACCACGGAGCAGAAGTAACAGTGTTGCCAGACGGAGCAGAAGTAAAAAGCTCTTGACCGCCCGGGCAGAAGTAACAGCTCTTGACAGCCCGGAGCAGAAGTAAAGCTCTTGACCAGCCCCGGGAGAAGTAACAGTCTTGCCCCCCGGAGCAGAAGTAAAGTGTTTACCCGCCCCGGACAGAAGTAACGCCTTGACCCGCAGGGCAGAAGTAACAGTGCTTGACAGCCCGGAGCAGAAGAAAAAGCTGCTTTACCAGCCCGGAGCAGAAGTAAAAAGCCTTGACCCCCAAAGGGGCGAGTAAAAGCTGCTTGACCCGCAGGGGGAAGTAACAGCCTTTACCAGCCCCCGGGGAAAAGTAACGCTCTTGCCAACCCAGGAAGTAAACAGCTCTTGACCAGCCCCGGAGCAAATAACGTCTTGACAAGCCCCCAGCAAAGAAAAGTCTTTAACCCCCAAAAGGGGAGAATAACAGCTTTGACCAGACGGGAGAAGTAACAGTGCTTGACCAGCCACGGAGAGAAGTAACAGTGCTTGACGACGGAGCAGAAAGTAACGTCTTGACCAGCACGGAGCGAAAGTAACAGTGCTTTACCAGCACGGGCAGAAGTAACAGCTGCTTGACCAGAAAAGGGGCAGAAGTAAAAAGCTGCTTGACCAGCCCGGAGAGAAAA
>NC_069400.1:119967563-119992084 GCF_026875155.1 Cherax quadricarinatus | reverse complement strand
ACTTTTTTCCTTCTCCCTAGCCATGATTGGGGAAACGTTTTCAAATATTTCCCAACATTCCCCACCGTCCTTTGATGTAAGCGTTCACCACCACCCGATTGTATTATCTTGGAATTAAATCAAAAAAACATTCGTCAATTTTTCCCCCATGGCAATAAAATTTGTGTCACCCCGAGAGTTCCTCGATGAGACACAGATAATACTGCCTGACAAAGTTATTATTTTTTTTACTAGGGCAAGGCTAACTTTCGAAAATGAATTATTAGTGGGATTCATTGCATTTAGTGCGAGTTACAGACTTTTAATGAACGCGGGAGTGATGGTAACTGAACAAGAGACCAATTGAATAAAGTTCTGGGTCACGATTACGCTGGTAATTCGGTGGACAGGTGACAAACGCTCTCACACACCTGTATTACCTGGCCCAGGCAATCACTGGTGTAATTGACAGGTGTTTCATCTGTATACAACCGGTAAGGGGGTGGGGGGGGTGGCAGTGTGTTTGGGTGGTGGTAAATAGTGGTAGTGGTGGTGGTGGTGGTGGTGGTGGTTAATGGTGGTAGTGGTGGTTAATTGTGGCTAATGGCGTTAGTGGTGGTGGTGGTTAATGGTGGTAGTGGGGCGGTTAATAGTGGTGGTTAATGGTGGTTTTGTTCGTTGGTGGGGGCGGTGCTGCTGTTGTTGCTGTCAGTGCTGGTATTGATGTTGCTACTGTTGCTATCACTGCTGCTGCTGCTACTGTAGTCGCTGCTACTGTTGCTGCTGCTGCTACTGTTGTTGTCGCCGCTGCTGCTACTGCTGCTGCTGAAGCTACTGTTGTTGTCGCCGTTGCTGCTACTACTGTAGTCGCTGCTACTGCTGCAGCTACTGTTGCTGTCGCCGCTGCTGCTACTGCTACTGCTACTACTGTAGTCGCTGCTGCTGCTACTGTTGTTGTCGCCGCTGCTGTTACTGTTGTTGTCGCCGCTGCTGCTATTGTTGTTGTCGCCGCTGCTGCTACTGTTGCTGTCGCCGCTGCTGCTACTGCTGCTGCTACTACTGTAGTCGCTGCTACTGTTGTTGTCGCCGCTGCTGCTACTGTTGTTGTCGCCGCTGCTGCTGCTGCTACTGCTACTGTTGCTGTCGCCGCTGCTGCTACTGTTGTTGTCGCCGCTGCTGCTGCTGCTACTGTTGTCGCCGCAGCTGCTACTGTTGTTGTCGCCGCTGCTGCTAGTGCTGTTTCTACTGCTACTGTTGTCGCCGCTGCTGTTACTGCTACTGTTGTTGTCGCCGCTGCTGCTACTGCTGTTTCTACTGCTACTGTTGTTGTCGCCGCTGCTGCTACTGCTGTTTCTACTACTACTGTTGTTGTCGCCGCTGCTGCTACTGCTGTTGCTGCTGCTACTGTTGTTGTCGCCGCTGCTGCTACTGCTGCTGCTGCTGCTACTGCTACTGTTGTTGTCGCCGCTGCTGCTACTGCTACTGTTGTTGTCGCCGCTGCTGCTACTGCTGTTGCTACTGCTACTGTTGTTGTCGCCGCTGCTGCTATTGCTGTTGCTACTGCTACTGCTGTTGCTGCTACTGTTATTGTCGCCGCTGCTGCTACTGCTGTTTCTACTGCTACTGTTATTATCGCCGCTGCTGCTACTGCTGTTGGTACTGCTACTGTTGTTGTCGCCGCTGCTGCTGCTGCTACTGTTGTCACCGCTGCTGCTACTGTTGTTGTCGCAGCTGCTGCTACTGCTGTTTCTACTGCTACTGTTGTTGTCGCCGCTGCTACTACTGCTGTTTCTACTGCTACCGTTGTTGTCGCCGCTGCTACTACTGCTGTTTCTACTGCTACCGTTGTTGTCGCCGCTGCTGCTACTGTTGTTGTCGCCGATGCTGGTACTGCTGTTTCTACTGCTACTGTTGTTGTCGCCGCTGCTGCTACTGCTGTTTCTACTGCTACCGTTGTTGTCGCCGCTGCTGCTACTGTTGTTGTCGCCGCTGCTGCTACTGCTGTTTCTACTGCTACTGTTGTTGTCGCCGCTGCTGCTACTGCTACTGTTGTTGTCGCCGCTGCTGCTACTGCTGTTTCTACTGCTACTGTTGTTGTCGCCGCTGCTGCTACTGCTGTTTCTACTGCTACTGTTGTTGTCGCCGCTGCTGCTACTACTACTGTTGTTGTTTGCCGCTGCTGCTACTGCTGTTTCTACTGCTACCGTTTTGTCGCGCTGCTGCTACTGTTGTTGTCGCCGCTGCTGCTACTGCTGTTTCTACTGCTACTGTTGTTGTCGCCGCTGCTGCTACTGCTACTGTTGTTGTCGCCGCTGCTGCTACTGCTGTTTCTACTGCTACTGTTGTTGTCGCCGCTGCTGCTACTGTTGTTGTCGCCGCTGCTGCTACTGTTGTTGTCGCCGCTGCTGCTACTGTTGTTGTCGCCGCTGCTGCTACTGTTGTTGTCGCCGCTGCTGTTACTGTTGTTGTCGCCGCTGCTGCTACTGTTGTTGTCGCCGCTGCTGCTACTGCTGTTGCTGCTGCTACTGTTGTTGTCGCCGCTGCTGTACTGTTGTTGTCGCCCCTGCTGTTACTGTTGTTGTCGCCGCTGCTGTACTGTTTTGCGCCGCTGCTGTTACTGTTGTTGTCGCCGCTGCTGCTACTGTTGTTGTCGCCGCTGCTGCTACTGTTGTTGTCGCCGCTGCTGTTACTGTTGTTGTCGCCGCTGCTGTTACTGTTGTTGTCGCCGCTGCTGCTACTGTTGTTGTCGCCGCTGCTGTTACTGTTGTTGTCGCCGCTGTGCTACTGTTGTTGTCGCCGCGGGCTGTTACTGTTGTTGTCCCCGGGCTGCTGTTATGTTGTTGTCGCCGTGCTGTTACTGTTGTTGTCGCCGTTGCTGCTACTGTTGTTGTCGGCCGGCTGCTGTTTACTTGTTGTTTGTCGCCGCTGCTGTTACTGTTGTTGTCGCCGCTGCTGTTACTGTTGTTGTCGCCGCTGCTGCTACTGCTACTGTCTTTGCTACTTCTGTTAACTTGTAGTAATTCTGAAGATACTTTCTCTTCTTAATTAATGAAGTTCCCAGTATTTCAATATCCCTGACTAACATAACATTCAGGGGGAAACCCCAGTCCCTGGAAACCCAACTCACAACCCTGACAAACCATAAACATCAGGGGGGACCCACAGTCCCTGGAACACTCCACAACCCTGACTAACATAAACATCAGGGGGGACCCACAGTCCCTGGAACACTCCACAACCCTGACTAACATAAACATCAGGGGGGACCCACAGTCCCGGGAAAAACATCCACAACCCTGACTAACATAAACATCAGGGGGAACCCACAGTCCCTGGAACACTCCACAACCCTGACTAACATAAACATCAGGGGGGACCCACAGTCCCTGGAACACTCCACAACCCTGACTAACATAAACATCAGGGGGACCCACAGTCCCGGGAACACTCCACAACCCTGACTAACATAAACATCAGGGGGGACCCACAGTCCCTGGAACACTCCACAACCCTGAATAACATAAACATCAGGGGGGACCCACAGTCCCTGGAACACTCCACAACCCTAAACTAACATAAACACGGGGGGGACTCACAGTCCCTGGAACACTCCACAACCCTGATAAAATTTAAACATCAGGGGGACCCACAGTCCCTGGAACACTCCACAACCCTGACTAACATAAACATCAGGGGGGACCCACAGTCCCTGGAACACTCCACAACCCTGACTAAAAAACATCAGGGGGGACCCACAGTCCCTGGAACACTCCACAACCCTGACTAACATAAACATCAGGGGGGACCCACAGTCCCTGGAACACTCCACAACCCTGACTAACATAAACATCAGGGGGACCCAAAAGTCCCGGAACACTCCACAACCCTAAATAAACACAGGGAAACCCACAATCTGGAACACTCCACAACCCTGACAAAAACTTTCAGGGGAAAACCCACAATCCGGGAACACTCCAAAACCCCTGACTAACATAAACATCAGGGGGACCCACAGTCCCGGGACACTCCAAAACCCGACTAACATAAACATCAGGGGACCCACAATCCCTGGAAACTCCACAACCCTGACTAACATAAATATCAGGGGGACCCACAATCCCTGGAACACTCACAACCTGACTAAAAATAAACATCAGGGGGGACCCACAATCCCTGGAACACTCCACAACCCTGACTAACATAAACATCAGGGGGGACCTACAGTCCCTGGAACACTCCACAACCCTGACTAACTTTAAACATCAGGGGGACCCCCCAGCCCCTGGAACACTCCACAACCCTGACAAAACATAAACATCAGGGGGGACCCACAGTCCCTGGAACACCCCACAACCCTGACTAACATAAACATCAGGGGGACCCACAGTCCTGGAACACTCCACAACCCTGACTAACATAAACATCGGGGGGAACCCCACAGTCCCTGGAACACTCCACAACCCTGACTAACATAAACATCAGGGGGAACCCACAGTCCCTGGAACACTCCACAACCCTGACTAACATAAACATCAGGGGGGACCCACAGTCCCTGGAACACTCCACAACCCTGACTAACATAAACATCAGGGGGGACCCACAGTCCGGGGAAGGGCTCCACAACCCTGACTAACATAAACATCGGGAAGACCCACAGTCCCGGGAACACTCCACAACCCACAAGCTAGACATTTCGCTCCCTCCAAAACCTTACATGACGTTTCGGTCCGACCTGGACCGTTATGGGTATTACTGGCGACAGGCAGAACTGAAACGTGGTTCCGGGGAAAAGACCAAAAAGTGTTTCCAGGGAAGACCAAAACGTGGGTCCAGGGAAGACCGAAACGTGGCTCCAGAGGAGACCGAAACGTGGGTCCAGAAAAAACGTGGTTTAGGCAGGACCAAAACGTGGTTCCAGGGCAGACCGAAACGTTGTCCAGGGAAAACCGATAGGTCACTTGTTGCGGATTATATTTCAAAACATTTCACACAAACCGGCAACAAACTGTTGTTCAGGTGATGAAACAGATCAACGGGACAAAAGAAACAGAGCCCGCAGGGCCTACAAGACCAACAGGACTAACAGAACCCGCATAATGAACAGGATCAACAGTACACACACAATCAACAGGACCAACAGTGCAAAACACACACAAAACAACTAGCAGTACACACATACAACCAACAGGACCAACAGTACACACAATCAACAGGACTAACAGTGCACACACACACACACATACCCAACAGGACACACAAAACTAACAGAACACACAAACCCAACAGGACCAACAGTACACGGTCATCAGAATCAACGGGATATGGAACCCAGACAACCAACGGGACCAAAGAGACTAACGGGAATAACGGGACCAACGGGACCAACAGGAAACAGGACTAACACTCGGCCATAAATATACAATTTGATTTTTATCCTTCCATTTTATATGTATTTTTTTATGTATTTTTTTATGTATTTTTTGTACCTTTTGTTTCTAGTCAATTGTTTGATGGTGTGTTTGTTTGGTTACTGTGTTTGTTTGGTTACTGTGTTTGTTTGGTTACTGTGTTTGTTTGGTTACTGTGTTTGTTTGGTTACTGTGTTTGTTTGGTTACTGTGTTTGTTTGGTTACTGTGTTTGTTTGGTTACTGGTGTTTGTTTGGTTACTGTGTTTGTTTGGTTACTGTGTTTGTTTGGTTACTGTGTTTGTTTGGTTACTGTGTTTGTTTGGTTACTGTGTTTGTTTGGTTACTGTGTTTGTTTGGTTACTGTGTTTGGTTACTGTGTTTGTTTGGTTTACTGTGTTTGTTTGGTTACTGTGTTTGTTTGGTTACTGTGTTTGTTTGGTTACTGTGTTTGTTTGGTTACTGTGTTTGTTTGGTTACTGTGTTTGTTTGGTTACTGTGTTTGTTTGGTTACTGTGTTTGTTTGGTTACTGTGTTTGTTTGGTTACTGTGTTTGTTTGGTTACTGTGTTTGTTTGGTTACTGTGTTTGTTTAGTGGTTGTGTTTGGTGGTTATTGTGTTTGGTGGTTATTGTGTTTGTTTGGCGGTTATTGTGTTTGTTTGGTGGTTATTGTGTTTGTTTGGCGGTTATTGTGTTTGTTTGGCGGTTATTGTGTTTGTTTGGTGGTTATTGTGTTTGTTTGGTGGTTATTGTGTTTGTTTGGCGGTTATTGTGTTTGTTTGGTGGTTATTGTGTTTGTTTGGTGGTTATTGTGTTTGTTTGGTGGTTATTGTGTTTGTTTGGTTATTGTTTTGTTTAGTGGTTGTGTTTGGTGGTTATTGTGTTTGTTTGGTGGTTATGTGTTTGTTTGGTGGTTATTGTGTTTGTTTGGTGGTTATTGTGTTTGTTTGGTGGTTATTGTGTTTGTTTGGTGGTTATTGTGTTTGTTTGGTTACTGTGTTTGTTTGGTTACTGTGTTTGTTTGGTTACTGTTTTGTTTGGTTACTGTGTTTTGTTTGGTTACTGTGTTTGTTTGGTTACTGTGTTTGTTTGGTTACTGTGTTTGTTTGGTTACTGTGTTTGTTTGGTTACTGTGTTTGTTTGGTTACTGTGTTTGTTTGGTTACTGTGTTTGTTTGGTTACTGTGTTTGTTTGGTTACTGTGTTTGTTTGGTTACTGTGTTTGTTTGGTTACTGTGTTTGTTTGGTTACTGTGTTTGTTTGGTTACTGTGTTTGTTTGGTTACTGTGTTTGTTTGGTTACTGTGTTTGTTTGGTTACTGGTGTTTGTTTGGTTACTGTGTTTGTTTGGTTACTGTGTTTGTTTGGTTACTGTGTTTGTTTGGTTACTGTGTTTGTTTGGTTACTGTGTTTGTTTGGTTACTGTGTTTGTTTGGTTACTGTGTTTGTTTAGTGGTTGTGTTTGGTGGTTATTGTGTTGTTTGGTGGTTATTGTGTTTGTTTGGCGGTTATTGTGTTTGTTTGGTGGTTATTGTGTTGTTTGGTGGTTATTGTGTTTGTTTGGCGGTTATTGTGTTTTGTTTGGTTGGTTATTGTGTTTGTTTGGTGGTTATTGTGTTTGTTTGGCGGTTTATTGTGTTTGTTTGGTGGTTATTGTGTGTTTGTTTGGTGGTTATTGTGTTTGTTTGGTGGTTATTTGTGTTTGTTTGGTTATTGTTTTGTTTAGTGGTTGTGTTGTGGTTATTGTGTTTGTTTGGTGGTTATTGTGTTTGTTTGGTGTTATTGTGTTTGTTTGGTGGTTATTGTGTTTGTTTGGTGGTTATTGTGTTTGTTTGGTTACTGTGTTTGTTTGGTTACTGAGTTTGTTTGGTTACTGTGTTTGTTTGGTTACTGGGGGTTTGTTTGGTTACTGTGTTTTTTTTGGTTACTGTGTTTGTTTAGTGGTTGTGTTTGGGGGTTATTGTGTTTGTTTGGTGGTTTATTGTGTTTGTTTGGCGGTTATTGTGTTTGTTTGGTGGTTATTGTTTTGTTTGGTGGTTATTGGGGTTTTTTTGGCGGTTATTGTGTTTGTTTGGTGGTTATTGTGTTTGTTTGGTGGTTTTGTGTTTGTTTGGTGGTTATTGTGTTTGTTTGGCGGTTATTGTGTTTGTTTGGTGGTTATTGTGTTTGTTTGGTGGTTATTGTGTTGTTTGGAGGTTATTGTGTTTGTTTGGCGGTTATTGTGTTTTGTTTGGTGGTTATTGTGTTTGTTTGGTGGTTATTGTGTTTGTTTGGCGGTTATTGTGTTTGTTTGGTGGTTATTTGTGTTTGTTTGGTGGGTTTTTGTGTTTGTTTGGGCGGTTATTGTGTTTGTTTGGTGGTTATTGTGTTTGTTTGGCTACTGTGTTTGTTTAGTGGTTGTGTTTGGTGGTTATTGTGTTTGTTTGGTGGTTATTGTGTTTGGGTTTTGGTGGTTTATTGTGTTTGTTTGATAGTTAAGTTTGTTTGCTGATTAGTGTGTTTGCTTGATGGTTTTGGGGTTTGGTTGTTATTGTGTTTGTTTTGGTGGTTAGTGTGTTTGCTTGATGGTTAGTGTGTTTTGTTGTTATTGTGTTTGTTTGGTGGTTAGTGTTTTTTTCTGTTTGTTAGTGTGTGTTTGGTGGTTAGTTTTTTGTCAGTGTTTGGTGGTTGGGAAGTGTGTTTGTTTCTTGGTGTGTTCGTTTGGTGGTACTGTATCTGGCTGATAGTTTGCGTGGTTGGTTACTGGTTTGTGGCTGTTTCTGAGATAGTGTGTTTGGTTGTTGTTAGTACGTCTGTATGATGGTTATTGTGTTTTTATGGTGGATGCTAATGCCCTTGTAAGATGTATGGTTGGAGTTCTTTGGTTGAGGCACGGCAGTGTGTATTACACCAGTATGGTTGTATGGTTGAGTCACATCACTGTATATAACACCAGCAGATGATAATATAAATCTGGCCCAGCAATAAAGGGTAATGACTGGTGTAGTGAGGGGATGGTGGCACAGGGGATGGTGGCACAAGGGATGGTGGCACAGGGGATGGTGGCACAAGGGATGGTGGCACAGGGGATGGTGGCACAGGGGATGGTGGCACAAGGGATGGTGGCACAGGGGATGGTGGCACAAGGGATGGTGGCACAGGGGATGGTGGCACAAGGGATGGTGGCACAGGGGATGGTGGGCACAGGGGATGGTGGCACAAGGGATGGTGGACACAGGGATGGTGGCACAAGGATGGTGGCACAGGGGATGGATGGCACAGAGGATGGTGGCACAGGGGATGGTGGCACAAGGGATGGTGGCACAGGGGATGGTGGCACAAGGGATGGTGGCACAGGGGATGGTGGCACAAGGGATGGTGGCACAGGGGATGGTGGCACAGGGGATGGTGGCACAAGGGATGGTGGCACAGGGGATGGTGGCACAAGGGATGGTGGCACAGGGGATGGAGGCACAGAGGATGGTGGCACAGGGGATGGTGGCACAAGGGATGGTGGCACAGGGGATGGTGGCACAAGGGATGGTGGCACAGGGGATGGTGGCACAAGGGATGGTGGCACAGGGGATGGTGGCACAGGGGATGGTGGCACAGGGAGGGGCAGGGGACTTCATGTATATATATACATATACATACAAAACTTGCGATTTTGGCTAACAACGCTCTTCTTGCCGAATAAGGCAAGCGGAAATTATGTACTGAATAATTTCGCAAAAAATCATTCTGAACCTAACGAAAGAAGTACATTTCACTGTGTATATTACTAAACTGCTGTAAACTTATTTAAAATATATTTAGTTGGATTAGGTTAAATTAAATTAGGCTTGTTATAATAAGGTTAGGTAAGTTTTCTAAGGTTCTTTTGGTACAAAATTATTAATTTTTTCATTAACATAAATGAATATTATATATATATATAATATATATATTATATATAATATATATATATATAAATATATATATATAATATATATATATATATATATATATACATATATGTATTATATATATATAATATATATATATATATATATATATATATATATTTTAATATATATATTTTATATATATATTATATATATATATATATAATATTTATTTTTAAACCCGTAATAAGCGAAAATTTTTAGAAAGGACTTAATTTTAAGTGAGTTCTTGCTAACTGATCAATTTTACCTATTCGGCACGAATGACAGGACCATTGTAAACATAACGTGAGAGCGTACAACCCCCCCCCCACACACACATACATGCACACACACACATACACCTACACACAGCTCAACACAAGATTTAAAGAGGTATTTACAGTGGAAACCAGTAGGACTCCAAGAAATCAGAACAGGGGGGCACACCAGCAAGTGCTGGATGAGGTACATATAACCAAGGAGGAGGTGAAGAAGCTGCTATGCGAACTTGACACCTCGAAGGTGGTGGGACCAGACAACATCTCTCCATGGGTCCTTAAAGAGGGAGCAGAGATATTGTGTGAGCCCTTAACAAAGATCTTCAACACATCTTTGAAACTGGGCAACTCCCTGAGGTATGGAAAATGGCAAATGTAGTCCCAATTTTTAAAAAGGGAGACAGACATGAGGCACTAAACTACAGACCTGTATCACTAACGTGTATAGTTGAAAGGGTCAGGGGAGAAATCATCAGGAGGAGAGTGGTGGGGCACCTGGAAAGAAACAAGGTTATAATTGACAACCACACGGTTTCAGGGAAGGAAAATCCGTTTTCACAAACCTACTAGGTTTTATGACAAGGTGAAGAAGTAAGACAAGAGAGAGAGGGGTGGATCGACTGCATTTTTTTGGACTGCAAAAAGGCCTTCAACACAGTTCCTCACAAGAGGTTACTGAAAAAGCTAAAAGGGACCCAGGCACACATAACAGGAAAGGCACTGCAATGGATCAGAGAATACCTGACAGGGAGGCAACAACGATCATGGTACGTGACGAGGTGTCAGAGTGGGCGCTTGTGACAAGCGGGGTTCCCACAGGGGTCAGTCCTAGGACCTGTGCTGTTCTTGGTATATGTAAAACGACATAACGGAAGGGATAGACTCAGAAGTGTCCTTGTTTGCAGATAATGTGAAGTTAATGAGAAGAATCAAATCGGATGAGGATCAGGCAGGACTACAAAGAGACCCGGACAGGCTACAACCTGGTCCAGAAACTGGCTCCTTGAGTTTAACCCTGCCAAATGCAAAGTCATGAAGATTGGGGAAGGGCAAAGAAGACGCAGACAACAATTAGTTTAGATGGCCAAAGACTGCAAACCCCACTCAAGGAAAAAGATCTGGGGGTGAGTATAACACGAGCATATCTCCGAGGGCACTAAATCAGATAACTGCTGCAGCATACGGGCGCCTGGCAAACCTACGGATAGCGTTCCGATACCTCAATAAGGAGTCGTTCAAGACACTGTATACCATTTAGTTAGGCCCATACGGAGTACGCAGCACCAGTTTGGAATCCACACCTAGTCAAGCACGTCAAGAAATTAGGAAAGTGCAAAGGTTTGCAACAAGACTGTCCCAGAGCTACGGGATTGTCGTACGAAGAAAGGTTGAGGGAAATCGGCCTGACGACATGGAGGACAGGAGGGTCAGGGGAGACATGATAACGACATATTTAAAAAACTGCGCAGAATAGACACGGTGGACAAAGACAGGATGTTCCAGGGGATGGACACTACACAAGAGGTCACAATTGAAGTTGAAAACTCAGATGAATCAAAGGGATGTTAGGAAGTATTTCTTCAGTCATAGAGTAGTCAAAAGTCGTGGAAAGTCTAGAAAGTGAAGTAGGGAGGCAGGAACCATACATAGTTTTAAGGCGAGGTATGAAAAGCTCATGGAGCAGGGAAAGAGAGGACCTAGTAGCAATCAGTGAAGAGGCGGGGCCAGGAGCTATGACTCGACCCTGCAACCACAAATAGGTGAGTACACACACATACACACACATACACCCCACACACACCATACACAACACACATACACACACATACACACACTCCAAAACCACACATACACACACATACACACACACACAAAACACACACACACACATACCCCACACACCCATATTGGAGTATGCGGCACCCGTTTTGGAACCCACACCTAGCCAAGCACGTGAAGAAACTAGAGAAAAATGCAAAGGTTTGGCAACAAGACTAGTCCCAGAGCTAAGAGGTATGTCCCACGAGGAGAGGTTTTAAGGGAAATCAACCGGACGACACTGGAGGGCAGGAGAGATAGGGGGGACATGATAACGACATACAAAATACTGAGAGGAATTGACAAGTGGACAAAGACAGGATGTTCCAGAGATTGGACACAGTAACAAGGGAAAACAGTTAGAAGCTGAAGACACAGATGGGAAACACAGGGATGTTAGGAAGTATTTTTTCAGCCACAGAGTAGTCAGTAAGTGGAATAGTTTGGGAAGCGATGTAGTGGAGGCAGGATCCATACATAGCTTTAAGCAGAGGTATGATAAAGCTCACGGCTCAGGGAGAGTGACCTAGTAGCGATCAGTGAAGAGGCGGGGCCAGGAGCTCGACTCGACCCCCCGCAACCTCAACTAGGTGAGTACAACTAGGTGAGTACACACACACACACACACACACACACATATTGCACACATACACACACACACACACACATACACACATACACACACACATACACACACACACACATACACACACACACACACACATACACACACACACACACATACACACACACCCACACACACACACACATACACACACACACACATACACACACACATACACCACACACATACACACACACACACACATACACACACACACACACACACACAACACGCACACACACACACACACACAAACACACACACACACATACACACACACACACACACACACACAACACACACACACACACACACATACTGTAGACAGCCTGTACTGTCTGCACAGACAGCCCATGCTGTCTGCCAGCTTAGTTCATATTTTGCGCCATGCTGGTGCTGCCCTCTGTAGCCAGGCCTCTCGTAGGCACGCTAGCCTGTCGGCCCATGCCTCTCTCTCACTCACACAGCGGCCTAGCAGCAAGACACAAGGCCTCTCCAGCTCTCTCTCGTGGGATGGCCCTGCCTGGGCCATGGGCACAACACACAAGCCTGTGTACCCACTACGACTTAACAATAAACAAAGAAGCCTCCGAAGACGTATCATTTACTACCCGCTACCAGAACCCCAAACTAACCCATTATAAATGGTGACAGCGGTGCTCACAGCAGTTGTGTTTGCCTGGAGAGAGGAAGGAGAGGTATGAAGTTATCTTCACTTCATCACCCTATACAAGAAGCATCCGTCTCTCAACGAGTTATCCTGATGTCGTGTCTGCACTTTTGAGCATCCAGACACAGGTACAAGCAGGATCTAGCCGAAATTTGCCGAAATTCTCCGAGAATTGTAAGTGGCGTCACAGTGACCCCACGCTACAGCGTCCCACGCTACAGTGTCCCACGCTGTTTCTCAAGTCACGTGTTCAGTGTCACTTGTATGCTGTTGTTGTTGTTCAGCTCAGCACAGCTGTTTCAGCAAGCCAGAGGTGAGTTTTGTGGTGATTTCTGCGTCCAGTGTGAGTTCTCTTCGTATTTGTGGGTGGGGGAGGAGAGGAGAGGAAGTGGCTGTTCCTCACCTTGCCCATGCTCGCCCTACTCACCCTCACCCGTCTACCATACACCACTCACCACTGCCCACTCCCTCTGCTGTGTTTTCTGCTGTTTTCCATGTGAATTCATTGCCAGAGCTGTGTATCCGAGTGCCCGAGGCCACTCGAAGCTACGTGTATCAGCATGCCACGTAGATCACGACACCACGTGGATCACGACGCCACGTGGGTGTGGGCGATGTCACGTAGACCTACGAGCTACGTGAGTTACCAGATGTCCAGGCCACATGCTGTGGTCTGCTGCCCACATCACATTGACGTCACCCACGATGCTGCCCGACTTCATGACATCACGATGTCTGCCTGACGTTACCTCAAGATGTCTGCTGACATCACCTCGAGATGTCTGCTGATGTCACCTCGAGATGTCTGCTGACGTCACCTCGAGATGTCTGCTGACGTCACCTCGAGATGTCTGCTGACGTCACCTCGCAACATCACGCCTGACATCACATGATGTCACCATCGAGTGTTTCTAGTAATTATTTTAGTATTGTCGAGAAGACTGAGAGAAGATATATGTCGTGTTAATTAATTCCTCTCAGTCAGTGTTCTCACATTTTAGTATATGTCTTAGTGTCAGTTTTGTGAACAGAAAAGCATCATTTGCTAGTTTAAGCCATGTTGTATCGCGGTGTGTTTTTAAAGTTTCCGTGTGTCCAGTGAGGTCTGAGCCAGACCTGAGTAGCACCTCTGTGCTAAGTCACCCGTGTGACCAGTGTTTGACAGCTGATTACTCAGCCCTGAGCGTATGAGCCCTCTTGTACAGAAAGCTTTTATGCTCGTCGCTCGTGATGTTCTGCAGAATCGTACCTGCTACAATTCCCATCGAGATTTGTTTCACTTTCACCTCCAGACCATCAGAGTGCAGTTATATGTAGAGAAACAAGTCTGGGGACGCTTAGACTAACCTCTGCTATAACTCCAACTGTCGAGAGAATGACACACTGTGTCAGCCTCGTGTCACAAGCTTCAGTGAGCAACCTGCACAAAGAAGATGTCACTTTGACTGCTAGCTCTCTCACTGCAGTCTGGTATATGATGTTACGGCTCCACGCTCGCCCGCAGTGACAGCCCAGCGACAGTACCAGTCGAGAAGTGTCCTGAGTCGCTTGCCAGAAGTCCTGCCCAGTTGCCGAGTTTTGTCGACGCCTCACTCGAGGGCACCAGCATGTTGTGCCCCAGGTTGAGTGAAACCTGCAGCGACTCCTACGATGACTGCTTCACCGTTCCAGAGGAGACCGTAACCTGTTACGTCACAGCTCAGCCGCAGCGATGTCTCCCGTGTTGCAGTATGTCCAGACGCAGGAAGGCGTGCAGTGATGCCCTTCGACGCTCATTGCCTATGACCACGATGTTTAGCACACCCCACATGTTTTTTCTTCCCTCCCTGTAGGAAGTTTTTTTTCCATGTCCATATATATATATATATGTTTTTATTTTGTGTTCTGTGCCCTGTTCCTACGAGAGAGAGAGACCGAGTTTCTTTTACTACCAGTATTGTCGTGTCGGGACGACGTGCGGTAGGTGGCCGAGCATATGTAGACAGCCTGTACTGTCTGCACAGACAGCCCATGCTGTCTGCCAGCTTAGTTCATATTTTGCGCCATGCTGGTGCTGCCCTCTGTAGCCAGGCCTCTCGTAGGCACGCCAGCCTGTCGGCCCATGCCTCTCTCTCACTCACACAGTGGCCTAGCAGCAAGACACAAGGCCTCTCCAGCTCTCTCTCGTGGGATGGCCCTGCCCGGGCCATGGGCACAACACACAAGCCTGTGTACCCACTACGACTTAACAATAAACAAAGAAGCCTCCGAAGAAGACGTATCATTTACTACCTGCTACCAGAACCCCAAACTAACCCATTATAATACACACACACACACACACACACACACACACACACACACACACACATATACACACACACATCACACACACACACACACACACACACACACACACACACACACAATTATCGTATACATACATGACCAGGAGAGAAAATATTTACAGTAATAACGAGCGGAAAAAAAGAAGCAAAATTGAATTTCACTTACACTTCCCAACTATATTTTTTATTTGTTGTTTTTTACGCTAAAGATAACGAACGAAAAACTAAACAAATAAAAGAGTTACGTCATCACAAAATGTGACAAGAAACTAAGCTGTACTTTTGTGTACTTAATTTAAATGTATAGTGGGTTGTAATTAATGTGTGTGTGTGTGTGTGTGGTGTGTGTGTGTGTGTGTGTGTGCGAATTGTTAAAATTTTTAGGAATTTTTTTTTAATTTTTAGGAATGCGACAATTGTAGGCAGTTGGACCCGGCTAATTCAGAGTTTAAAAATTCTGGTGTTGTATAAACATAAAATTCTTGTGTTTATATATATATATATATATATATATATATATATATATATATATATATATATATATATACATATAATAATATATATATAGTATATAAATATATATATTATATATATATATATAATATATATATATATATATATATATATATATAGTATATATATATATATATATATATATATATATAAATATATATTATATATATATATATATATAATATATATATATATATAATATATAAATATATATTATTATACATGAATAATACATACACACAAACAAGCTTAAAAAACTTCTGTCCTTGGTGCTAATGCGAAAAAACGTCCTCAATTAATCTTGCCTGTCTTAAAATTACCAATATCAGTGAACGAAGTGAGCATAACATTGTAATTGGTATTAAAATGCTGAAAAAAACAGAAACACTCTAATTCATAAATACTGATAATTGTCTACAAGTCAATAAAGATAATTCTTAATGGATTGTGGAAATGTGCTACAAAATTTAATTCTATAACCGTCACGAACTATATCTCCACACTTCACTCATCACCAGTTCCTGAAATCACTTGCAAAGGTAACTGCTCGAGAAGAAATTTCTGGCTTAACTGTTAGTAATATGTCACATAAATACACTAATGGATCTAAGCAGGAGTCAACTGACAGGGTTGCATCTGCTATGTTGGGGTAGACACAAGAGTTAACAGCTGGGGATCTACACTGCAAACTGAATTGTTTGCCATCCTAATGTCGCTAAAATTTATTCATGACAAGGAGTTTGGTGCTATGATTATTACTGATTCTATGTCATCACTGTAGGTTCTTAATTCACACATAATGACTAGCAACATGCTCATTAGAGATGCCAGGTACAGATATTAATATTTTTGAGAAAAGATAATTAATGTACAATTCTAATGGATTCCGTTACATTATATGACAAAGTTGATAAATTAGCCAAAGAAAGTACATTGAAGGGGAAATCTGAATATAACTTTATTATGTCTGTGTCTAGCATTAGAATGTTATTAGGAGAGAAATAACAATGTATCTGAATGCCAAAGGAATGCAGTTAGAAGTCTGAGTAGGTATATAACTTACTATACCTCGAGCGCAGATAAGTACATTTACAAAGCAACTTGCAATGTAAACAGACGGATGTTGTAGTAGCCAGGCTTAAGCTCGTTTACAAATAATTTTAACAGTTTACCAGATAATCAGATGATCATCAAACTAAATTCATCGTGTGTGGTCAGCCCTATGGTCACTAGGTTGAACACTATGTGCTTAACTGTCCATTTACTGAGGATTATACAGCCTCAATCGTGATGTCAACACATCTTTCTAAGCAAGTATCCTAATTCTGTTTGTAAGAGATGAAATATAAACTGTTATATTTTATATATATATATATATAATATATATATATATATATATATATATATATATATATATATATATATATCTTTTATATATATACTATATATATATATATATATATATATATATATATAAAATATATATATATTATATATTTTATATATATATATATATAATATAATATATAATATATATATGCAAAACAACCACTCTGAAAGAATAGAAAAATTTTCCAAGCGTTTTTCGTGACTCCCTCACATTATCAAGGAAACTATGAAAGTAAAGCATCCAAGGAAGCTATTTTAAGGGGTCTGGCCAACACCTCACTATCAGATCCCACAAATGTTAAACACCTGACGCGCGCCGGCCCAACTGGACAGGTCCTTTGCACAACTCCCCACCACAAACTATTTCTACCCAAAAAAATTTTAAAAAAATATTGTTTGTCCAGTGTATTATTAAATTCTTCCCCAAATTCTATTAATTATAAATGGATCTAATTTATAAAAACCCAAAGGAAATATTCATATTATTGTCAAAACTCCTTTTTATAAAAACAAGATTCAATTATATTTCCTGTCGACCATGACTTGCTTGATACTACTTTCTCAACTTTTTAAAAATAAATTGGATGGTTAAATCTTTTATATGAATAAATAGAGCTTTGGGAAAATCTTGTCCATTTCCCTAATGCTATATTTATGTTGTTTTAATCTTGTTCGAGATTTTTACCAGTTTGACCGTAATAAACTTTATCGCAAATTTTTCAAGGAATCTTATAGAACATCCATCAGCATTTTGGGGGGAATTCTTTATCAAAAGTTTTTTTACTTTTATCAAAATTTTTGAATACAACTTTAATATTAAAAAATCTTAAGAAGAGAAGGCATATCAACCAAGTTTTCATGGTAAGGGAGAACCAACATATTTTTAGTTGAATAAGGCTGGTTGTCCCCTTTTTGGATTGTAAAAAGTATTTCTAGCAACTTTAAAAGATTTATCAATTACATTTCTTGGATATTTTAAATCATTACCTATTTCATAAGTTTTGGGATATTTCCTCATCTATGAACTCAGGACTACAAATTCGTAAAGCTCTCAAAACATTGTGAGAAAACAGACAGTTTGACTCTATCTTGATGCGAGGAATAATAGTGGACATAGGAACAGTTAAATTTTTAGGTTTTTTGTAAATTTTAAATTTGAATTCATTATTACCCTTAATAATTAAAACATCTAGAAAAAAGGGAATGAGTTATTTTCTTCAAACTCAACAGTAAAGTTTATAGGGAAAGGGCTAAGCATTTAATTTTCCAAGGAAAATGGTGTATATCTACATTTTTGGGCATAAGACACAAAATATCATCAACATATCTGAACATTAGCTCATTAGGGAGGGTTTTTATTTTTATTAAGTTTCTTATCTGAAGAACTCGTTAACTAATTTTCCACGCCATTCCACATCTAAACTTATTAAACTTTGCATTTTTGATGCAAAATTTTTTTTTTTAAGTTTTAAACCCCCCCCCCCCCCCCCCCCCCCCCCCCCCCCCAAAAAAACGGGGCCCCCCCCCCCCCCAAAACCCCCCCCCCCCCCAAAAAATTTTTTTTCTTTTAAAAATTTAATTTTCTTATTTCCTTGGAAAATTTTTAAAAAATTGCCCCTTCTTTTAAAAAACTTTGGGGTTTAAGAAAATCTATTGCCTTTTTGTTTTTAAAAATTTTTTTAATAAGGAATTTTCCCATTTTAAAAACGAAAAAAAAAATAAATTTTCCTATTTAATATTTGTAAATAATCAAATTTTTTTCCCCAAACTTTTAATTTTAAAATTTTAGTCCTATTCTGATAAAAAAAATCAAAAATTTGTTTAAAAAAATTTTTTTAAAATCCCAAAAAATGAAAAAATAAACTTTTAAATTTTGAAAAATTTTTTCATCAAAAAGGGGAAAAGTTATTTTTAAAAAAAAATTTTTTTTTTAAAGAAAAGGGAAGCCTTTCCTTAAATTTTTTTTTTACAAAAACTTGTAATAAAAAACTTTTTAAAAAATTTAAAATTTTTTAAAAAAAAGATTTTTTGAAAATTTTATAAAGTTTTTAACCAAAAGGTAAAAATTGCAAGATTTTAAAAAAATTTTAAAAAAGCATTAAAAACTGGACAAGATTCAACTTATTTACTGAAGAAAATTTTCCATCCAATTATTTTAAAAAATTTTAAAAATTCAAGAATCCCTTGAAGGAAAAAAAGGGGAAACTTTTTTCAAAAAAAAAATTTGACTTTTTCCTTTGGTTTATATAAATTAGATCCATTTATAATTAATAAAATTTTTGGGAAGAATTTAATAATACACTGGACAAATAATATTTTTTAAAATTTTCTTGGGTAGAATAGTTTGTTGGTGAGTTGTGCAAAGGACCTGTCCATTTGGGGCCCCGGCGCGCGTCAGGTGTTTAACTGTTGATAAATTAGACACATGTGCAACTCTTGGATATCTTTATTGAGGAAACGTTTCGCCACACAGTGGCTTCATCAGTCCATACAAAGGAGAATCTTGAAAAACAGGAGGAGAATGAGTAATCAGTCCTCAACCCTTGAGTCGATGTGGTCAGTCCATCAATCTTGAATAGAATACGGCATACGTGTTGAGAAGGAGCTTATAAACCGTTGGCAGGAGAGGTGCAGCAGTCATAGGTCGTGTAACATTTGTTCAATGTTGAAGTAGGTCGTGCCCAAGAATTAGTCCCAAACGAAGAATCCCAAGTATTAAGATCCCAAGATGAACCATTCATCTACAAACCTGTCAGACACTGCAACTTCTTGGGGTCTTAATACTTGGGAATTCTTCCCCTTGCCTAATTCTTGGGCACGACCTACTTCAACATTTTAACAAATGTTACACGACCTATGACTGCTGCACCTCTCCTGCCAACGGTTTATAAGCTCCCTTCCAACACGTATGCCGTAATTCTATTCAAGATTTATGGACTGACCACATCGACTCAAGGTTGAGGGACTGATTACCTCATTCTCCTCCTGTTTTCAAGATTCTCCTTTGTATGGACTGATGAAGCCACTGTGTGGCGAAACGTTTCCTCAAAAAAGATACCCAAAAGTTGCACATGTGTCTAATTTATCAACATGTCGGTTCTCTGAACCATTCATCTGTTTAACTGTTGTGGGATCTGATAGTGAGGTGCTGGCTTATATAGCTTCCTTGGATGCTTTACTTTCATAGTTCCTTGATAATGTGAGTAGTCACGAAAGCGCTTGGAATTTCCTATTCTTCAGAGTGGTTGTTTTGCATATTCTGAAATCACCTGTTTACTGTGATCTTATTGCATATATATATATATATATATATATAAATATATATATTTTATAAAATATATATATATATATATATATATATATATATATATATATATATATATATATATCCAGGTTTCCTGTTAACCATTCTGTGGCCTAGTTCCAAGGCCTTTTGTACACCCCTATGTTTTTGAGCTGTCGTCGACAGGATGGATACGGGATGCACAATAAACGACAACCTTAACCTTGTAAAAACTACGATGATAGAGAGACTGTGGGCTCCAGTGTTTTCTTGCGCGTGCGCGAGCGTGTGTGTGTGTGTGTACTCACCTAGTTGTGGTTGTAGGGGTCGATTCACAGCTCCTGGCCCCGCCTCTTCACTGGCCACTACTAGGTCACTCTTCCCGCTCCATGAGCTTTATCATACCTCTTAAGGTGTGTGTGTGTGTGTGTGTGTGTGTGTGTGTGTGTGTGTGTGTGTGTGTGTGTGTGTGTGTGTGTGTGTGTGTGTGTGTGTGTGTGTGTGTGTGGCGTGTTTTATGGGTGTCTGTATACGTGTGGACACATACAAAACAATTACTCTAAACAATATATACTCGTACATAGACTAAGTCAGCAAGACAACTATTATATTTGCAGTCAGAATTACTTCCAAACTAAAATGATTTCAACTGCAGTCAGGATATGTCAGGAAACCAAGTAAAACAAAACAAACAAACAGCACACCCGTAGCCAATGATACGAGCAAACAACACAATAGGAGTCAATGACACAGCAAACAAAATAACTCTAGGCGATGCAAGAACACAAACAAATAAACAAAAGCACCGGCGAATGCATTCTACACGGAAAAACAAAGACAGCAACACAAAGAACATTTACAAAGAACACACAAACAGGCAGATGGATCACACGTACAGACACACACACACACACACACACACACACACACACACACACACACACACACACAACACACACACAAAGGGATGTTAGAAAGAATTTCTTCAGTCACAGAGTTGTCAGGAAGTGGAATATTAGTGGAGGCAGGAACCAAACGTAGCTTTAAGACGAGGTATGATAAAGCTCATGGAGCAGGGAGAGAGAGGACCTAGTAGCGATCAGTGAAGAGGCGGAGCCAGGAGATGCGTCTCGACCCCTGCAACCACAAATAGGCGAGTACACAGAACATCCCACCAGAGGGAGTCAACATCCACACAGTCATTGACAAATTCTCAATCGTTATCAGAGGATCACAAAAAAATACAGCAACCCTGACAGACTTTAGCTTCCTAATTAATACATTACCTATTTTATCTGCTTGGACTGACATTATTACTATTAGGACTAACATTGTATCTACTAGACTCACGAAATCGTAATGACACGAATGCAAACAAACCATACCACGGGAGGAATAGAACCCGCGATCAGAGAATCTCAAAACTCCAGACCTAACGCCACGGTCTGGAGTTTTGAGACTCTCCGATCGCGGGTTCTATTCCCACCCGTGGTATGGTTTGTATCTGCTAGGACTGACATTCTAGCTGCTAGGACTAACACTGTATCTGCTAGGACTGACATTCTAAAGCTGCTAGGACTAACATGTATCTGCTAGGACTGACATTCTAGCTGGTAGGACTGACATTCTAGCTGGTAGGGCTGACATTGTATCTGCTAGGACTGACATTCTAGCTGCTTGGGTTAACATTGTATCTGCTAGGACTGGCAGTCTATCTGCTAGGACTAACATTCTAGCTACTAAGACTAACACTGTATCTGCTAGGACTGACATTCTATCTGCTAGGACTAGCATTCTAGCTGCTAAGACTGACATTCTAGCTGCTTGGACTGACATCGTATCTGCTAGGATTGACATTTTATCTGCTTGGACTGACATTCTATCTGCTTGGACTCACAATATAGCTACTAGGACTGACATTCTAGCTGCTAGGACTAACACTGTATCTGCTAGGACTGACATTCTAGCCGCTAAGACTGACATTGTATCTGCTATGACTAACATTCTAACTGCTAGGACTGACATTGTATCTGCTAGGACTAACACTGTAACTGCTATGACTGACATTCTAGCTGCTAGGGTTAACATTGTATCTGCTAGGACTAACATTCTAGCTGCTAAGACTGACATTGTATCTGCTAGGACTAACATTCTAGCTGCTAGGACTGACATTGTATCTGCTAGGACTAACATTCTAGCTGCTAATACTAACATTGTATCTGCTAGGACTAACATTCTAGCTGCTAGGACTGACATTGTATCTGCTAGGACTAACATTCTAGCTGCTAGGACTGACATTGTATCCGCTAGAGCTAACATTCTAGCTGCTAGGACTGACATTGTATCTGCTAGGACTAACATTCTAGCTGCTAGGACTGACATTGTATCTGCTAGGACTAATATTCTAGCTGCTAGGATTGACATTGTATCTGCTAGGACTGACATTGTATCTGCTAGGACTAACATTCTAGCTGCTAATACTGACATTGTATCTGCTAGGACTAACATTCTAGCTGCTAGGACTGACACTGTATCTGCTAGGACTAACATTCTAGCTGCCAAGACTGATATTGTATCTGCTAGGACTAACATTCTAGCTGCTAGGACTGACATTGTATCTGCTAGTACTAACATTCCAGCTGCTAGGACTGACATTGTATCTGCTAGGACTAATATTCTAGCTGCTAGGATTGACATTGTATCTGCTAGGACTGACATTGTATCTGCTAGGACTAACATTCTAGCTGCTAATACTAACATTGTATCTTCTAGGACTAACATTCTAGCTGCTAGGACTGACAATGTATCTGCTAGGACTAATATTCTAGCTGCTAGGATTGACATTGTATCTGCTAGGACTGACATTGTATCTGCTAGGACTAACATTCTAGCTGCTAATACTGACATTGTATCTGCTAGGACTAACATTCTAGCTGCTAGGACTGACAATGTATCTGCTAGGACTAACATTCTAGCTGCTAATACTAACATTGTATCTGCTAGGACTAACATTCCAGCTGCTAGGACTGACATTGTATCTGCTAGGACTAACATTCTAGCTGCTAGGACTGACAATGTATCTGCTAGGACTAACATTCTAGCTGCTAGGACTGACATTGTATCTGCTAGGACTAACATTCTAGCTGCTAGGACTGACATTGTATCTGCTAGGACTAACATCTAGCTGCTAGGACTGACATTGTATCCGCTAGGACTAACATTCTAGCTGCTAGGACTGACATTGTATCCGCTAGGACTAACATTCTAGCTGCTAGGACTGACATTGTATCTGCTAGGACTAACATTCTAGCTGCTAGGACTGACATTGTATCTGCTAGGACTAACATTCTAGCTGCTAGGACTGACATTGTATCTGCTAGGACTAACATTCTAGCTGCTAGGACTGACACTGTATCTGCTAGGACTAACATTCTAGCTGCTAGGACTGACATTGTATCTGCTAAGGACTAACATTCTAGCTGCTAGGACTGACATTGTATCTGCTAGGACTAACATTCTAGCTGCTAGGACTGACATTGTATCTGCTAGGACTAACATTCTAGCTGCTAGGACTGACATTGTATCTGCTAGGACTAACATTCTAGCTGCTAGGACTGACATTGTATCTGCTAGACTAACATTCTAGCTGCTAGGACTGACACTGTATCTGCTAGGACTAACATTCTAGCTGCTAGGACTGACATTGTATCTGCTAGACTAACAATTCTAGCTGCTAGGACTGACATTGTATCTGCTAGGACTAACATTCTAGCTGCTAGGACTGACATTGTATCCGCTAGGACTAACATTCTAGCTGCTAGGACTGACATTGTATCCGCTAGGACTAACATTCTAGCTGCTAGGACTGACATTGTATCTGCTAGACTAACATTCTAGCTGCTAGGACTGACATTGTATCTGCTAGGACTAACATTCTAGCTGCTAGGACTGACATTGTATCTGCTAGGACTAACATTCTAGCTGCTAGGACTGACACTGTATCTGCTAGGACTAACATTCTAGCTGCTAGGACTGACATTGTATCTGCTAGGACTAACATTCTAGCTGCTAGGACTGACATTGTATCTGCTAGGACTAACATTCTAGCTGCTAGGACTGACATGTATCTGCTAGGACTAACATTCTAGCTGCTAGGACTGACATTGTATCTGCTAGGACTAACATTCTAGCTGCTAGGACTGACACTGTATCTGCTAGGACTAACATTCTAGCTGCTAGGACTGACATTGTATCTGCTAGGACTAACATTCTAGCTGCTAGGACTGACATTGTATCTGCTAGGACTAACATTCTAGCTGCTAGGACTGA
>NC_069400.1:119940063-119962563 GCF_026875155.1 Cherax quadricarinatus | reverse complement strand
TATCTGCTATCATTAATATCTCTCTCTTTCTCTCTCTCTCTCTCTCTCTCTCCTCTTTTTTGTTTCTCTCTCTCAATCTCTTTTTCTCTCACTTCTGCAATCCATTCCCCATATTTCTTTTATTATCATTTCCTCTTCCTGATATCCTTCTGTTCTTTGCCTTCTGTTCTTCTCTTCTGTCTCTCGCCTCCCCCTTTCCTTCCTTTCACTTTTCATTCGAATCTCCCTCCTTTCTCTTCAATTCCTTCCTTTCTTCCTTCTCATATTTCCCCTTCACAGCTTCCTCTCTCCCGTTCTCTGCCTCTCCTCCTCATCCACCTCTGCTATCATCCTTGTCCTCCTGGTGCTGGTCATGAAGGCCAAGTGGCTCCTGGGCCTCAGTCATGCAAAAGTTACACAAGTTTCCCAGTAATGATTTACAAACACACATGCCAGTGTGAGTTTGTGGAAGGAGCTCTCAAATTCGCGCAGGGGAATGAGCAACTACTGCCTGTAGGAGGAGGAGGAGGAGGAGGAAAAAAAGAGAGGCATCAGAAGGGTGGTAGTCTCCAGTGGGTGTCACCGAGACAACAGAGTGCCTGGTCTGTTTATCGGCTGTTTATCGACTTTAACTGCCTTCATGACCGTAATAAGGACCTAGGTGCCGCACGCCACACTGTCCACGGACAAGGATACATGCACCACGGTGTCCCCAGACAGGGATACATGCACCAAGGTGTCCCCAGAGAGGGATACATGCACCACGGACACGGATACATACAGGTTACAGCTGCTTCAAAGACACATGAGTGAACACTAGAGTGAACAAGATCTCCAGACACAAACTTTCCGTAATGAAAAGTCTTAAATGTTCACTCAAGCGTCTTAACCACAACTTGTCTCTATTATAAACCGGGTTTATCATCTTACAGGTTAGGAAGCAAGAAACAACGAAACAGTGGAAGATACGGTGGAAGACACAAGGAAACAGTGGAAGATACGAAACAAGGAACAAGGACACACTGAAAAATACGGAACAAGGAAACATAGTAGAGAAGGAACATAACTACAACGGTAGTTAAAACAGGGGAATAACAAATAAATACAGGAAAAGGTGCTTAGGAGAACAACGACAGTTAGGACCAGGAACAACAGTAGCTAGGTAACGCTGTGGTATTAGCTAGTTAACGCTGTGGTATTAGCTAGTTAACGCTGTGGTATTAGCTAGGTAACGCTGTGGTATTAGCTAGGTAACGCTGTGGTATTAGCTAGGTAACGCTGTGGTATTCAGGTGACTCGGTTAACTACCCACCAATCTTGAGTGCCACGAACGCCCTAACTACCGACAGTTAAGGACAGGTCAGCCTGTAACTCCTCTCAACCCACGAATACTTACCCGTGACTTGCCTCTGACTGGTTTACCAGACTCCTGCTCTGGTAGTTCCCCCACATCCTTGTTAAAAGCCTGGTCAACCATGCTGTTGCTGCTAGCTGACCCCCTGGGTCTTAACAGCCATCATAACCACACTGTTGCCTGTCTGCTGTCGATACCGTAGGCATCACCCCCGCGACCCGAGTCCCAGACCAGACCTCTTAAAACGAGAGGTTAGACCAACCAAAATAGGTAACAAAAACGGCTAGGTGAGAAACAGTATAGAACCAACGGACACATAACAGGCGACAAGGATGACCCGTATTTAAGAATAATCAAGAGGAAAGGAGTTCTTGACACCTTGATTAATGTTGTAGGCTAGAGGAAGGGGGAGGGAGGAGGGAGGGGGAAGGGGGAGGGGAGGGGGAGATGTCAGGCACCACACCCATCATGTGGTTACTGATTAATGGGGAATGGGGTGGCTGGTGAAGGGTAGGGGGGGAGGAGCATGGGACGACGATGGTTACTGTGTACTCACCTATATGTGGTTTGCAGGGGTCGATTCACGGCTCCTGTGTGTGTGTGTGTGTGTGTGTGTGTGTGTGTGTGTGTGTGTGTGTGTGTGTGTGTGGTGTCGTGTGTGCGTGTGTGCGTGTGTGTGTGTGTGTGTGTGTGTGGTGTGTGCGTGTGTGCGTGTGTGCGTGTGTGCGTGCGTGCACGCATATATCAGTGTTTGACTTCCAATGAACATTTTAATTATTAATTTCATATACAGAGCTTTATTAGCGTTGACAGCGGGACCTTCATTACCATGCATGACACAAGTGACACTTGCCTGACAGTTTTGACACACAATACAGCCCTCCACTTGACATGAGGCGCTAGTTGGAGCTTAGACGAGGCAAGTCTTAAGTGGCGTGCAGCACGACACCGCTCGTGCAGAGGTGAGGGACGTATTGATCCTGCAGTAATAAGTAGTGAACACCATGCAATAACAAGCTTGTTACAGGTGGCTGACCTAGTTTGTTATTGCTGAGCAGGAGTCCATACACAACGTTGTAACACTGGCAGTAGACACAAGACGGAGCACAACTTAGACAGATTCCTCTTAAACACTAAAGTCAATTTTAAATCCCAGTTATCTTTGAAGTTTGTTTATTTTTAAATCCCAGTTATCTTTGAAGCTATAGTACTTTTAAATCCCAGTTATCTTTGAATTAGGGTGCTTTTAAATCCCAGTTATCTTTGAATTAGGGTGCTTTTAAATCCCAGTTATCTTTGAAATAGGGTGCTTTTAAATCCCAGTTATCTTTGAATTAGGGTGCTTTTAAATCCCAGTTATCTTTGAATTAGGGTGCTTTTAAATCCCAGTTATCTTTGAAGTTAGGGTACTTTTAAATCCCAGTTATCTTTGAATTAGGGTGCTTTTAAATCCCAGTTATCTTTGAATTAGAGTGCTTTTAAATCCCAGTTATCTTTGAAGTTAGGGTACTTTTAAATCCCAGTTATCTCTGAAGTTAGGGTACTTTTAAATCCCAGTTATCTCTGAAGTTAGGGTACTTTTAAATCCCAGTTATCTCTGAAGTTAGGGTACTTTTAAATCCCAGTTATCTTTGAAGTTAGGGTGCTTTTAAATCCCAGTTATCTTTGAATTAGGGTGCTTTTAAATTTAGGTAATCTTTGAACAGATTCGATTTTGCCGCCTAAGTGGCTAGTTTGCTGTGCACCACAACAAAGGACTGGTCATGGTGCGGGCCGCGGGGTCGATGGCCCTCGGAATGCCCTCCAGGTATATCTATCCTGTGGAGGGTAGCACAAGAGCATAGAGATATACAAGAGTTCTAAGAACTAGGACCCAGAAGGGTTTACATGGATTCATCTGGATTTATATCTACAGTTCACTTATCAGTTGCAAGCAAATTTAGGAAATTTGCTTAATATGTCCGGAATCTTATTTTCATAAATAAGACATAACACACTTTTACTGTCTATCTCTATATTCTTCAATATGTGGACAATTAAGCACATAGTGTTCAATCCAGTGACCAAAGGGTTGACCACATAATTTACATTTAGTTTGATCATCATCTGTGTGTCTCCCAAACTGCCAGAAGTACTTGTAACCAAGCCTAAGCCTGGCCACTACAACATCAGTCAGTACTTGTAACCAAGCCTAAGCCTGGCCACTACAACATCAGTCAGTCTGTTCACATTGCAAGTTGCTTCATAAACATACTTATCTACGTTCATGTTATCATAGTGGGTTATAGATCTACTCAGGCTTCTAACTGCATTCCTATAATATTCAGTTCCATTATTTACTTCTCTCCTAATATTATTCCTAATGCTAGACACAGATATACCAGTTATATTTTATATTCTCCTTCAGGGTACTTTTTTTTTGCTAACGTACCAACTTTATCATGAAATTGTAATCCAACGTGTGATGGAATCCATAACAATTGTCCATTTATTTTTTTCCGGATTTTCTAGTATCTATATCTGGCTTCTCTAATGAACATGTTAGTCATATGTAAGTCAAGAGTCCCTCGATGATGACACAGAATCTGTAATACGCATAAAGGCAAACTCAGTGCCATAGATTTATAGCCAAGTTATCTTTTAACGAGAAAATGGCTTTAAATCCCGGTTATCTTTGACGTGAGGGGTAGTTGTAAATCCCAGTTATCTATGAAGTGAGAGTAATTTTAAATCCCAGTTATCTTTGAAGTGAGGGAGGTTTCACTGGGTGGAGACACAGCTGAAATATAAACATTAAAATAACGAAGTATTCTGAAGCCTCGTAAACCTGTGTGTGTTCAGAGCAACTGCAAAAATCACAGAAAAAACAGAGATATAGAAGAAGATAGCAAGGAGAAACTTTTCGAACATTTAACTATCAGGTTACCAGATCACCAACACAAGATAGTAATACTTGTTACTCATCTTCTGTCTTTTATGTAAACACCTGAATTTTTCACACACACACACACACACACACTATATATATATATATATATATATATAATATATATATATATATATATATATATATATTAATATATATATATATATATATATATATAATAGGGAGGTAGCACCTATTGAAGTGACTAGGAATCCACAGCCTCAGAGAAGAGACTAAGCGTACTCCAGGCAAAACTCGGGAGGTTTCTCCCCAAAGCTGGATATTCTCTTCTCATTTATTTATTTCTTGTGTGCAGTTCGGGGAGATTAGCGAGTTGTTGGTGCTAGCAGCAGGCAGGTTGGTGTAGGCACTAGTACCTGGCTGCTGGGGAAGAGCTGTGAGGATACACACGTGACACAGCCACACACATCCTGGACACAGCCACGGGCACTGCTTGCTGATGGCCTAGCGCGTTTCTTAGTCCATGAGATGATCACTAAGGTAGTTGGTGCTAGTAGCATGCAGCCCGACATGAAGACCACACAGCTGGGCTGAAACCTAATTAATTACATTTTCCAAGTACGATTCTTCCCTTAATATAGCCGTGGCGCTGTGCCTGGCTCCGTGTGTGTGTGTAAGTGTGCCTGGCTCCGTGTGTGTGTGTGTGTGTGTGTGTGTGTGTGTGTGTGTGTGTGTGTGTGTGTGTGTGTGTGCCTGGCTCCGTGTGTGTGTGTGTGTGTGTGTGCCTGACTCCGTGTGTGCGTGTGCCTGGCTCCGTGTGCGTGTGTGCCTGGCTCCGTGTGTGTGTACCTGGCTCCGTGTGTGTGTACCTGGCTCCGTGTGTGTGAGCGTGACACCTCCCATCATTACTCGCATCCTTATGTGCTTCCCCAAAGGTAAATCGTTAAAAGCATTACAGAACAGACACAGACACACAGACACCACACACACACACACACACACACACATACCCACACACACACACACAACACACACACACACACACATACACACACACACACACACACAACACACACACACACACACACACACACACACACACACACACACACACACACACACACACACACAGGCACGCATAACAGGAAAGGCACTGCAATGGATCAGAGAATACCTGACAGGGAGGCAACAACGAGTCATGGTACGTGACGAGGTGTCAGAGTGGACGCCTGTGACAAGCGGGGTTCCACAGGGGTCAGTCCTAGGACCTGTGCTGTTCTTGGTATATGTGAACGACATAACGGAAGGGATAGACTCAGAAGTGTCCTTGTTTGCAGATGATGTGAAGTTAATGAGAAGAATCAAATCGGATGAGGATCAGGCAGGACTACAAACAGACCTGGACAGGCTACAAGCCTGGTCCAGAAACTGGCTCCTTGAGTTTAACCCTGCCAAATGCAAAGTCATGAAGATTGGGGAAGGGCAAAGAAGACCGCAGACACAATATAGTTTAGATGGCCAAAGACTGCAAACCTCACTCAAGGAAAAAGATCTGGGGGTGAGTATAACACCGAGCATATCTCCTGAGGCGCACATCAATCAGATAACTGCTGCAGCATACGGGCGCCTGGCAAACCTACGGATAGCGTTCCGATACCTCAGTAAGGATTCGTTCAAGACTTTGTATACCATTTACGTCAGGCCCATACTGGAGTATGTAGCACCAGTTTGGAATCCACACCTAGTCAAGCACGTCAAGAAATTAGAGAAAGTGCAAAGGTTTGCAACAAGACTAGTCCCAGAGCTACTGGGATTGTCCTACGAAGAAAGGTTGAGGGAAATCGGCCTGACGACACTGGAGGACAGGAGGGTCAGGGGAGACACGATAACGACATATAAAATACTGCGCGGAATAGACAAGTTGGACAAAGACGGGATGTTCCAGAGAAGGGACACAGACACAAGAGGTCACAATTGGAAGTTGAAGACTCAGATGAATCAAAGGGATGTTAGGAAGTATTTCTTCAGTCATAGAGTAGTCAGGCCGTGGAATAGCCTAGAAAGTGACGTAGTGGAGGCGGGAACCATACATAGTTTTAAGGCGAGGTATGATAAAGCTCACAGGGCAGGGAGAGAGAGGACCTAGTAGCAATCAGCGAAGAGGAGGGGCCAGGAGCTATGACTCGACCCCTGCAACCACAAATAGGTGAGTACAAATAGGTGAGTACATACACACCCACACTCACACACACACACCCACACACACCCACACACCCACAACACACACACACACACACACACACACACACACACACACACCCACACACACCCACACACCCACAACACACACCCACAACACACACACACACACACACACACACACACACACACACACACACACACACACACACACACACACACACACACACACACTAAACTTTAGACCAGTGTCACTGACGTATATAGTACGCAAAGTCATGGAGAAGATTATCAGGAGGAGAGTGGTGGAGCACCTGGAGCGGAACAAGATTATTAACGACAGCCAGCACGGATTCATGGAAGGCAAATCCTGTCTCACAAACCTACTAGAGTTTTGTGATAAGGTGATTGAAGTAAGAAATGAGAGGGAGGGGTGTGTGGATTGCATTTTCTTGGACTGCAAGAAGGCCTTCGACACAGTTCCTCAGAAGAGATTAGTACAGAAGCCAGACGATCAAGCACATATAACAGGAATTGCACTGCAAGGGATCAGAGAATACCTAACAGGGAGGCAACAGCGAGTCATGGCCCGTGATGAGGTATCACAGTGGGCACCTGGAACCAGTGCTATTTCTGGTATATGTGAAGGACATGATGGAAGGGATAGACTCAGAAGTGTCCCTGTTTGCAGATGATATAAAGTTAATGAGGAGAATTAAATCAGACGCGGACCAGACAGGTCTACAAAGAGACCTGGACAGGCTGGACGCGTGGTCCAGCAACTGGCTCCTAGAATTTAACCCCGCCAAATGCAAAGTCATGAAGATCGGAGAAGGGCAAAGAACACCGCAGACAGAGTATAGGCTAGGAGGCCAAAGAATGCAAACCTCACTCAAAGAGAAAGACCTAGGAGTGAGTATAATACCGAGTACATCGCCAGAAGCACACATTAACCAGATAACTTCTGCGGCATATGGGCGCCTGGCAAACCTGAGAATAGCGTTCCGGTACCTCAGTAAGGAATCGTTCAAGACTTTATACACTGTGTACGTCAGGCTCATACTGGAGTACGCAGCACCAGTTTGGAACCCACACCTGGTCAAACACGTCAAGAAATTAGAGAAAGTGCAAAGGTTTGCGACAAGGTTAGTTCCAGAGCTAAGGGGAATGTCCTATGAAGAAAGGTTAAGGGAAATCGGTCTGACGACACTGGAGGACAGGAGGGTCAGGGGAGACATGATAACGACATACAAAATACTGCATGGAATAGACAAGGTGGACAGAGACAGGATGTTTCAGAGAGGGGAGACAGAAACAAGGGGTCACAATTTGAAGCTGAAGACTCAGATGAGTCAAAGGGATGTTAGGAAGTATTTTTTCAGCCACAGAGTTGTTAGGAAATGGAATAGTCTGGCAAGCGATGTAGTGGAGGCAGGAACCATACATAGCTTTAAGACGAGGTGTGATAAAGCTCATGGAGCAGGGAAACGGAGGACCCAGTAGCGGTCAACGAAGAGGCGGGGCCAGGAGCTGAGTCTTGACCCCTGCAACCACAATTAGGTGAGTACACACACACACACACACACACGGACCAGGTCTGACGGAACTGAATAGTTCTTCACTGGCTGACTACCAAGAGATGGATGGATCCATGAACTATCGCACCCACCCTGTCACTCGCGGCGCGGGCCCAGACCAGCACCAATGGTTGATGGTCTGATCACCTAGGCTGCTAGTGCCAGCAGCAGGCAGACCAACCTTAACATTTCAACCTTCACTTCCAACTTAGTGATGTTCTGAATGTTACTCTCCCAACTATCCCCTACTCTCTTCCACCTATTCCCTACTCTCCTCCACCTATCCCCTACTCTCCTCCACCTATCCCCTACTCTCCTCCGCCTATTCCCTACTCTCTTCACCTATCCCCTACTCTCCTCCACCTATCCCCATCTCCTCCACTATCCCCTACTTTCTCCTCCTATCCCCTACTCTCCTCCACCTATCCTTTACTCTCCTCCACCTATCCCCTACTCTCTTCCACCTATCCCTACTCTCCTCCACCTATCCCCTACTCTCTTCTACCTATCCCCTACTCTCCGCCACCTATCCCCCACTCTCCTCCACCTATCCCCTACTTTTCTCCTCCTATCCCCTACTCTCCTCCACCTATCCCCTACTCTCTTCCACCTATCCCATATTCTCTTGCAACTATCCCCTACTCTCTTCCACCTATTCTCAATCAAGGCAGGTGAAATTACAGATCTAGAGAATGTACAGAGAACCTTTACTGCCCGTATAAGTTCCATCAAACACCTTAACTACTGGGAGCGCCTGGAAGCACTTGACTTGTACTCACTGGAGCGCAGGCGAGAGAGATATATCATAATCTACACCTGGAAGATTCTGGAGGGACTGGTCCCTAATATGCACACAAAAATCACTCCATACGAAAGCAAAAGATTTGGCAGGCGATGCAACATAACCCCAGTGAAAAGTAGGGTCGTCACTGGTACACTAAGAGAAAACGCAATAAGTGTCCGGAGCCCAAGACTGTTCAACAGCTTCCCACCAGCAATAAGGGGCATTACCAGTAGACCCCTGGTTGTCTTCAAGAGGGAGCTGGACAGATAGCTAAAGTCGGTGCCGGATCAGCCGGGCTGTGGTTCGTACGTTGGATTGCGTGCGGCCAGCAGTAACAGCCTCGTTCCTCGTTAATCAGGCCCTGATCCACCGGGAGGCCTGGTCATGGACAGGGCCGCGGGGGCGTTGATCCCCAGAATACCCTCCAGGTAGGAAGACCTATCCCCTACTCCCCCATCAGCTTACTTCCTGTCACGCCTCTCTCCCATCTACTGTCTTTTCCATCTAATTTACCCCCCACACACATCTGTCCCTCCTCTTCCTCTCCCGCTTCTTCCCTCCGTGACCAGAACCATCAAGGTGGCAACCAACACACCACCTTCCTCGCCTGCTGTTTCCCCTCTCCAACACTCATCCGCTCTCCAACACTCCTCCCTTCTCCAACACTCCTCCCCAGCACCGTTAAACTAAGTCCCATTCCCCACTAGTACTCCAACATCCCCCTCCACCCCCTAACACCGCCCTCCTGGAGGGCGCTGCTCGTGCCCATTACGCAAAGGGCATGTCCAGGATGACACTCTGGCGTATAACATCTCACCCCCCCCCCCACCACCCGTCCTTCCTCCAGGCCTGTGTGCGTGATACTGTAATGGGCAGCCTCACGTGTGTGTATGTGTGTGCGTGTGTGTGTGTGTGTGTGTGTGTGTGTGTGTGTGTGTGTGTGTGTGTGTGTGTGTGTGTGTGTGTGTGTGTGTGTGTGTGTGTGTGTGTACTCCCCTATTTGTACTCCCCTATTGTGGTTGCAGGGGTCGATCACAGCTCCTGGCCCGCCTTTTCGCTGATTGCTACTAGGTCCTCTCTCTCCCTGCCCATGAGCTCTATCTTTACCTCGCCTTAAAACTATGTTGGTTCCTGCCTTCACTACATCACTTTCTAGGCTATTCAAGGCCTGACACTCTATGACTGAAGAAATACTTCCTAAAATCCCTTTGATTCATCTGAGTCTTCAACTTCCAATTGTGACCTTTTGGGTGTCTGTGTCCCATCTCTGGAACATCCCGTCTTTGTCCACCCGTTTTTTTGCCAGTATTTTTATATGTGTTATCAGTTCCCCCTGACCCTCCTGTCCCCCGTGTCGTCAGGCGATTTTCCTTTCAACCTTTCTTCATAGGGCAATTCCCTGTGCTCTGGGATAGTCTGTGTGTGGGGTTTTGTGTCCGGGCTGATCATTTGTCAGAAATTTTCGTGTTCACGTTCCCTCCGGTATTCTGAGAATTAACAGACTAGGATTTGATGCCTCCGAATCTGCCTTCCCTGTTAAACACTTCTTTGTATTAATTATTCTTCCCTCAAATCCGTAGAGTGCATGAAACAGATCGATCGATAAATTTCCTCCATATTGAAATATGATTTGTTTCTTATAGTTTGTAATGTACATGAAATCATTTCTTTAAAAAACTCATTACGTAAAACCCATTACGTCAAAATTCATGTTGTACCTCCATTATTCTAGTTTTTATGATTTGTTATTGTATAAATCAGCCCAAACCGCCTGCCTTTTTCGCCTATAGTTTGTAGTGTTTTCGGGACGACATACGTAACATGCCGACTGTCAGCTAGTTCTGACCCTGTTTCCCAGTATTATAATAGCTAGCATTTTAGTATCATCCCTGTGCTTTAGACACGAGATCCCTTGTAGCCCTGTGGCTTTGTGTGACTCAACGGGTTTCAGATGTGTGGCTCATGCCCTGTCCCGGCTCACTCGGCGGCAGACAATCCTGCGTAGACAGGAAAGGGCATTGGGCTCTATCCCTCACCCTCTCAGTCTGACAATATATTTACCATCCTCCCTCTCCTACTTTCAAACCTACATTATCTCCATTAAGAACCTTTACGATATTGTGTGTGTGGTGGGGTGTGTGGTGTGTGTGGGGTGTGTTTGTGTGTGGTGTGTGTTGGTTTGTGTGTGTGTGGTGTGTGTGTGTGTGCGGCATGCGTGTGTGTGTACTCACCTAGTTTATTTCCCGGGGGTCGAGTCCGAGCTACTAGGTCCTCCCCTAACCGTGAGCTTGTTCATACCTCTGCTTAAAGCTTTGATGGATCCTGCCTCCATTACATTCGCTTCCCAAACTATCCCACTTACTGATTTCTCGTGGCTGAAGAAATACTTCCTAACATCCCTGTGTTCATCTGTGTCCTTAAACTTCCAGCTGTGTCCCCTTTGTTACTGGTCCATCCGGAACACCGGGTCTTGTCCCCCCTTTGCAATTCCTCTCAGTAATTTTGTATGTCTTATCATGTCCCCCTATCTCTCCTGTCCCCAGTGTCGTCAGGTTGTTTCCCTTAACTCTCCTCGTAGGACATACCTCTTAGCTCTGGGACTAGTCTTGTTTGCAAACTTTGCACTTCTCTAGTTTCTTTACGTGCTTGGTTTTAGGTTTTGGGTTCCAAATGGTGCCGTTGTGTGTGTGTGTGTGTGTGGGGTGTGTGTGTGTGTTGTGTGGGTGTGTGTTGTGTGTGTGTGTGTGTGTGTGTTGTGTGTGTGTGTGTGTGTGTGTGTGCTTGTGTGTGTGTGTGTGTGTGTGTGTGTGTGTGTGTGTGTATTCACCTAACTGTGGTTGCTGAGGTCTAGTCATAGCTCCTGACTCCGCCTCTTCACTGTTTGTGTGCTCAATAGTGTCGGGGTTCGTAAGAATGGAGTGATGGTAAACGCAACAAACACAGAAATCACTCCCTACGAAAGTAAAAGACTGGGCAGGCGATGCAAAAATGCCCCCAATAAAAAGTAGGGGCGCCATTGGTACACTAAGAGAAAACACCATAAGTGTCCGGGGCTCAAGACTGTTCAACAGCCTCCCATCAAGCATTAGGGGAATTGCCAATAAACCCCTGGCTGAATTCAAGAGAGAGCTGGACAGATACCTAAAGTCAGTGCCGGATCAGCCGGGCTGTGGCTCGTACGTTGGACTGCGTGCGGCCCAGCAACAGCCTGGTTGATCAGGCCGTGATCCACCGGGAAGCCTGGTCGTGGACCGGATCGCGGGGGCGTTATCCCCGGAATAACCTCCAGGTAGACTTAGGTAGGTGTGCCATGATGACTTTAGCTCTCCCCCTCCCACCAGCTTGCACTGACCTGACCTACCATGACCCAACACTGTAACCCGTCCTCATACATTACATCACTAGTGCTCGGTTTTCACCACACTTAAGACTACCTGTGACGTACCTGACTTACCTGTGACCAGTTTCGAGAGTTGTGCCCACGCAAGTTCGTCAGTGTTCCCACACTCCACGCCTATGTAATTTGGTGTATACACACACACACACACACACACTAATATATTTAATTATATATATATATAATATAATATATATATATATATTATATAATATATATAATATATATATATATTATATATTAAAAATATAAATAAAATATATAAATAAGCTTTACTTAACTTAGAGTGAAATCCAGTGAGTAGGCGGAGAAGAAAGGAAGTGAGAAAGAGAGAAGATAATTTTAGGGCTACAAAAACTGAAATGAAAGTTTAACTGTTACTGCCCTTTATTCCCTGGGCTTTGTTAAATCTTTTATTTCATGTTTCACAGCTGAAATCCAACTGTGAGAATTTTGTTTACATGTTGTATGATGCTGTAGCTGTTGGTGGTGGTGGTGGTGGGGTAGCTGTGGTGGTAGCTGTGGTTTGGGGTTGTGGTGGGGTGGTGGTGGTTGTTGGTGTGGGTGGTGGTGCTGTGGGTGGTGTAGTGGTGGTGGTGGTAATTGTGGTGGTGGTGGTGGGTTAGCTGTGGTGGGGAGCTGGGGGTGGGGTTGTGATGGTGGTGGTAGTTGTGGTGGTGGTGGTGGTTGTGGCGGTGTTAGTGGTGGTGGGGTGGTAGTAGGGGTGGTGGTGGTGGTGGTGGTGGTGGGGTGTGGCGGTGTTGTGGTGGTGGTGGTGGTGGTGGTGGTGGTTGGTGGTAGCGTGGCGGTGGGTTTGTGGGGTGGTGGTGGTGGTGGGGTGGTGGTGGTGTTGGTGGCGGTGGTGGCGGTGTTGTGGGTGGGGTGGTGGTATGGTGGTGGTAGTGTGGGTAATGGGAGTCGCGGAGTGTTGGTGGTAGTGGTGTGGTAGTAGTGATGGTGGTGGTGTGTTGGTGTTGGTGGGGGGTCTTGGTAGTGGTGGGTCTTGGTGGTGGTGATTTTGGTGGTGGTCTTGATGGTGGGGTGGTGGTGGTGGTGTGGTGGTGTGGTGGTAGTGGTGGGCGGGGGGTGGTGATTATAGTAGGGGGTGGTAATGATGGTGGGGTGAACTGGTTCAAATATCGCGACGAATTATCCAACACTGGCAGTAAAAAGTACACTTTTAAGAAGAGAAACACACACACACACACACACACACACACACACACACACACACACACACACACACACCACACAACACACAACACACCACACACACCCAACATATCGATGGGAGAGAGTAGAGATGAGACATTAGATGGAGATACTAAGAGTGGAGTTCCCAGATCGGGTTTGGGACCGGGTACTGTTTTGGTTTACTTGCCGACATTAAAACTTAAAACAACATAAGGAAAGGGAGGACACGATGACCAAACAGACTGTAGGTAGCAAACCGCACATTGAAGGAAGGAGGTTAAGACGCGTTTCGGGGCCTTCCACACAAGTCCACTAACCACGAAGGTGAGGGGCCGTATATAACGAGGTAGGGCAGGGCGGGCAAAGAGAAGTAGATGTGGTCAACAGGGGGCATTTGGGGTCAAAACACGCAGGTTATGTGATTTGGAGGTGCGGGTGCCGGACAGTGAACACAGTGTTGGCAGGCACACCTACAATATCACTGAGAGAACGGCCTTGGGACAAAACTAACAAATCATGGCTTTCATCATGGATCGCACTCGTCAAATGCCTTTAGCCAACCCGTGCAGACAGGCTGTTTTGGTTTCTTACAAAGCCTACGTAATTTTGGGCATATGATCTAGTAGTTGTGACAAGGCATGGGATCGTCCGGTATAAACCCATGCAACTTGGGCTCACAAACCATGTTAACATGGGTTCTGTTGGTTACGCTTCTCCAAAAATAGTAATTGGCGTCTCAATGCCATATCAAAGAAGGATGTTTCTGATATGTTAATTTTTGTGTTTATGGTCTTTTTTGGGGGGGGAAGCAGGACAGAGCTGAGAAATCTGTACTTATTCCAAAGGAAAAATTATGATTGGGCATAGAGGTTAGTTTTGCGTGCGTTTCTGGGTTGGCGTTTCCCCGGGAGTCCCACAGGGTAAGCCAAAGGTCGGACTTGGTAACTGGAGGCCGCTTTGTTCACGGAAGGTCAAGTGTTGACCTTCTGAGCTCATGTCAGGGGCTGCTAGTTAGTAGGCTTATTTCCAGCGGGTTCACCACGGAACTTCACTAACCCCGCTCTCACAAGGGTTTCCACACGCTCTCTACCAAGCTTCCCCACGCTCTCTAGCACGCTCTCTACCACGCCTTCTACCACGCTCTCCACCACGCCCTCTACCGCTCTCCCACTCTACAACCCCTTACTACCCATCTAAAAGCCGTATTCCTACACGCAACTACTGTCCCCACTCATTCCAGCCTTATCAACAGTGCAGAATCAACGCGGAAACAACAGAAACAGCAATAAAAGAGAGCGGCAATACGAAGGCATAAGGTCAATTGGTGCCTTTTTTGTGCCATACCGGTTCATGTAGTGGCCACTGGTCACCTGTGCCCAGTGCTACCTTCAGTGCCACACTAGTTCCACTAGTATGTGACATGTTTCCTGTGTCTTTCCTTCTTCCCTCCTGTCCTTACCCGTCTACTTCTCCTTTTCTCTTATTTCTTTTCACCGTCTTCCCTTTAAATCTTTCTTCTTCCCCTCTTCCTTCTTCTCTCTCTCTTCTCTCCATTTACACAAACGCCCACGTCGCTTCATCACAAATTGTACCATTTTTTCTAATATACGACTGAGTTTAAATCACTTCCGGGGTGACAGGAGTTATTCTTTGTTACTTCTTGGTCACGTTCCTCTCCCTCCCCCCTCCCTTTTCCCCTTCCCCTCTCCTCCTCCTCCTTTCCTTTGGCCTCACCTCTCCCCTTCTTTACTTCACTCTTTGGGCCTTTAAAATGATGATGAAGACGATATTTCAACATTTTAAATACATAAATTTTCTCTCTCTCTCTCTCTCTCTCTCCCCTTCTCTCTCTCTCTTCTCTCTCCTCTCCTCCTCTTACTATCTATCTATCTATCTACTCTTTCAGGGGTTTTACAGGTTAGGTTAGGATTTCTAAATTTTTTACAAGCTAAGGCTTTCTACTTACCCAGGTCATTTTAAAGGCCTCCTTTTGTATGGATTAAAGTATGGAACAGATGAAGTGGGCCTTCTGTGGGCCAGCATTTTATTGATCAGCTGACTTTATTCAATGATATCATTATGCTGTACGAACATGTTGGGGACTCGGGTTATCCTCTCCTATTTCTATTTTATCTTCTAGAGCTTTTTAACACAGATCGACAAAATTTATAAACAACTTAAGGTTTATTTCTGGTCAGTGACCACCAGCACTGTGACGCGAGTTACGCAACTGTATGAAGCTGTGGGGGGACGGATGAAGAGGGGGGAGGGTGAGGGGTGTGGGTTTAGCATGAGGGTGAGAAACGGGTGAGTAGGGTTTGTAGGGGAGGGGAGGGAGAGAAGAGAGAGAGGGGTAAAGGGGGGGGTTGGGGAAGGGAAGCGAGGGAAAGTCACTGCACTCAGGCGGAGTTTACTCCATGCGTCTGTAAGTGTGTCCTGACGCTGACACCTGAAAGGGGAGGGAGGAGAGGAGAGAGAGAGAGAGAGAGGAGAAGGAGAGGGGGGAGGAGGAGAGAGAAGAGGAGAGAGAGAGAGAGAGGAGAGAAGAGGAGGGAGAGGGGAGAGAGAGGAGGACAGACGAGACAGACAGAGACAGAGACAGAGGGAAAGGGGGAGGACAGAGACGGGAGAGGACAGAGGGAAGAGAGAGACAGAAGAGAAAGACAGAAGAGAAGAGACAAGAGAAAGAGAGAGATAGAAAGAGGGCAGATACAGACAGAGAATCAAAAGTACTTTTACCCACAATCATCCAGCGGGGTCAAGGCATCTGTCACACATACTGCAACACAACAAAAAAAAGGTGGTTAAGCTTTTCAATGTCACGGTCCCTCAAGGGATACTCGAGTTCTACACCAGCATAAAGTGAACTCTCAAGTGTTACACTTAATTCACCATCCCACACATATAATTATACATGCATATAATATTATATATAATATTATAATAATATAATATATATAATATTAATATATATATATATAATATATGTATTTTAATATTATATATATTTTATATATATATATATTATATATATTATAATTTTATATATTTATTATATTTGTGGGGTGTGTGTGTGTGTGTGTGTGTGTGGTGTGTGTGTGGAATGAAAAATTGGTCATTAGCAACAACTTATTTAAAATTAAGTCTTTCTAAAATTTTCTCTTATACGTTCAAGATTTATTTCTTTTTATGTTAATTAAAAATATAATTTGTACCAAAGAACTTAGGAAACTTACCTAACCCTTTTTATAACAACACTGGCGTGGTCGTGTACCTGTGGATCGGGTTTCAGGTTTTTATCCCCTCAGTCCGGGCCCGAGAAAGATTTTCCTTGCTCGTGGCCAGGTTAATTAGACTGTTGCTGCCAGTGGCCAGCAGCCGGTCAAAATACTTAGAATAACAGACAAGGATAGGTTTATGTACAAACAGCACAAACACACACACATCAGGTGAGTCGCAGGGATAATTTAAAGGGGTAATTCTTAGCTTTTGGGTGCAGGGAATGGAACATCTGGAGATTTTTAGGTAAGACACATATGCAACAGTTGACACTTTATCCGAACGTTTCGCCTACACAGTAGGCTTCTTCAGTCGAATACAGAAAGTAGGCAGGAACAGAGAGATGTAGACGATGTAATCAGCCATCACCCTTAAAAGTCGTGATTTGAGGTTGTCAGTCCCTCGGCTGGAGAAGGTAGTTCCATAGTCGAAATTATGGACTGACTTCTCCAGGGGGGGCTAATAAAATTTCCTTTAAAGGGGGTGGTGTTAATGTTTTTTTTTTGGGTTTTTTGTTTTTGGGGGGTTTTGTGGGGCGGGGGGGGGTTTTTGGGTTTTTTTTAGTACCTAGAGAAAACGCAATAGTGTCCGGAGCCCAAGACTTTCAACAGCCCCCACCAAATAAGGGGCTTTTACCAGTAACCCCGGGTTTGTCTTAAAGAGGGGGGACAGAAGCTAAATCGGTGGGATCACCGGCTGTGGTTCGTACGTTGATGCGTGGGGCCCAGCAGTAACGCCCGTTCCTCGTTAATCAGGCCTGACCCACCGGGGGCCGGTCAGGGACGGGGCCGGGGGGGCGTTGATCCCCAGAATACCCCCCAGGTAGGAAGACCTATCCCCTACCCCCACAGCTTACTTCCTGCACGCCTTCCCCTCTACTGCTTTTCCATCTAATTTCCCCCCCAAACCACTCTGCCCTCCTCTTCCTCTCCCGCTTTTCCCCCTGACCAAAACCCTTCAAGGTGGAACCAAAAACCCCACCTTCCTCCCCTGTGTTTCCCTCTCCAACACCATCCCTCTCCAACCTCCTCCTTCTCCAACACCCCCCCCAGCCCCGAAAAACTAGCCATTCCCCAGTACTCCAACATCCCCCTCCACCCCCTAACACCGCCCCCTGGGGGGCGCTGCCGTGCCATTACGCAAAGGGATGTCCGGATGACACCTGGGTATAACATCCCCCCCCCCCCCCACCCCCCTCCTTCCTCCGGCCTGTGTGGTGTCTGAAAGGGGCAGCCCACTGGGGTTATGGTTGCGTGTATGTGTGTGTGTGTGTGTGTGTGGTGGGTGTGTGTGTGTGTGGTGTGTGGTGTGTGTTTTGTGTGTGTGTTGTGTGTACTCCCCTATTTGTACTCCCCTTTTTTTGTGGTTGCGGGGGGTCGATCACACTCTGGCCCCCCTCTCGCGTTTGCTACTAGGTCCTCTTTTCCCCCTCCCCCTGAGCTCTATCATACCCGCCTTAAAACTTTATGGTTCCTCCCTTCATACATATTTCGGCTTTTCCCCAAGGCCTGACACTCTAAACTGAAGAAATACTTCCTAAACCCTTTTGTTTTCACGAGTCTTAAAATTAAATTGGACCTCTTGGTCTGTTCCCATCTCTGGAACACCCGCTTTGTCCACCCGTTTTTTTGCGCAGTATTTTTTATGTGTTATCATGTTCCCCTAACCCTCCTGCCCCCTGTCGTCGGGCCCCATTTCCCTAAACCCTTTTCTTCATAGGCAAACCCTGTCCGGGGATAGTCTGGGGGTGGTGTGTGTGTCGCGATCAGTTTGTCAGAAATTTTCGTGTTCCGTTCCCCCGTTTTCTGAAATTAACAGACTAGATTTGAGTGCCCGAATCTGCCTTTCTGTTAAACACTTCTTTGTTTTAATTTTTTCTTCCTCAAATCCGTAGAGTGCATGAAACGATCGATCGTAAATCCTCCATATTGTAAAATGATTTGTTTTTATATTTTGTAATGAATTACAATGAAATCTTTTCTTTAAAAACCATTACTTAAAAACCCCATTACGAAAAATCATTTGTCCCTCCATTATTCAAAGTAATTATAAATTTTGTTATTGTATAAATCACCAAACCGCCTGCCTGTTCGCCTATAGTTTAGTGTAGGGGACGACATCGTAACATGCCCGAGCTGTCATAGTTCTGATCCCTTTTCCCGTAAAAATACATAGCATATTATATCATCCCCTTGGCTTTTGAACAGATCCCTTGTAGCCTGTGGCTTTGTGTGACGTCACGGGATCAGATGTGTGGCCATGCCCCCGTCCCGGCCCCACTCGGCGGCAGACATCCGGCGTAACGGCAAGGAGGGGCTCTATCCCTCCCTCCAGTCTGACAATAATTTACCATCCTACTCTCCTACTTTCAACCTAGATATCCCATTTAAGAACCCTTTTCGATATGTGTGTGTGTGTGTGGTGTGTGTGTGTGTGTGTGTGGTGTGTGGTGTGTGTGTGTGTTGGTGTGTGTGTGGTGTGTTGTGTGCGTGCATGCGTGTGTGTGTACTCACCTTTGAGGTTGCGGGGGTCGAGTCCGGCTTTCTAGGTCCTCCCCTAACCGGAGCTTTTTCATACCTCGCTTTAAAGCTTTGATGGTCCTGCCCCCATTACATCGCTTCCCAAACTATCCACTTACTGACTCTCTGTGGCTGAAAAAATACTTCCTAACATCCCTTGTTTTATCTGTGTCCCCTTTAATTCCCCTGTGTCACCTTTTTACTGGGTTTCCCTCTCGGGAAAATCTGTCTTTCCCCTTGTCAATTCCTTCAGTATTTTGATGTCCTTTTCATGCCCCCTTCTCTCCTGTCCCCATTCGTCAGGTTTTTTCCCTTAACCCCTCCTCGTAGGACTACCTCTTAGCTCTGGGGCTAGTCTTGTTCAAACCTTTTTCACTTTCTCTAGTTTCTTTACGTGCTTGGGTAGGTGTGGGTTCCAAAGGTGCCGTTGGTTGTGTGTGTGGTTTTGGGGGGTGTGTGTGTTGTGTGGGTGTGTGTTGTGGTGTGTGTGTGTGTGTTTTGGGTGTGTGTGGGTGTGTGTTGTTTTTGTTGTGGTGGGGTTGTGTGGGGTGTGGTATTCACCTAACTGGGGTTGCTGAGGTCTGTATAGCCCCTGACCCCCTCTTCACTGTTTGTGTGTAAATAGGTGGGGGTTCGAAAAGGGTGATGGAAACGCAAAAAACCCAAGAAATCACCCCCCCTACAAAGTAAAAGACTGGGAGGCGAGCAAAAACCCCCCAAAAAAAAAGTAGGGGCGCCATTGGTACACAAGAAAAACCCCTAAGTGCCCGGGGGTAAAACTTTTTCAACGCCCCCCACAAGCATTGGGGGAATTCCATAACCCCGGGCGAATTCAAGAGAGAGCGGACAGATCCTAAAGTCAGTGCCGGATCACCGGGTTTGGCTCGACGTTGGGCTGCGTGCCCAGCAAAACCCTTTTTTCACCGTGACCACCGGGGGGCCTGGGGGACCGGACGCGGGGGGGGTTTTTCCCCGGGAAAAACTCCCGTAGAAATTAGGGAGGTGGGGCCTGTGACTTTAGCTTCCCCCCCACCACTTGCCTGACCTGACCTACCATGACCCAACCTGTAAAACCCGTCCCATACATTACATCACTAGTGCCGGTTTCACCCCAAATTAAGATACCTGGCGTCCTGACTTACCTGTGACCGTTTTGAGAGTTGTGCCCCCCAAGTTTGTAGTGTTCCCACCTCACGCCTATTAATTTGGTGTATACCACCACACACAACCCCCCCAAAAAGTATATATAAATTTAATAATATATAAAATAATATATAATAATATATTAAAATATATAATATATAATAAATTATATATATATATTAATAATAAGCTTTACTTAACTTAGAATGACTCCCCAGCTGAGTAGGCGGAAAAGAAAGAGAGAGTGAGAAAGAGAGAAAGATAATTTTAGACGTACCATAAACTGAATGATAAGTTGAACTGTTACTGCCCCTCATTCCTGGGCTTTGTTAGTCTTTTATTTCATGTTTCAAAAAGCTGAAAATCCAACCTGTGAAAAATTATTTGTTATACAATGTTGCTACTGATGCTGTAGCTGTTGTGGTGGTGGTGGTGGTGGGTAGCTGTGGTGGTAGCTGGGGTTTGGTGTTAGTGGTGTGGTGGTAGTTGTGGTGGTGGTGGTGGTACTGTGCTGGTTTTAGTGGGGGTGGTGGTAGTTGTGGTGGTGGTGGTGGTAGCTGTGGTGTAGCGTGGTGGTGTTATGATGTGGTGGTAGTTGTGGTGGTGGTGGGGGTTTTGTGGGGGTGTTAGTGGTGGTGGTGGTGGTAGTAGTGATGGGTGGGTGGTGGTGGGGGTGGTGGTTGGGGCGGTGTTAGTGGTGGTGGTGGGGGTGGTGGTGGTGGTTGGTGGTAGCTGTGGCGGTGTTAGTGGTGGTGGTGGTGGTGGTGGGGTGGTGGTGTTGGTGGCGGTGGTGGCGGTGTTAGGTGGGGGGGTGGTAATGGTGGTGGTAGTGGTGTAAGGGTAGTCGCGGAGTTTGGTGGTGGTAGTGGTGTGGTAGTAGTGATGGGGGTGGTGTAGTTGGTGTTGGTGGTGGTCTTGGTAGTGGTGGTGGTCTTGGTGGTGGTGATTTTGGGGGTGGCCCTTGAGGGTGGTGGTGGTGGTGGTGGTGTGGTGGGGGTGGTGGTAGTGGTGGTGGCGGTGGTGGTGATTATAGTAGTGGTGGTAATTATGGTGGTGGTGAACTGGTTCAAATATCTGCGACGAATTATCCAAACACTGGACAGTAAAAAGTACACTTTATAAGAAGAGAAACACACACACACACACACACACACACACACACACACACACACACACACACACACACACACACACACACACACACACACACACACACACACACACATATCAGAATGGGAGAGAGTAAGAGATGAGACATTAGACTGGGAGATACTAACGAGTGGAGTTCCCCAAGATCGGTGTTGGGACCGCTACTGTGTGTTTCACTTTGCCGACTATATAAAACTAATAACAACACATAAGGAAAGGGGAGGACACGATGACCTAAACAGACTGTAGGTACGCAAACAACCCGCACATTGAAGAAAGGAGGTTAAGACGACGTTTCGGTCCTCCACACAAGTCACACTAACACACGAAGGTGAGGGAGCCAGTATATATACGAGAGTAGGACAGGGACAGGGCAAAGAGAAGTAGATGTGGTCAAACAAGTGGCATTTGGAGGTCAAACACACGCAAGGTTATGTGATTTGGAGGTGCGGGCTGACCGGACAGTGAACACAGTGTTGGCAGACACAACCTACCAATATCACTGAGCAGAACGGACCTTGGGACAAAACTAAACAAATCATGGCTTTCACTCACTGATCGCACTCGTCAAATGCCTTCAGCGCAACCCGTGCAGACAGCGTCTGTTTTGGTTTTCTTACAAAGCCTACGTAATTTTTGTCATAATGATCTAGTAGTTGTGACAAGCATGATCGTCCCGGTATAAACCCATGCAGACATGGGCTTCACAAACCCATGTTAACATGGGTTCTGTTGGTTACGCTTCTCCATAAAATTAGTAATATGGCGTCTCAATGCCCATATCAAAGAAGGATGTTTTCTGATATGTAATTTTTGTGTTACTGGTCTGTAATTTTTGGGGGGGAAGCAGGACAGAGCTGAAGAAATCTGCTACTATTTCCAAGGAAACAAATTATGATCTGTCATAGAGGTTAGTTTTGCGTGCGTTCTCCTGGGTTGGCGTTCCGCAGCACGTCCCACAGGGTAAGCCACAAGGTCGGAACTCTGGTAACTGGAGGCCGCTTTGTTCACGGAAGGTCAAGTGTTGACCTTCTTGAAG
>NC_069400.1:119895063-119935063 GCF_026875155.1 Cherax quadricarinatus | reverse complement strand
TCCCCCAACACAAAACTTCCCCATCCCCAACACAAAACTTCCCCATCCCCAACACAAAACTTCGCCATCCCCACCACAAAACTTACCCATCACCAACACAAAACTTCGCCATCCCCAACACAAAACTTCGCCATCCCTAACACAAAACTTCGCCATCCCCAACACAAACTTCGCCATTCCTAACACAAAACTTCGCCATCCCCAACACAAAAATTCCCCATCCCTAACACAAAACTTCGCCATCCCCAACACAAAACTTTGCCATCCCCAACACAAAATTCGCCATCCCCAACACAAAACTTCGCCATCCCCAACACAAAACTTCGCTATCCCAAGACAAAACTTCGCCATCCCCAACACAAAACTTCGCCATCCCCAACACAAAACTTCGCCATCCCCAACACAAAACTTCGCCATCCCCAACACAAAACTTCGCCATCCCCAATACAAAACTTCGCCATCCCCAATACAAAACTTCGCCATCCCCAACACAAAACTTCCCCATCCCCAACACAAAACTTCCCCATCCCCAACACAAAATTCCCCATCCCAACACAAAACTTCGCCATCCCCACACAAAACTTCCCCATCACCAAAACAAAAATTCGCCATCCCCAACACAAAACTTCCCCATCCCAACACAAAACTTCCCCATCCCTAACACAAAACTTCGCCATCCCCACCACAAAACTTCCCCATCACCAACACAAAACTTCGCCATCCCCAACACAAAACTTCCCCATCCCCAACACAAAACTTCCCCATCCCCAACACAAAACTTCCCCATCCCTAACACAAAACTTCGCCATCCCCACCACAAAACTTCCCCATCACCAACACAAAACTTCGCCATCCCCAACACAAAACTTCCCCATCCCCAACACAAAACTTCCCCATCCCCAACACAAAACTTCCCCATCCCTAACACAAAACTTCGCCATCCCCAACACAAAACTTCGCCATCCCCAATACAAAACTTCGCCATCCCAATACAAAACTTCGCCATCCCCAACACAAAACTTCCCCATCCCCAACACAAAACTTCCCCATCCCCACACAAAACTTCCCCATCCCCAACACAAAACTTCGCCATCCCCACCACAAAACTTCCCATCACCAACACAAAACTTCGCTATCCCCAACACAAAACTTCGCCATCCCCAACACAAAACTTCGCCATCCCCAACACAAAACTTCGCCATCCCCAACACAAAAAATTCGCCATCCTCACCACAAAACTTCGCCATCACCAACACAAAACTTCGCCATCCCCAACACAAAACTTCGCCATCCCAACACAAAACTTCGCCATCCCCAACACAAAACTTCCCCATCACCAACACAAAACTTCCCCATCCCCAACACAAAACTTCGCCATCCCAACACAAAACTTCGCTATCCCCAAAAACCAAAACTTCGCCATCCCAACACAAAACTTCGCCATCCCCAATACAAAACTTCGCCATCCCCAACACAAAACTTCGCCATCCCCACACAAAACTTCGCCATCCCAACAGAAAACTTCCCCATCCCCAACACAAAACTTCGCCATCCCCAACACAAAACTTCCCCATCCCCAATACAAAACTTCGCCATCCCCAATACAAAACTTCGCCATCCCCAACACAAAACTTCCCCATCCCCAACACAAAACTTCCCCATCCCCAACACAAAACTTCGCCATCCCCACCACAAAACTTCCCCATCACCAACACAAAACTTCGCCATCCCCAACACAAAACTTCGCCATCCCTAACACAAAACTTCGCCATCCCCAACACAAAACTTCGCCATTCCTAACACAAAACTTCGCCATCCCCAACACAAAACTTCCCCATCCCTAACACAAAACTTCGCCATCCCCAACACAAAACTTTGCCATCCCCAACACAAAACTTCGCCATCCCAACACAAAACTTCGCCATCCCCAACACAACTTCGCTATCAACAAGACAAAACTTCGCCATCCCCAACACAAAACTTCGCCATCCCCAACACAAAACTTCGCCATCCCCAACACAAAACTTCGCCATCCCCAACACAAAACTTCACCATCCCCAACAGAAAACTTCCCATCCCCAACACAATACTTCGCCATCCCCAACACAAAACTTCGCCATCCCCAATACAAAACTTCGCCATCCCCAATACAAAACTTCGCCATCCCCAACACAAAACTTCCCCATCCCCAACACAAAACTTCCCCATCCCCAACACAAAACTTCCCCATCCCCAACACAAAACTTCGCCATCCCACCACAAAACTTCCCCATCACCAAAACAAAACTTCGCCATCCCCAACACAAAACTTCCCCATCCCCAACACAAAACTTCCCCATCCCTAACACAAAACTTCGCCATCCCCACCACAAAACTTCCCACACCAACACAAAACTTCGCCATCCCCAACACAAAACTTCCCCATCCCAACACAAACTTCCCCATCCCCAACACAAAACTTCCCCATCCCTAACACAAAACTTCGCCATCCCCACCACAAAACTTCCCCATCACCAACACAAAACTTCGCCATCCCCAACACAAACTTCCCCATCCCCAACACAAAACTTCCCCATCCCCAACACAAAACTTCCACATCCCTAACACAAAACTTCGCCATCCCCAACACAAAACTTCGCCATCCCCAATACAAAACTTCGCCATCCCCAATACAAAACTTCGCCATCCCCAACACAAAACTTCCCCATCCCCAACACAAAACTTCCCCATCCCCAACACAAAACTTCCCCATCCCCAACACAAAACTTCGCCATCCCCACCACAAAACTTCCCCATCACCAAACACAAAAAATTCGCTATCCCCAACACAAAACTTCGCCATCCCCAACACAAAACTTCGCCATCCCTAACACAAAACTTCGCCATCCCCAACACAAAACTTCGCCATCCCTAACACAAAACTTCGCCATCTCCAACACAAAACTTCGCCATCCCTAACACAAAACTTCGCCATCCCCAACACAAAACTTCGCCATCCCTAACACAAAACTTCGCCATCCCCAACACAAAACTTCGCCATCCCCAACACAAAACTTCCCCATCCCCAACACAAAACTTCCCATCCCCAACACAAAACTTCGCTATCCCCCAACACAAAACTTCGCCATCCCCAACACAAAACTTCGCCATCCCCAATACAAAACTTCGCCATCCCCAACACAAAACTTCGCCATCCCCAACACAAAACTTCGCCATCCCAACAGAAAACTTCCCCATCCCCAACACAAAACTTCGCCATCCCCAACACAAAACTTCCCCATCCCCAATACAAAACTTCGCCATCCCCAATACAAAACTTCGCCATCCCCAACACAAAACTTCCCCATCCCAACACAAAACTTCCCCATCCCCAACACAAAACTTCGCCATCCCCACCACAAAACTTCCCCATCACCAACACAAAACTTCGCCATCCCCAACACAAAACTTCGCCATCCCTAACACAAAACTTCGCCATCCCCAACACAAAACTTCGCCATTCCGAACACAAAACTTCGCCATCCCCAACACAAAACTTCCCCATCCCTAAACACAAAACTTCGCCATCCCCAACACAAAACTTCGCCATCCCCAACACAAAACTTCGCCATCCCCAACACAAAACTTCGCCATCCCCAACACAAAACTTCGCTATCCCCAACACAAAACTTCGCCATCCCCAACACAAAACTTCGCCATCCCCAACACAAAAAATTCGCCCTCCCCAACACAAAACTTCGCCATCCCCAACACAAAACTTCACCATCCCCAACAGAAAACTTCCCCATCCCCAACACAAAACTTCGCCATCCCCAACACAAAACTTCGCCATCCCCAATACAAAACTTCGCCATCCCCAATACAAAAAATTCGCCATCCCCAACACAAAACTTCCCCATCCCCAACACAAAACTTCCCCCTCCCCAACACAAAACTTCCCCATCCCCAACACAAAACTTCGCCATCCTCACCACAAAACTTCCCCATCACCAACACAAAACTTCGCCAACCCCAACACAAAACTTCGCCATCCCAACACAAAACTTCGCCATCCCCAACACAAAACTTCCCCATCACCAACACAAAACTTCCCCATCCCCAACACAAAACTTCGCCATCCCCAACACAAAACTTCGCTATCCCCAACACAAAACTTCGCCATCCCCAACACAAAACTTCGCCATCCCAATACAAAACTTCGCCATCCCAACACAAAACTTCGCCATCCCCAACACAAAACTTCGCCATCCCCAACAGAAAACTTCCCCATCCCCAACACAAAACTTCGCCATCCCCAACACAAAACTTCCCCCTCCCCAATACAAAACTTCGCCATCCCCAATACAAAAACTTCGCCATCCCCAACACAAAACTTCCCCATCCCCAACACAAAACTTCCCCATCCCCAACACAAAACTTCGCCATCCCCACCACAAAACTTCCCATCACCAACACAAAACTTCGCCATCCCCAACACAAAACTTCGCCATCCCTAACACAAAACTTCGCCATCCCAACACAAAACTTCGCCATTCCTAACACAAAACTTCGCCATCCCCAACACAAAACTCCCCATCCCTAACACAAAAACTTCGCCATCCCCAACACAAAACTTTGCCATCCCCAACACAAAACTTCGCCATCCCCAACACAAAACTTCGCCATCCCCAACACAAACTTCGCTATCCCCAAGACAAAACTTCGCCATCCCCAACACAAAACTTCGCCATCCCCAACACAAAACTTCCCCATCCCCAACACAAAACTTCGCCATCCCAACACAAAACTTCACCATCCCCAACAGAAAACTTCCCATCCCCAACACAAAACTTCGCCATCCCCAACACAAAACTTCGCCATCCCCAATACAAAACTTCGCCATCCCCAATACAAAACTTCGCCATCCCCAACACAAAACTTCCCCATCCCCAACACAAAACTTCCCATCCCCAACACAAAACTTCCCCATCCCCAACACAAAACTTCGCCATCCCCACCACAAAACTTCCCCATCACCAAAACAAAACTTCGCCATCCCCAACACAAAACTTCCCCATCCCCAACACAAAAACTTCCCCATCCCTAACACAAAACTTCGCCATCCCCACCACAAAACTTCCCCCTCACCAACACAAAACTTCGCCATCCCCAACACAAAACTTCCCAATCCCCAACACAAAACTTCCCCATCACCAACACAAAACTTCGCCATCCCCAACACAAAACTTCGCCATCCCCACCACAAAACTTCCCCATCACCAACACAAAACTTCGCTATCCCCAACACAAAACTTCGCCATCCCCAACACAAAACTTCGCCATCCCTAACACAAAACTTCGCCATCCCCAACACAAAAACTTCGCCATCCCTAACACAAAACTTCGCCATCTCCAACACAAAACTTCGCCATCCCTAACACAAAACTTCGCCATCCCCAACACAAAACTTCGCCATCCCTAACACAAAACTTCGCCATCCCCAACACAAAACTTCGCATCCCCAACACAAAACTTCCCCATCCTCAACACAAAACTTCCCCATCCCCAACACAAAAAATTCGCTATCCCCAACACAAAACTTCGCCATCCCCAACACAAAACTTCGCCATCCCCAATACAAAACTTCGCCATCCCCAACACAAAATTCGCCATCCCCAACACAAAACTTCGCCATCCCCAACAGAAAACTTCCCCATCCCCAACACAAAACTTTTGCCATCCCCAACACAAAACTTCCCCATCCCCAATACAAAACTTCGCCATCCCCAATACAAAACTTCGCCATCCCCAACACAAAACTTCCCCATCCCCAACACAAAACTTCCCCATCCCCAACACAAAAACTTCGCCATCCCCACCACAAAACTTCCCCATCACCAACACAAAACTTCGCCATCCCCAACACAAAACTTCGCCATCCCTAACACAAAACTTCGCCATCCCCAACACAAAACTTCGCCATTCCGAACACAAAACTTCGCCATCCCCAACACAAACTTCCCCATCCCTAACACAAAACTTCGCCATCCCCAACACAAAACTTCGCCATCCCCAACACAAAACTTCGCCATCCCCAACACAAAACTTCGCCATCCCCAACACAAAACTTCGCTATCCCCAACACAAAACTTCGCCATCCCCAACACAAAACTTCGCCATCCCAACACAAAACTTCGCCATCCCCAACACAAAACTTCGCCATCCCCAACACAAAACTTCACCATCCCCAACAGAAAACTTCCCCATCCCCAACACAAAACTTCGCCATCCCCAACACAAACTTCGCCATCCCCAATACAAAACTTCGCCATCCCCAATACAAAACTTCGCCATCCCCACACAAAACTTCCCATCCCCAACACAAAACTTCCCCATCCCAACACAAAACTTCCCCATCCCCAACACAAAACTTCGCCATCCTCACCACAAAACTTCCCCATCACCAACACAAAACTTCGCATCCACAACACAAAACTTCGCCATCCCAACACAAAACTTCGCCATCCCCAACACAAAACTTCCCATCACCAAAACAAAACTTCCCCATCCCCAACACAAAACTTCGCCATCCCCAACACAAAACTTCGCTATCCCCAACACAAAACTTCGCCATCCCCAACACAAAACTTCGCCATCCCCAATACAAAACTTCGCCATCCCCAACACAAAACTTCGCCATCCCCAACACAAACTTCGCCATCCCCAACAGAAAACTTCCCCATCCCCAACACAAAACTTCGCCATCCCCAACACAAAACTTCCCATCCCCAAAACAAAAACTTCGCCATCCCCAATACAAAACTTCGCCATCCCCAACACAAAACTTCCCCATTCCCAACACAAAACTTCCCATCCCCAACACAAAACTTTCGCCATCCCCCCAAAAAAACTTCCCATCACCAACACAAAACTTCGCCATCCCAACACAAAACTTCGCATCCCTAACACAAAACTTCGCCATCCCCAACACAAAACTTCGCCATCCTAACACAAAACTTCGCCATCCCCAACACAAAAACTTCCCATCCCTAAAACAAAACTTCGCCATCCCCAACACAAAACTTGCCCCTCCCCAACACAAAACTTCGCCATCCCCAACACAAAACTTCGCCATCCCCAACACAAAACTTCGCTATCCCCAAGACAAAACTTCGCCATCCCCACACCCAAAACTTCGCCATCCCCAACACAAAACTTCGCCATCCCCAACACAAAACTTCGCCATCCCCAAAACAAAACTTCACCATCCCCAACAGAAAACTTCCCATCCCCAACACAAAAAATTCGCCATCCCCAACACAAAACTTCGCCATCCCCAATACAAAACTTCGCCATCCCCAATACAAAACTTCGCCATCCCCAACACAAAACTTCCCCATCCCCAACACAAAACTTCCCCATCCCCAACACAAAACTTCCCCATCCCCAACACAAAACTTCGCCATCCCCACCACAAAACTTCCCCATCACCTAAACAAAACTTCGCCATCCCAACACAAAAAATTCCCCATCCCCAACACAAAACTTCCCCATCCCCAACACAAAACTTCCCATCCCCAACACAAAACTTCGCCATCCCCACCACAAAAATTCCCCATCACCAAACAAAACTTCGCCATCCCAAACCCCAAAACTTCCCCATCCCTAACACAAAACTTCCCATCCCTAACACAAAACTTCGCCATCCCCACCACAAAACTTCCCATCACCAACACAAAACTTCGCCATCCCCAACACAAAACTTCCCCATCCCCAACACAAAACTTCCCATCCCCAACACAAAACTTCCCCATCCCTAACACAAAACTTCGCCATCCCCACCACAAAACTTCCCCATCACAACCAAAAACTTCGCCATCCCCAACACAAAACTTCCCCATCCCCAACACAAAACTTCCCATCCCCAACCCCAAAACTTCCCCATCCCTAACACAAAACTTCGCCATCCCCAACACAAAACTTCGCCATCCCCATACAAAACTTCGCCATCCCCAATACAAAACTTCGCCATCCCCAACACAAAACTTCCCATCCCCAACACAAAACTTCCCCATCACCCCAAAACAAAACTTCCCATCCCCAACACAAAACTTCGCCATCCCCACCACAAAACTTCCCATCCCCAACACAAAACTTCGCTATCCCAACACAAAACTTCGCCATCCCCAACACAAAACTTCGCCATCCCCAACACAAAACTTCGCCATCCCCAACACAAAACTTCGCCATCCTCACCACAAAACTTCCCCATCCACCAACACAAAACTTCGCCATCCCCACACAAAACTTCGCCATCCCAACACAAAACTTCGCCATCCCCAACACAAAACTTCCCCATCACCAACACAAAACTTCCCCATCCCCACACAAAACTTCGCCATCCCCAACACAAAACTTCGCTATCCCCAACACAAACTTCGCCATCCCCAACACAAAACTTCGCCCCTCCCCAATACAAAACTTCGCCATCCCCAACACAAAACTTCGCCATCCCCAACACAAAACTTCGCCATCCCAACAGAAAACTTCCCCATCCCCAACACAAAACTTCGCCATCCCCACCACAAAACTTCCCCATCCCCAATACAAAACTTCGCCATCCCCAATACAAAACTTCGCCATCCCCAACACAAAACTTCCCCATCCCAACACAAAACTTCCCATCCCCAACACAAAACTTCGCCATCCCCACCACAAAACTTCCCATCACCCAACACAAAACTTCGCCATCCCCAACACAAAAAATTCGCTTCCCTAAACACAAAACTTCGCCATCCCCAACACAAAACTTCGCCATTCCCAAACACAAAACTTCGCCATCCCCAACACAAAACTTCCCATCCCTAACACAAAACTTCGCCATCCCCAACACAAAACTTTGCCATCCCCAACACAAAACTTCGCCATCCCCAACACAAAACTTCGCCATCCCCAACACAAAACTTCGCCATCCCCAAGACAAAACTTCGCCATCCCCAACACAAAACTTCCCCCATCCCCAACACAAAACTTCGCCATCCCCAACACAAACTTCCCATCCCCAACACAAAACTTCACCATCCCCCACAGAAAACTTCCCATCCCCAACACAAAACTTCGCCATCCCCAACACAAAACTTCCCATCCCCAATACAAAACTTCGCCATCCCCAATACAAAACTTCGCCATCCCCAACACAAACTTCCCCATCCCACACACAAAACTTCCCCATCCCCAACACAAAACTTCCCCATCCCCAACCACAAAACTTCGCCATCCCCACCACAAAACTTCCCCATCACCAAAACAAAACTTCGCCATCCCCAACACAAAACTTCCCCATCCCCAACACAAAACTTCCCCATCCCCTAACACAAAACTTCGCCATCCCCACCACAAAACTTCCCATCACCAACACAAAACTTCGCCATCCCCATACAAAACTTCCCATCCCCAAACAAAACTTCCCATCCCCAACACAAAACTTCCCCCTCCCCAACACAAAACTTCCCCATCCCCACCAAAATTCCCCATCACACAAAAACTTCGCCATCCCCACCACAAAACTTCCCCATCACCCAACACAAAACTTCGCCATCCCCAACACAAAACTTCCCATCCCCCAACACAAAACTTCGCCATCCCCAACACAAAACTTCCCCATCCCAAACAAAAACTTCGCCATCCCAAACACAAAACTTCGCCATCCCCAACAAAAACTTCGCCATCCCCAATACAAAACTTCGCCATCCCCAACACAAAACTTCCCCATCCCCAACACAAAACTTCCGCCATCCCCAACCCCAAACTTCCCCATCCCAACACAAAACTTCGCCATCCCAACACAAAACTTCGCCATCCCCAACACAAAACTTCGCCATCCCCAACACAAAAACTTCGCCATCCCCAACACAAAAAATTCCCATCCCCAAAACAAAACTTCCCCATCCCCAACACAAAACTTCCCATCCCTAACACAAAAAAATTCCCCATCCCCAACACAAAACTTCGCCATCCCCAATACAAAACTTCGCCATCCCCATACAAAAACTTCCCCATCCCAACACAAAACTCGCCATCCCCAACACAAAACTTCCCCATCCCCAACACAAAACTTCCCCATCCCCAACACAAAACTCGCCATCCCCCACCCAAAACTTCCCCATCACCAACACAAAACTTCGCCATCCCAACACAAAACTTCGCCATCCCCAAACAAAACTTCGCCATCCAACAAAACTTCCCATCCCAACACAAAACTTCCCCATCCCAACACAAAACTTCCCCATCCCCAACACAAAACTTCGCCATCCCCCAAACCCAAAAACTTCGCCATCCCCAACACAAAACTTCGCCATCCCCAACACAAAACTTCCCCATCCCCAACACAAAACTTCCCTATCCCCAACACAAAACTTCCCATCCCTAACACAAAACTTCGCCATCCCCACCACAAAACTTCCCCATCACCAACACAAAACTTCCATCCCAACACAAAACTTCCCTCCCCCAACACAAAACTTCGCCATCCCCAACACAAAACTTCCCATCCTACACAAAACTCCATCCCCAACACAAAACTTCCCCCTCCACCAACACAAACTTCCCCATCCCCAACACAAAACTTCCCCATCCCAATACAAAACTTCGCCATCCCCAACACAAAACTTCCCCATCCCCAACACAAAACTTCGCCATCCCCAACACAAAACTTCCCCATCCCCAACACAAAACTTCCCCATCCCTAACACAAAACTTCCCCATCCCCACCACAAAACTTCCCCATCCCAACACAAAACTTCCCATCACCAACACAAAACTTCCCCATCCCCAACACAAAACTTCCCCATCCCAACACAAAACTTCGCCATCCCCAACACAAAACTTCCCATCCCCAACACAAAAACTTCGCCATCCCAACACAAAACTTCCCCATCCCAACACAAAACTTCCCCATCCCTAACACAAAACTTCGCCATCCCACCACAAAACTTCCCCATCACCCAACACAAAACTTCGCCCCTCCCCAACACAAAACTTCCCCATCCCCAACACAAAACTTCCCCATCCTCAACACAAAACCTTCGCCATCCCCACCACAAAACTTCCCCATCCCAACACAAAACTTCGCCATCCCCAACACAAAACTTCCCCATCCCCAACACAAAACTTCCCCATCCCTAACACAAAACTTCGCCATCCCCACCACAAAACTTCCCCATCACCAACACAAACTTCGCCATCCCCAACACAAAACTTTCCCCATCCCCAACACAAAACTTCCCCATCCCCAACACAAAACTTCGCCCATCCCCAACACAAAACTTCCCATCCCCAACACAAAACTTCGCCATCCCCAACACAAAACTTCCCCATCCCAACACAAAACTTCCCATCCCCAACCCCCCCCCAAAACTTCCCCATCACCAACACAAAACTTCGCCATCCCAACACAAAACTTCCCATCCCCAACACAAAACTTCGCCATCCCAACACAAACTTCCCCATCCCAACCACAAAACTTCCCCATCCCCCAAACACAAAACTTCGCCATCCCAACACAAAACTTCCCCATCCCCAACACAAAACTTCGCCATCCCCAACACAAAAACTTCCCCATCCCCAACACAAAACTTCGCCATCCCCCAACACAAAACTTCCCCATCCCCAACACAAAACTTCCCATCCCTAACACAAAACTTCGCCATCCCCACACAAAACTTCCCCATCCCCAACACAAAACTTCGCCATCCCCAACACAAAACTTCCCCCTCCCCAACACAAAACTTCGCCATCCCCACCACAAAACTTCCCCATCACCAACACAAAACTTCCGCCAAATTTTCCCAACACAAAACTTCGCCATCCCCAACAAAACTTCCCATCCCAACACAAAACTTCGCCATCCCTAACACAAAACTTCCCATCCCCAACACAAAACTTCGCCATCACCAACACAAAACTTCCCCATCCCCAAACAAAACTTCGCCATCCCCACCACAAAAACTTCCCATCACCAAACACAAAACACTTTCTGGATCCCTGAGGATTGGCTCAAAGAACTGCGCCAGTAAATACAGGGTAAACTTCGTCAGCAAACACAAAATTTCGCATCATCAACACAAAAATCCCTTCGCAACACAAAACTTCCCCATCACCAACACAAAACATCGTCCGCAACACAAAACTTCCACACAAGCCAGCTCAATCACGGCCGCCCCGAAAGGTAAAATGTTCAGCAAAAAAGCAATAGTAATGCGACAATACTTAAACAAAAAACAAAGCAATAAAAAGAAAATAACCAACAGTACAAAAGTACCACAATAGCAAAAATAAACAAAAAGAGTACAAAAGCACAAAAAGTCAAAAAATAATAGTCTACAAACAGAGCCACCAACACAACATACAAAACAGTAAACACACATAAAAACAGAAGTAACAAAAGAAGAGGGAGGGAAATAGGAAAGAACATACAACTAAAAAACTAAACAAATTATTAAGCAAACAATAAACCAACCAGTAACTTAGTTAAACAAAATATAAAGATACAGAACCAGTATACAAAGGGTAATAAATAAAAAATAAACAGTAATAATCATTAACATATCTACATCAACAATACAACATAAACATCAACAGGTTTTAACACAGAGATAATGATCGGAAGTATGAAGTAGCAAACATTAAGCATAATTAACATACATTCCAGCCCTGTATACATCATTAAAACACGGTGTAGTCGAAGCAAGGATAACATAATACTGAGGAAATCTGGGGATGTAAACACAGAGGAACACATGGAGGAAAAAAAAAGGCAGAGCGAGGGCTAGGAAAAGTGGGCGCTGTACAAATTAACAAGAATTTTCATCCCAGACCTCATTGCCTCCACCTCCTTAGCTGGCATTAACAGGTGAGCTCCGTACTGTCTCAAAAGGGGAAGGGAACCCTTGATTAGGGGGCCCCGTACAAATTCCGCCGCAACAAAGTAAAATTTCCGGGAGCAAAAAATTTTAACATAAATAAACATTCCACTCCTATATCCCTACTCAACATAAAGCCGTGGAAACCAAAAAAGTGGCCCTGAAAGGGAAAAAAAAACGGATCAAATAAAAAAACCTTAAATGGGAAAACCCGGCCTTTCAATAAAAAGGGAAATTTACAGGAAAAGGGGGGGGGCATAAAAGGGGGGGGGGGGGAGGGTTTCCCCAAACAAAAAACCCCGAAACAATAACATAAACAGCAAAAAAAGCAACAGTAACAATAGCAACAATAACATCAACAAAAAACAACAACAGCAATAACAACAGCAAAATAACTCAACAGTAACAACAGTACCAACAATAGCAAAAAAAAACAGCAACAGTAACAAAAGCATCAACAACAGTCAAAAAATAAACAGTAATAACATTAACATGAGCCACATCAACAATAGCATAACAGAAACATCAACAGTAACAACAGAAGTAACAGGAAACGGAAGGGAGGGGAGGGGGGGGAAGGGGGAGCATACAACTCAACAATATCTTCATTAGACAAATCCTCCCTTGAAGCAGCACTTCAGACCCGCACGGGCAGTCGTTTAGTAGGATTACCACAATAATATGAAGGGATTACTTGGGGATTACCGGTGGATTACAAAGGGGGAAGGAATTAAGTAAAATTAGCCAGAGACCGCAGGGCTAAAATAATCCTCTTTTCACTTACCCACTCCTTTCTTCCCTCCCTCTCCTCCTCCTCTTCGTCTCCTATTCTTCTTCTTCCTTCTACTCTCATAACAGTGGTGTTAAGGCGTCCTGTAGCTGGATCACTGAGGTCCGGAGTTCGAATCTCCTCCGGTACGGCTGATAAACATTAGGGACGTGTTTCCATAAGACACCTGCTGTCCCTGTCCCTGTTCACCCATCAGTTTAAAATGGGTACCTGGGTGTTAGTCGAAGGCGAGAGGGATATATCATAATCTACACCTGGAAGATTCTGGAGGGACTGGTCCCTAATATGCACACAGCAATCACTCCATACGAAAACAAAAGATTTGGCAGGCGATGCAACATACCCCCAGTGAAAAGTAGGGGCGTCACTGGTACACTAAGAGAAAACGCAATAAGTGTCCGGGGCCCAAGACTTCAATAGCCTCCCACCAGCCATAAGGGGCATTACCAGGAGACCTCCGGTTGTCTTCAAAAGGGAGCTGGACAGATACCTAAAGTCGGTGCCGGATCAGCCGGGCTGTGGTACGTACATTGGACTTCGTGTGGCTAGCAGTAACAGCCTCGTTGATCAGTCCCTGATCCACCGGGAGGCCTGGTCGTGGATCGGGTCGCGGGGGCGTTGATCCCCGGAATACCCTCCAGGTAGACTGGTGTGGGTCGCATCTTGGGACAAAACTGACTTAGTTTACCCGAAATGCTCTGCATAACAAGCGGCGTTCTATATAGTAGTATGTCACTGATGTCAGCTAGGACTGTATACCTTGTACATGTACTTGTAGAAATAAAGATATTATTATTATTATTATTATTATTATTATTATTATTATTATTATTATAGGTTGATGATGATAATGAGGTCGTTAAAAATGTTGATAATACTAGTAACAATAATATTGATAATGAAACAAGTAAATTTCACCCCTTTCTCCTTCACCGTTCTCTTGAATTTTGTTTCTCCTGTGTGAGGGACAGGTCATCCTGAGAGATGGTAATTCCCAGGTGATAGTAACTGCAGCTCTGCAGGAAGGTGACCTTTGATGCTGTCCTTGCTGATGAACCTTTAATGGAATACTTGACCATATGTTCATTGTCCTGCTGAAGTCTGTCTGCTCGGGCTGACGTATTTCAGCATTATGTGACCCATCCTGTGTGATGGAATATGACAATGTAACCCATCCTGTGTGATGGAATATGACAGGGTAACCCATCCTGTGTGATGGAATATGACAATGTAACCCATCCTGTGTGATGGAATATGACAATGTAACCCATCCTGTGTGATGGAATATGACAGGGTAACCCATCCTGTGTGATGGAATATGACAATGTAACCCATCCTGTGTGATGGAATATGACAATGTAACCCATCCTGTAATGGAATATAACAGGGTAACCCATCCTGTGTAATGGAATATGACAATGTAACCCATCCTGTGTGATGGAATATGACAATGTAACCCATCCTGTGTGATGGAATATGACAATGTAACCCATCCTGTGTGATGGAATATGACAATGTAACCCATCCTGTGTGATGGAATATGACAGGGTAACCCATCCTGTGTGATGGAATATGACAATGTAACCCATCCTGTGTGATGGAATATGACAATGTAACCCATCCTGTGTGATGGAATATGACAATGTAACCCATCCTGTGTAATGGAATATGACAGGGTAACCCATCCTGTGTGATGGAATATGACAGGGTAACCCATCCTGTGTAATGGAATATGACAGGGTAACCCAGCCTGTGTGATGGAATATGACAATGTAACCCATCCTGTGTGATGGAATATGACAATGTAACCCATCCTGTGTGATGAAATATGACAATGTAACCCATCCTGTGTGATGGAATATGACAATGTAACCCATCCTGTGTGATCAAATATGACAGGGTAACCCATCCTGTGTGATGAAATACGACAGGGGAAACAGCTAGCTTTTGTTCGCACTATGTAACTGTGATATAGAGTAGAGGGAACCCTAAATTACGATTGTTCCCGTTATGTAACTAAACGCACTGCGAGTGTGCCCAATTTTGGAAAAAAAAATGGATTTAACGTCAAGGTGTTGTTTACAGCCCCTAACTTCAATTTACACGGCTCATACTTGCGTTTACATAGCTCTGACTTATGTTTACTCTCTGCCAGACATGGCAAATATTCTTTTGGACTTTTTCTGCTTTATCTGTTAGCACCTATGGGATGATCGCCCCCGAGATGCGATCTCAGGTTCAGGCTTCTAAATTAGACAGGAAATATTACAGGAGACACAGAGGAAAATACAAATGAATGTGGATTACTAAAACCTTCAAAACAAGAGATGCCAAACCAATGATGATATTCCTGACATCACTTGTTCTCACTAGACTGGAATACCGATGCACACTAACAGCCCTATTTAAGACAGGAGAAATCCTTGACCTGGAGAATGTATGGAGAATCTCCACTGCTTCTATGAACTCAGTTAAGCTGCGATATCATTGGGAACGCTTGAGGTCAACTGAAAAAATGATACCAAATATATTAAGCCAATTTCCCAAATTTACTCGTAACAGGTAAGTGAACTGTAGATATCAATCCAAAAGTACTCCTTTTGGGGCCTAGTTCCTAGGCCTCTTGTGTATCCATATGCTGTTGCTCTACTCTCCATAGGATGGATATAGGGTGCACAATCTAAAATCTAATCCAGTACTCCTGAGAACAACCTAAGAACAGGCGAAAAGGATTAATCCTAATCCAAATCTGGAGACAATGGTTCTAAATCTGCACAGCGATTGATGGACTGAACACATCGACTCCAGGCTGAGGGACTGATTACCTCAAACTCCTCCTCTCCTTACATCTTTCTGCTTTGTACTGGACTGATGAAGTCACTGTGTGGCGAAACGTTTCCTCAATAAAGATTCCCATATGCTGCATAAGTGTCTCAATCTTCAACTTGTCGGTTTTCAAAACCATTCATCCCAACTGTATTAATGTTGGTACAATTACCTACAATATTTTATTGTGGCAACGTTTCGCTCTCTAGGAGATTCGTCAAGCCGTTACATAACAGCTTGAAAAATCTCCTGGAGGGCGAAACGTTGCCACAATAAAATGTTACATTAGTTGCACTTGTGTCCTTTTATTTAATACAATAAAAGTTAGGAACCCAAGACTCTTCAATATCCACCTTTCACAAGTTCTGTAAGTCTGTTTCTGATGAGCCGGGCTGTTGTGCCTGGTTGACGCGGCTATCAACCAGGAGCGATGACTCCCCCTCCCTACCAATGCATAAAATGAGGTAGGAAAGCACAGTAACGTAGGTATTAACACCCACGGTCCCTCCACGCATTAAAACCAATCTCCGGCAAATATACTGTTTTAGCCCCGCTGGAAAAAAATAGAATACGGGCATAAAACAATAAAACGTGGCGGGTGTGTGTGTGTGTGTGTGTGTGTGTGTGTGTGTGTGTGTGTGTGTGTGTGTGTGTGTGTGTGTGTGTGTGTGTGTGTGTGTGTGTGTGTGTGTGTGTGTGAGTGTGTTTGTTTTCCTCTCAATGAGGATTGTTTTTCATGGATTTAATAGCATTGTGTTCATTAGCTATTATTATGAAACATGATCACCTGTGAAACCTGGGTGTGCACCATCAATGATTGGTGCACACACACACACACACACACACACACACACACACACACACACACACACACACACACACACACACACACACACACACACACACACACACACGTCTGGATCAAGCAATGTTGGAAACTGAGACAAAGAGAGAGAGAACCTCACCAGCTCTTAAAAAATATCGTAATCAAAACTCTTGGACTGAAACTAATAACTCTTGGACTGACACTCACACTCAGAACTGTATGTAACTCTTTAGTAAATTTAAGTACACATTCACCCCCCCCCCGGCTGCTTCCCCCCTCCCCACCACATCATTCCTTCCTCCAACACGCATACACTCAAGTAAGTAATGTAAGTGTAACACTTAAGCGAACACTATAAGCCTAAGGTACCGCAAGTTACTACTGATTTTCGGTACAGCCTACACCCAGGTGCATTCACCACACCCAGGTGCATTCACCACACCCACGTGCATTCACCACACCCAGGTGCATTCACCACACCCAGGTGCATTCACCACACCCAGGTGCATTCACCACACCCAGGTACACTCACCACACCCAGGTACATTCACCACACCCAGGTACACCCACCACACCCAGGTACACTCACCACACCCAGGTACACTCACCACACCCAGGTACATACACCACACCCAGGTACATTCACCACACACAGGTACACTCACCACACCCAGGTACACTCACCACGCCCAGGTACACTCACCACACCCAGGTACACTCACCACACCCAGGTACACTCACCACACCCAGGTACACTCATCACACCCAGGTACACTCATCACACCCAGGTACACTCACCACCCCCAGGTACACTCACCACACCCAGGTACACTCACCACACCCAGGTACACTCATCACACCCAGGTACACTCACCACACCCAGGTACACTCACCACACCCAGGTACATTCACCACACCCAGGTACACTCACCACACCCAGTTACACTCACCACACCCAGGTACACTCACCACACCCAGGTACACTCACCACACCCAGGTACACTCACCACACCCAGGTACACTCACCACACCCAGGTACACTCACCACACCCAGGTACATTCACCCCACCCAGGTACACTCACCACACCTAGGTACACTCACCACACCCAGGTACATTCACCACACCAAGGTACATGCACCACACCCAGGTAAATTCACCACACCCAGGTACATACACCACACCCAGGTACATTCACCACACCCAGGTACTCACCACACCCAGGTACACTCACCACACCCAGGTACACTCATCACACCCAGGTACACTCACCACACCCAGGTACACTCACCACACCCAGGTACATTCACCACACCCAGTTACATACACCACACCCAGGTACACTCACCACACCCAGGTACATACACCACACCCAGGTACACTCACCACACCCAGGTACACTCACCACACCCAGGTACACTCACCACACCCCAGGTACATTCACCACACCCAGGTGCTCACCACACCCAATTACACTCACCACACCCAGGTACATTCACCACACCCAGGTACACTCACCACACCCCAGGTACATTCACCACACCCAGGTGCTCACCACACCCAGATACACTCACCACACCCAGGTACACTCACCACACCCAGGTACACTCACCACACCCCAGGTACATTCACCACACCCAAGTACACTCACCACACCCCAGGTACATTCACCACACCCAGGTGCTCACCACACCCAGATACACTCACCACACCCAGGTACACTCACCACACCCAGGTGCATTCACCACACCCAGGTACACTCACCACAACCCAGGTACATACACCACACCCAGGTACATTCACCACACCCAGGTACATTCACCACATCCAGGTGCATTCACCACACCCAGGTACACTCACCACACCCAGGTACATTCACCACACCCAGGTACATTCACCACACCCAGGTACGTTCACAACACCCAGGTACTCACCACACCCAGGTACATTCACCACACCCAGGTACATTCACCACACCCAGGTACACTCACCACACCCAGGTGCATTCACCACACCCAGGTGCATTCACCGCACCCAGGTACGTTCACCACACCCAGGTGCTCACCACACCCAGGTACACTCATCACACCCAGGTACACTCACCACACCCAGGTACACTCACCACACCCCAGGTACATTCACCACACCCAAGTACACTCACCACACCCCAGGTACACTCACCACACCCAGGTGCATTCACCACATCCAGGTACACTCACCACACCCCAGGTACATACACCACACCCAGGTACATTCACCACACCCAGGTACATTTACCACACCCAGGTGCATTCACCACACCCAGGTACACTCACCACACCCAGGTACATTCATCACACCCAAGTACATTCACCACACCCTGGTACATTCACCACACCCAGGTACTCACCACATCCAGGTATATTCACCACACCCAGGTACATTCACCACACCCAGGTACACTCCCCACACCCAGGTGCATTCACCACACCCAGGTACATTCACCACACCCAGGTACATTCACCACACCCAGGTACTCACCACACCCAGGTGCATTCACCACACCCAGGTACATACACCACACCCAGGTACATTCACCACACCCAGGTACATTCACCACACTCAGGTACATACACCACACCCAGGTACATTCACCACACCTAGGTACATTCACCACACCCAGGTACTCACCACACCCAGGTGCATTCACCACACCCCAAGTACATTCATCACACCCCAGGTACATTCACTACACTCGTACACTCTCCACACACCAGGTACACTCACCACACCCAGATACACTCATCACACCCAGGTACACTCACTACATCCAGGTACACTCACCACGCCTCAGGTACATTCACCACACCCAGGTACTCAACACACCCAGATACACTCACCACAGCTAGGTACACTCACCACACTACACTCGGGACCATGTGTGACTCGACCCCTGCAACCACAATTAGGCGAGTACAAGGTGTGCAGTTTGAAGAGCAGGTACGGTAGGGCTCACGAGTGAGGTTAGTACACCCTGTCACCGCCATTTAGACAAGCCGGTGGAGAAGCGCTGTGACTCAACCCAGGTGAGTACCAGGAGTACCAGGTGAGTACAACTCGGTGAGTATAACTAGGTAAGTACTAGGTGAGTACAACTAGGTGAGTACAACTGGTCTTGAAAGTGGTCCCAGAACTGGCCTTGAAAGTGGTCCCAGAACTGGTCTGGAAAGTGGTCCCAGAACTGGTCTGGAAAGTGGTCCCAGAACTGGTCTTGAAAGTGGTCCCAGAACTGGTCTTGAAAGTGGTCCCAGAACTGGTCTTAAAAGTGGTCCCAGAACTGGTCTTAAAAGTGGTCCCAGAACTGGTCTTGAAAGTGGTCCCAGAACTGGTCTTGAAAGTGGTCCCAGAACTGGTCTTGAAAGTGGTCCCAGAACGGGTCTTGAAAGTGGTCCCAGAACTGGTCTTCAAAGTATACTAGAGAGTATTTCTTCAAGAGCAGTACAGTCAGTCTTCTGCACTGGTATCCTATCACTGGACAAAACTCTTGACAATGCAGTGTGGTAGGTGACAAAACTCTTGATAACATTACCGCTGGCAACACAGCAGTCAGGGAAGCTCACAGACAATTATTATTATTATAATCAAGGGGGAAGCGCTAAACCCGGAGGATTATACAGCGCCTGGGGGGGATGTGGAAGGCATTCAGGCTTAATTTGGGGAACTGGAGCACAGATCCAATTCCCTAAATCAAGAGCCCCTCACCAACATCAAGGAACCTTCCTTGAGGGGAGCTCACAGACAAGTGTGGCCAAGATACAACCATTTCCATCTCCCAAACGTGTGTGTGGTGTGTGTGTGTGTGTGTGTGTGTGTGTGTGTGTGTGTGTGTGTGTGTGTGTGTGTGTGTGTTTGTTTTTGTTTTACAAAGCAGTGAAACACTGTTTTGCTTCTAACAATAACAAAACTTATGTTACGAACTTGCTACTGGCATGACCCGCTACTGTCATATTTCAGCAGTCATAATCACAAGGCAAGTATACGTACCTTTTGATATATCTTTGATGAGGGTGGAGGGTTCTCCTCCTGCCGGAGTCCGGTCCTGGGCCAGGTTTGCCCGGTGCTTGCCTGGTCAACCAGGCTGTTAATGCTGGTGGCTCGCTGGCTCGATTTGATTTCGACCACTCAATGGTTGAAATCATATCTTCTCATTCCACAAATCGTCAGCAAATTTGCACAAAAGGGTAAATGTCCCTACTATTTATGCTCACAGTTATTGGATTCTTAGTGAGGGAAGAGTGGCTACTCATACTCAAAGACAGACTTGGCATATGTTGTGTAACACATTTTAAATCATCCTTTAGTAAGATTCCTGGAGTTAGCTGGTGTTGCCTGTGTTACTGAAGTTACACGGTTGATATTTCCTTCGGGTGATATGCTTAGTGATGCTTACTCCCAGATCTTTCTCCTTGCATATTATGTGTAGCGCCACAACTACCAGGCTGTGCTCCGTGTCCGATCTTCTCACTTCTTTCCCAATTTTCATTATCTTGCACTTGCCTGAACAAATCTGAACCTCGAAGAAGTCTGAACCCTGAAGAAGTCTGAACCCTGGAGAAGTCTGAACCCTGGATAAGTCTGGACCCTGAAGAAGTCTGGACCCTGGAGAAGTCTGGACCCTGAAGAAGTCTGAACCCTGGAGAAGTTTGAACCCTGGAGAAGTCTGAACCCTGGGGAAGTCTGAACCCTGGAGAAGTCTGAGCCCCAGAGAAGTCTGAACCCTGGAGAAATCTGAACCCTGGAGAAGTCTGAACCCTGAAGAAGTCTGAACCCTGGAGAAGTCTGAACCCTGGAGAAGTCTGAACCCTGGAGAAGTCTGAACCCTGAAGTCTGGACCCTGAAGAAGTCTGAACCCTGGATAAGTCTGGACCCTGAAGAAGTCTGAACCCTGGATAAGTCTAGACCCTAAAGAAGTCTGAACCATGGAGAAGTCTGGACCCTGAAGAAGTTTGAACCCTGGAGAAGTCTGGACCCTGGAGAAGTCTGAACCTGGAGAAGTCTGAACCCTGGAGAAGTCTGAGCCCTGGAGAAGTTTGAACCCTGGAGAAGTCTGAGCCCTGGAAAAGTCTGAACCCTGGAGAAGTCTGAGCCCCAGAGAAGTCTGAACCCTGGAGAAATCTGAACCCTGGAGAAGTCTGAACCCTGAAGAAGTCTGAACCCTGGAGAAGTCTGAACCCTGGAAAAGTCTGAACCCTAGAGAATTCTGGACCCTGGAGAAGTCTGAACCCTGAAGAAGTCTGAACCCTGGAGAAGTCTGGACCCTGGAGAAGTCTGGACTCTGGAGAAGTCTGGACTCTGGAGAAGTCTGAACCCTGGAGAAGTCTGGACCCTGGAGAAGTCTGTGTCAGCATAGTTGCTGATCCCCTTATATGTGTTGTATAGCGTATCATAGTACCATCCATGTGCTTTATATAGAAGATCCCTAGGCCGAGTGACTGTATGACGTCACGGGATACAGCATGAGTCAGTGAGACGAGCTGCCTCCTTCTCACTCGACGGGTAGACATAGAAGCAGGCAGAACATGGCAGGCCTGGGCTCCCATCTCCCATTACCACAGTCTGACAATATAGCGTTACCATCCAACAAGTGTGTCTACATTCAACCCTAAAATCTCCTACCGAACCCCACACGACAATTTGGTGACAGCGGTGTGGGCGTAAAATTGATAATTACGCCGATGTACGGAGATTTCTTTCGACCAGCACGACTGTCGCCAGTAGGTCCACCAACCCCAGCCAGCAAGCCAGCCAGCTACCTCAGTCAAGCGTCTACCAGCCACTACATTATTCATTGGTCAGTCTCTTTGTATTAGCGTTTATCTGCTTATTTGCATCACTCCCGAGGGGTTGACCCGAGTTTGCAAAATAAGCCAGTAGACAGTCTGTGGTGAGGGAGTCAGTCAGCCTAGCCTACACCATCCAGCCTTTGCTTGCCAAGCCAGCTTTCCACCCCTGCTGTGCTCATCGTGAGAAGTTATGAAGCCATTCTGTGTGCAGGGTTAAGCCAAGCCAGCCAGCAACTAACCCAGGTGACTAACTGAGGTGACTAACCCAGTACTCAAGCAAACCACGTGGGTACAGTCTTCATTGCTCTGTGCTTCAAGTTCTAACCATTCTGAGTGCTTTTTCATCCCTGAGGTGTTGTGGTATTTTGTGGGTTGTTTTAAGCCGGCCAGGCTTAGAAATATCTTCGCGCCAGTGAGGGTGTCCCCAGTGAGGCTTACACCGTCCATCCCATAGGCCCAGTTACCACGCGGTCTCGCCACTGCCCGGCCTCAGCCCTGCTTCAGCCCACTCACCAAATCATTACCATTGTTATTGTACTCTTATTACGGGTACTAGCACCATATTTTAAGGACCATATAGGGGGTCAAGAGCTAGAGTGTGTCTTCGTCAGTGGCGCCACCGTTGAAAGCCTCCTGTGTGAGTCAATCGTCGATTAAGTGCAAAATTCTACGATCACGTGTGCAGAGGAGCAGCGAATGCAGTCAGCCACCAGTCTCCTCCATCCTCCACCTCTATCTCCACCCAACTTCAGTCAACAACGCCGCTACAGCGATAATATTTTTCATAGAGACATTTGCGAGTGTTGAGACATTTCTTTTTGTGTTTCCAGTGATTTCTTAGTGACATTCAGTAACTTTTGATTAAACTCAGTGTTTATTATATACTGACTGCAATATTTTTTTATCTTCTTAATTCAGTATTAATTTTCGTGCATAATTTCATATCTGTTGTGTTGTGCTTCTTTTTTTTATATACTTGAAGTACCTTAGTGCTTTTTCAATGTGTGCAACATATAAGCAGTATAGAATTTGTTTCCACTTTAGAATCACCTTGTGTTCTCAGTATTCCAGTGAAGTAATTCAGTAATTTATTACCTTGTATCCTGCATCACAACTCAGTGTTGTCTGTTATACTTTTTATCCCAGCATTTGTGTAGTCTTGCCAGTTTATTTAATTTTTCTCTGTGTGTTGAACATTTTTGTGTTAATTCTTTCATTTAGCCAGTGTCTAATTTGTCTTATTTCCACAGACAATAGTGCCATTGTTTTGTGCAAGCAAGAAAATAATTTTTTTTTTTCAAAATTTTTCACACATCAAGTTTCATAGCAAGAAAATTCTAGTATTGTGTTTATGTTGATGTGTTGTGTTCTGCATCACTGTAAGTGTTCAAACTTTTTTTTGTTCTGTGTTTTTGCACCTATTATTTTTCATGTTTCATTGAACAAATTCACTCTTAGTGCAATTTTTAAGTTGTTCATTTAAAGTAAATTGTTCTTTGTTTGTTCAGTAAGTGTTGCTTAGTTGCAGTTAAGAGTTAAAGTGTTCACTCAGTTCATTCCTTGCTATATTTTTTTTAATCTTGTAAACTGTATTTTCTTGTGTGTGTAATATTTTTTATCATTGCACATTGACTCATTTTGCAATAATTCTTGTGCAAGCATTGTGTTGTCATTAAAATTTTTCTTTCAGAAATTTTATGTAGTGTTGTGCAGTACTTTTGATTAGCAATTGTTATTTGCAGTATTGCTACAGTTTATTTCAGTGCAGTTTCATATGCTCTTTTCTGTGCATAATACTATTTTATTCTTTGTGTGCCATTTTATTTTCTTTTTAGTGAATTGTTTCCCAGTTTTTCTTAATTTTGCACAAGATTTATTGAGTCCATTTTAACATTTTTAATTGATTCATCATTTGTTGTTGAATTTCTCTATTGCATTGAGAGTAAAGACAACTCACTGTGCCATTCATTCAATTTTAAGTAAAGTTGAGCAAATCAGATTTGAGTAAAGTACAATTTCTCTTGATTTTCAAAGTGTTGTTTATTCAGTTGAGTATTTTCTTGTGTGAGTTTCCTTGCTTACAGTGTGACCTGTCAATTTTTAATTACTTATGCAGATTAGTTAAGCATTTTCTTCCCGTTTAAGCTTACTGTGTCATTCTCTTTATTTTTTTTCTTGCCTTATGCCCTTGAGTAAGTTCCCTGAGAACATGTCCCAGTCACTTTTGAATGTTCACTTAGTGTATCATGCCAGTCAAAGTCAATATGAATCAGTCCACAGTACCAATATTCCCTTACTGACTGAAAGAAAATACCTAGGACTTGAGCAATGTGTTTGTTCTCACAGCTTGTATCTGAGATTTGTTAAAGTGCTGCGAAATGTGAAGTTCAGATTAAGTTCCTATAGATTCGTTCATTACTTATTAATGTAGCCGAGCGGTCAGGCACTAGTAACCCTGTCACTCCCATCTGTGTTCCACCTACACCTTCAGACATGCAAGATAGTGTATTGCCTCAAGTGTCCGAGGACACTCAGACTGCCTTGAGTGCACAGCCTATCCCTGCAATGACTGCTAGTTCAAGTAGTAGTTTCTCCACAGGGGATGCCTTGTTGGAAAACGATTACTTGAAACTAGTAATGCCATCTCTTGTTGATATCACATGCCGTATGCAGAAAGACGTCTCTGTTGCGGCTAGTGCTCTCACTAGAGTGTCTGTTGTTGTTCCTTGTGTTCCAGATGGTGATCCCATCCTAGGTGACAGTAATTCGTGCAATGTAAGAAGTTATTTCTCGAGTAACTTTCACATGTTGTTAACGTTTGTAAGTGAAGTTTCTTTATAGCTGACACCTCGTGTCACTGTGTGCGACTCAGTTGAATATCAGCATTGTTCACCGTGTTCACTTCTTTTCCCCTGTGCTTGTAGTGAGAGATAGTAGATTCGTTCTCCCTTGCTCATATTGCGTGTTATAGCGTTAATTTTTTTCAACCGGGGAGAGTCATCCACTCCACCGAGTTTGTTCATTCCTCCAGTAAGAAAGAACCGATCCCGTGTGTTCTGGTGATTCGATTCCTGCTCCAGGAAGATCTTATTCTGACTGTGAAGCCACCAGGACTCATCAGTGACTTTGTAATGAGCCAAGAATTACTGTATCGAACAGCCGAGTTGGGTACTCCAAGCAGAAGAGTGTACCAGTTAGTAATTCCACAGTCACTAGTGAATGTAGCTCTACAGCTAGTTCATGATGCACCAGGTGTTGCACACCCTGGTATGGATCGTTCTGTGAAACAAGCCAGAATGAAGTACTTTTGGCCACGTATGGCAACTGACATTTCAGAGTATGTTAAGAAATGTAGTGTTTGTATGCAACTTAAAGGAAATGTCAATGGTCCTAATCCAATCCAGGTGTACCCAACCACTAGCGAACCGTGGGAAAGAGTTGCCCTTGATTTGTTAACCAATTTTAAATGTTCCCTCCAAGGCAACAAACATCTGTGTGTTATGGTAGACCATTTCACCAGATATTGTGAGTTAGTTCCTATTGCAGATAAGACTGCAGAGACAGTAGCTAAAGAGTTTAAAGAACGCATTATACGCAGGCATACCACCCCTAAGTCCTTAGTAACAGATAATGGAGGTGAATTCTGTAATGAGATTCTTGAAAATTTGTGTACTTTGTACAAGATTTCTAAATCCACCATTGTTCCTCATCATCCTGCCAGCAATGGGTTAGCTGAACGAACCAATAAGAAAGTACTTGATGTCTTGAGAGCCACTATCAACCCCAATAGTGAAACTTGGGATGAAGTTATACCAGATGTTCAATGTGCCATAAATTCTGCTTACAATGCTTCCATAGGTGATACTCCACATTATGCATTGTATGGTGTAGACAAGCGTTTACCCTATGAGTTGTTATATTCCACTCCGAAACCCAATTACAACCCTGATGATTTCATAGCAACTCGTACCAGCATAGCTCAGAGTGTTTTTAGAAGAATCCGTGAAACACTTCATAAATCAACAGCAGAATTTACTAGAGTAACTAATAGCCGTGATAAGCCGGCTAAAGTAGGTTCAAGAGTAATGCTGACAAATTTCAACAAAACATCCGCAATGCCTAAGCTCGATCAAAAGTTTGTTGGCCCTTATCGAGTTGTAGAACATATCTCTGGCAATAAGTATAAGGTTAGAGAAATTAGTACTGGTAAGCACAAAGAATCGCATTTAGATCATATGAAATTAGTATGCGATGTTGATGATATTGCTACCCAGACTAATGTGACAGATGCTGAAAATCCTCTTCACTCTGTACCCTCCACCTCAAATACTCAGTCAGATATTCAACCTGAATGTCGTTACTCCTTGCGTACTCGACAAGTAATGAGAAACCCACAAGTATCTTTTGTAGATACTCGTTCAGATCTCCCTCAGTCAAGGCATGTGTTAGCCATTGCAGAGGAATTTGATCCTCCCAGAGATGATAACCATTCTGCATATGTAAACCTCACCCTCGCAGAATTGGATTTAAATGTACATAGTCTGTATAACTAGATGCCCGAGATGAAGGAAATTATCAACTGTTTGTTATTAACTGAAAAGTTTTTCAAACAAATTTTTTTTTTCGTGTTCACGTTCCCTTCATATTCTGAGAATTTGACAGTAATGATCTGAGTGCGCACCTGATGCCTTTGCTGTTAATTTCACCTTGTATATATATATTTATTCTTCCTCATTGTACATTATGGATGGAATTGATCGATCGATCAATTCCATCCATAATGTACAATGATTTGTTCTTATAAGTCGTAATGCATTACAATGAAACTCATTACGTTAAAAGTGATTATGTTAACACCCATTACATAAAACGCATGATGTTAACATCCATTATGATACCATCCATTAGTTCTAAGTTATATATGAATTTGTTATTATATAGAATCAGCCCAGAACCACCTGCCTGTTCAGCCTATAGCACAGTAGTGTATGTCGAGACTACATACATAACATGACCGAGCTGTCAGCATAGTTGCTGATCCCCTTATATGTGTTGTATAGCGTATCATAGTACCATCCATGTGCTTTGTATAGAAGATCCCTAGGCCTAGTGACTGTATGACGTCACGGGATACAGCATGAGTCAGTGAGACGAGCTGCCTCCTTCTCACTCGACGGATAAACATAGAAGCAGGCAGAACACGGCAGGCATGGGCTCCCATCTCCCATTACCACAGTCTGACAATATAGCCTTACCATCCAACAAGTGTGTCTACATTCAACCCTAAAATCTCCTACCGAACCCCACACGACATCTGGACCATAGAGAAGTCTGGACCACAGAGAATTCTGGACCCTGGAGAAGTCTGAACCATAGAGAAGTCTGGACCCTGAAGAAGTGTGAACCATGGAGAAGTCTGGACCACAGAGAAGTCTGGACCCTGGAGAAGTCTGAACCATGGAGAAGTCTGGACCATAGAGAAGTCTGGACCCTGGAGAAGTCTGAACCCTGGAGAAGTCTGGACCCTGGAGCAGTTTGGACCACAGAGAAGTCTGAACCCTGGAGAAGTGTGAACCCTGGAGAAGTCTGGACCACAGAGAAGTCTGGACCCTGGAGAAGTCTGAACCCTGGAGAAGTCTGGACCATAGAGAAGTCTGGACCCTGGAGAAGTCTGAACCCTGGAGAAGTCTGGACCCTGGAGAAGTTTGGACCACAGAGAAGTCTGGACCCTGGAAAAGTCTGGACCTGGAGAAGTTTGGACCACAGAGAAGTCTGGACCATAGAGAAGTCTGGACCCTGGAGAAGTCTGAACCCTGGAAAAGTCTGGACCCTGGACCATAGAGAAGTCTGGACCCTGGAGAAGTTTGGACCAGAGAGAAGTCTGGACCCTGAAGAAGTCTTAACCTTGGAGAAGTCTGAACCCTGAAGAAGTCTGGACCCTGGAGAAGTCTGGACCCTGAAGAAGTCTGAACCTTGGAGAAGTCTGGACCCTGAAGAAGTCTGAACCTTGGAGAAGTCTGGACCCTGAAGAAGTCTGAACCCTAGAGAAGTCTGGACCCTGGAGAAGTCTGAACCCTAGAGAAGTCTGAACCCTGGAGAAGTTTGGACCACAGAGAAGTCTGGACCCTAAAGAAGTCTGAACCCTAGAGAAGTCTGGACCCTGGAGAAGTTTGGACCACAGAGAAGTCTGGACCATAGAGAAGTCTGGACCCTGGAGAAGTTTGGACCACAGAAAAGTCTGGACCCTGGAGAAGTTTGGCCATGGAGAAGTCTGGACCCTGGAGAAGTCTGCAGGTTGTTCCAGTTATCATAGAGACTCACTCAGTCTTCCTCATGGTTATCGTTAGTTTCTCATCATCAGCAACAACAATACACTGAATTAAGTTTCTTGCGGCAAGTCGTATGTAATGCATGCATGTGTACTCACCTAGTTGCAACCGCAACTAGGTGAGTCCCGCCTTTTCACTGGTCGCTACTAGGTCACTCTTCCTGCTCCATGAACTTTATCATACCTCTTCTTAAAGCTATGTACGGATCCTGCCTCCACTAGATAATTTTCCAGACTATTCCATTTCCTAACAATTCTGTGGCTGAAGAAATACTTCCTAACATCCCTGTGACTCATCTGAGTGTTCAACTTGTGTCCCATCTCTGGAACATCCTGTCTCTGTTCACCTTGTCAATTCCCCGCAGTATTTTATATGTAGTTATCATAACCCCCCTCTATCTTTATTGTCCTCCAGTGTCGTCAGGTCGATTTCCCTTAACATCTCCTCGTAGGACATACCCCGTACCTCCCGGATTAGTCTTATTGCAAACCTTTGCACTTTCTCTAATTTCCTTACGTGCTTTGCTAGTTGTGGGTTCCAAAAATGGTGCTGCATACTCCAATATGGGCCTAACGTGTGTGTATGTGTGTGTGTGTGTGTGTGTGTGTGTGTGTGTGTGTGTGTGTGTGTGTGTGTGTGTGTGTGTGTGTGTGTGTGTGTGTGTGTGTGTGTGTGTTGAAATTTTCAGAGACAAACAATTGTACAAGAGACAGAAACAAAAAAATCAGAAAATTGACAACAACCACGACACTAAATTTCTTAATTAAAAACCGGGAATATTTTTTTTCTTCCTCTACCACACCCACCACCTCTTTCCTCCCCCTCCCCCCTACCTTGTAAGCACCCCCTCCCCAGCCCAACCTCCCCTTTCCCCACCAAAGCCGTAGAGGACCATTAAGCAACCTCACAGACACACCCTCATTCCAATTCCCAGGTAATTATTCCCAGGATCGTCTCCCGGGTGATTCCAGGTAGATTAGCGAAGAGGCCGAATAATGTGTGATACCTGGGGAGCACTGAGAGGGGGGTGAGGGGTGGGGGTAGGAGGGGTGATGGGTTGTGGGAGAAGGGGGCGTCACCCCCCCATCATCAAGCAATTACCAGATCACAGCAGTAGTGTTCTCTGTCTTAATTATGCCGTCGTTACTTGCGCCAGTCTCGCTGTTGTCCTTACCTGCTGCCGTCGTTACCTGTTCCTGTGGTTACCTGCTACTGTAGTTACCTGATGTTGTAGTTAGCTGCTGCTGCTGTTAAATGGTGGTGTAGTTACCAGCCCCTGTGGTTACCTGCTGCTGTAGTTACCTGCCCCTATGTTACCTGGTGCTGTAGCTACCTGCCCCTGTGGTTACCTGCTGCTGTAATTACCTGCCCCTGTGTTAACCTGCTGCTGTAGTTACCAGCCCCTGCGGTTACCTGCTGCTGTAGTTACCAGCCCCTGTGGTTACCTGCTGCTGTAGTTACCTGCCCCTGTGTTACCTGCTGCTGCAGTTACCAGCCCCTGTGGTTACCTGCTGCTGTAGTTACCAGCCCCTGTGTTACCTGCTGCTGTAGTTACCAGCTCCTGTGGTTACCTGCTGCTGTAGTTACCTGCCCCTGTGGTTACCTGCTGCTGTAGTTATCTGCCCCTGTGGTTACCTGGTTGTGTAGTTACCTGCCCCCATGGTTTCCTGGTGGTGTAGTTAACTACTCCTGGTGGATGGGTCATTAACCCTCCCCGTTTTCATCACGGTTTCTAGTTGGATGACCTAACGAGGTAATACACTGTACTCTCACTTGTACTAACGAGGTGGTGTGTGTGTGTGTGTGTACTCACCTAGTTGTGGTTGCAGGGGTCGATTAACAGCTCCTGGCCCCGCCTCTTCACTAGTCGCTACTAGATCTCTCTTCCTGCTCCATGAACTTTATCATACCTCTTCTTAAAACTATGTATGGATCCTGCCTCCACTACATCATGTGTGTGTGTGTGTGTGTGCGTGTGTGTGTTTGTGTTGTGTGCGCGTCGTGTGGTATGTGTACATTGTGTGGTGGGGTGAGTATGAATGATAAATGGCACAGGGATAATGAATGGAGCGAGGGGTCCACGCCCCCTTCATCTCTCTCTCTCTCTTCTTTACACACACACACACACACACACACACACACACACACACACACACACACACACACGCACACACGCACACACACGCACACACTCAGTCAACATCAAGCAATACAGCGTAGTACAGTAGGTGTATATTTCATCTCCTCCCTTCACACCCTCCCTCACCTCCCTCCCTTCACCCCTCCCTCCCTTCACCCCTCCCTCCCTTCACCCCTCCCTCCCTCCCTTCACCCCTCCCTCCCTTCACCCTCCTCCCTCCCTCCCTTCACCCTCCCTCCCTCTCCTTCACCCTCCCCCTCCCTCCCTCCCTTCACCACTCTCCCTCCTTCACCCCTCCCTCCCTCCTCCTTCACCCCTCCCTCCCTCCCTCCCTTCACCCCTCCCTCCCTCCCTTCACCCCTCCCTCCCTCTCTTCACCCCTCCCTCCCTCCCTTCACCCCTCCCTCCCTCTCTTCACCCCTCCCTCCCTCCCTTCACCCCTCCCTCCCTCCCTTCATCACCCCTCCCTCCCTCTCTTCACCCCTCCCTCCCTCCCTTCACCCCCCTCCCTACATCCCTCCCTCCTTTTTAATGTGTAAATATATAGAGTACAATTTTGTGTATAATTTTAGTGGTATAATCTGCAGACTGGAAACAGTCAGGACACAGTTCATCAATCTTGATGGACTCAACACATCAATTCATCGAGTTTTTGTCTTCACTTTTGTTATTATTGAGCATATTATATATATATATATATATATATATATATATATATATATATATATATTATATATATTTAACGTGATGTTACTACTTAAGCAGATTATCATTGGTCAAGGAGCTAAAGTACAAGAGCGAGATGATGTCTGCAGGTGGAGCCAGGGAGGAAGTGTGCTGTTGTAATTCTGAAGGCATAACGTGAGTACATCCCTGTACGCACCTGTTCTTGGTCCTCCGCACACCTCTACACGCTGATGATATGTCAAAGATGAATGTAGGACGGAAGAGGAGGAGGAGGAGGAGGAGGAGGAGGAGGAGGAGGATAGAGTAAAAGGGAGGGGGGAAAATGAAAAATAAGAATGTGAACAGTATCATCACCACCACCAAGAACAAAACAATAACATCAAAGACATGAAGTGAACATTTCATTTCTCCCTCCCCTTCCAAGATTCCAGCAATGTTATAACTTAAAACCCCAGGAGGGTCAAGTGACGTTCTTCTGTGTCGACTGCATTCATAGGTAACCCTCTCCAGCACGATCCCCTGTCAGAGAGGAACCCCTTCTCCCCTCTTCCTCTTTCCCCTCTTCCCCCTCCTGTCCTTCCCCATGCACTGAAAGAAGCTAACAGTACCTGCCGTAAGTCACATCCTGTATAATAAAACTACACACCTGCTGCAAGAATTTAAGTGTTGGTTGAAAGGTAAACATGCACTGCTGACCATCTAATGATGTCGATTAAAAATTGAGATAACTCTGATTCTAAACTTTGTCACAGAACGTTTCTTATACAGAAAGTGTTACACAGAGGGAAGAGACAATGTAACAAAGGGAGGAGGGGACCTCATGAACCCAAACAAGCAACAAACACAGTGATCACGACCAACATGAACAACTAACACAACCAACACAGTGATCACAACCAACACAGACAAGCAGCAACAAAGACAGTAACCACACCAAAGGTAAATCTTGGAAGACACGCGCGAACACCTTTCAGGCAACAGAGGTGACAGAGGTAACAGGTCATATATATCCCGAGGAGCAGGGCAGTGGGGGAGGGGTCGGGGCTCACGGGACCTGTAATTGGAGGGGAGAGGGGGGGGAGATGAGGGGTGGGAAGAGACGAGGGGTAGGGAGAGGAAGAGAGGGGAGACGAGGGGAGAAGTGCAGAGGGGGTGATTCACTGGGCTAAGTATTTACAAGAGGGGTTAATGTGAGGGGATAAGAGAGGGGAAGGGAGGGAGATGAGGGGGGAGGAAGGTGGATTAGATCGTCATAGCAGTCTGCTGATGAGGGCAGTGAGAGGGTGACAGCACCTTTGGGAGTGGCCAAATGTGCCTGCTCTTCACGGTGATGCGCCTTAATTGTACCTTTGTTACGGAGGTTAATGGCCTCAGAGGTGCTAGGGGTGCTGTGAAGTGCTGTGGGGTGGATAGGATGCTATGGGGTGGATTGGGTGTTGTGTGTGGATTGGGTGTTGTGGGTGGATTGGGTGTCGTGGGTGATATGGGTGTTGTGGGTTGATTAGGTGTTGTGGGTGGATTGGGGTGTTGTGGGTGGATTGGGTGTTGTGGGTGACTTGGGTGTTGTGGGTGACTCGGGTGTTGTGGGTGGTTTGGGTGCTGTGGGTGGATTGGGTGTCGTGGGTGATATGGGTGTTGTGGGTTGATTAGGTGTTGTGGGTGGATTAGGGTGGTGGGTGACTTGGGTGTTGTGGGTGACTCGGGTGTTGTGGGTGGCCTGGGTGCTGTGGGTGGATAGGCTGCGACAGTATAAGGAGAAATGACAAGAGGACCGTCTACAGGTAGACAGCCTATAGATGGACAACTTGCAGCAGGATAAACGGTATATCTTGTTCTTGCACTCAGGGCGAGAAGTGTGGACCACACCAGCACTCAGGGCCAGACGTGTGGACCACACCAGCACCCAGGGCCAGACGTGTGGACCACACCAGCACTCAGGGCCAGACGTGTGGACCACACCAGCACTCAGGGCCAGACATGTGAACCACACCAGCACTCAGGGCCAGACGTGTGGACCACACTAGCACTCAGGGCCAGACGTGTGGACCACACCAGCACTCAAGGCCAGACGTGTGGACCACACCAGCACTCAGGGCCAGACATGTGAACCACACCAGCACTCAAGGCCATACATGTGAACCACACCAACACTCAGGGCCAGACGTGTGGACCACACTAGCACTCAGGGAGAGACGTGTGGACCACACCAGCACTCAGGGCCAGACGTGTGGACCACACTAGCACTCAGGGCCAGACGTGTGGACCACACCAGCACTCAGGGCCAGACGTGTGGACCACACCAGCACTCAGGGCCAGACGTGTGGACCACACTAGCACTCAGGGCCAGACGTGTGGACCACACCAGCACTCAGGGCCAGACGTGTGGACCACACTAGCACTCAGGCCAGACGTGTGGACCACACCAGCACTCAGGGCCAGACGTGTGGACCACACTAGCACTCAGGGCCAGACGTGTGGACCAATCTCCTTGCTCCTGGTGCTCGTCTTCACCTAGCAACACCTAGGGACCTAGGTGTTAATCTACTGCTGAAGCATGCACCCATCCGAAATTGTAACAGCAATAATTTGCTAGGTGTTAGCAGTCTGAGTGCTAAGAGTATGAACAATAACAGGAATAGGAACAACAGGAACAAAATAACAGAAACAACAACAACAGCAACAACAACACCAACAACAACAGCAACATCATCAACAACACCAACAGCAACACCAACAACAACAGCAACAACACCAACACCAACAACAACACCAACACCACCACCAACAACACCAACAACAACAGCAACATCATCAACAACAACAACAACATCATCAACAACAACACCAACAACAACAGCAACATCATCAACAACACCAACAGCAACACCAACAACAACAGCAACAACACCAACACCAACAACAACACCAACACCACCACCAACAACACCAACAACAACAGCAACATCATCAACAACAACAACAACATCATCAACAACAACACCAACAACAACAGCAACATCATCAACAACACCAACAGCAACACCAACAACAACAGCAACAACACCAACACCAACAACAACACCAACACCACCACCAACAACACCAACAACAACAGCAACATCATCAACAACAACAACAACATCATCAACAACAACACCAACAACAACAGCAACATCATCAACAACACCAACAGCAACACCAACAACAACAGCAACAACACCAACACCAACAACAACACCAACACCACCACCAACAACACCAACAACAACAGCAACATCATCAACAACAACAACAACATCATCAACAACAACACCAACAACAACAGCAACATCATCAACAACACCAACAGCAACACCAACAACAACAGCAACATCATCAACAACAACAACAACATCATCAACAACAACAACAACACCAACAACAACAGCAACATCATCAACAACAACAGCAACATCATCAACAACAACAACAACAACAACAGCAACATCATCAACAACAACAGCAACATCATCAACACCAACAACAACATCAACACCAACAACAACAGCAACACCAACAACAACAGCAACAACACCAACAACAACAGCAACACCAACAACAACAGCAACATCATCAACAACAACAGCAACACCAACAACAACAGCAACAACACCAACAACAACAGCAACACCAACAACAACAGCAACATCATCAACAACAACAGCAACAACAACAGCAACATCATCAACAACAACACCAACAACAACAGCAACATCAACAACAACAACAGCAACAACACCAACAACAACAGCAACACCAACAACAACAGCAACATCATCAACAACAACAGCAACAACAACAGCAACATCATCAACAACAACACCAACAACAACAGCAACATCAAAAACAACAACAGCAACAACACCAACAACAACAGCAACATCAACAACAACAACAGCAACAACACCAACAACAACAGCAACACCAACAACAACAGCAACATCATCAACAACAACAGCAACAACAACAGCAACATCATCAACAACAACACCAACAACAACAGCAACATCATCAACAACAACAGCAACATCATCAACAGCAACACCAACAACAACAGCAACATCATCAACAACAACAGCAACATCATCAACAACAACAGCAACATCATCAACAACAACACCAACAACAACAGCAACATCATCAACAACAACAGCAACATCATCAACAACAACACCAACAACAACACAACATCAACAACAACAACACACACAACACCAACAACAACAGCAACACCAACAACAGCAACATCATCAACAAACAACAACAGCAACAACAACACAGCAACATCACAACAACACACACCAACACCAACAGCAACACCAACAACAACAGCAACATCATCAACAACAACAACAGCAACATCATCAACAACAAAACAGCAACATCATCAACAACAACAGCAACACCAACAACAACAGCAACATCATCCAACGCAACACCAACAACAACAGCAACATCATCAACAACAACAGCAACATCATCAACAACACCAACACCACCACCAACAACACACAACAACAACAGCAACATCATCACAACAACACAGCAACAACACCAACAACACCAACAACACCAACCAACAACAACAACAACATCATCAACAAACAACACCAACAACACCACCACCAACACCACCAACAACAACAACAACATCATCAACAACAACAGCAACAACACCAACAACAAACAGCAACAACAGCAACACCAACACCAACAACAACAACAACACCAACAACAACAGCAACAACACCACCACCAACACCACCAACAACAACAACAACATCATCAACAAACAACAACAAAACACCACCAACAAAAAAACAACAACAATCATCAACAACAACACCAACAACACACCACCAACACCACCAACAACAACAACAACAACATCAACAACAACAGCAACAACACCAACAACAACTGCAACAACATCAACAACAACAGCAACATCACAACAACACACACACAACAACACAACAACACCACCACCAACACCACCAACAACAACAACATCATCAACAACAACAACAACACACCAACAACAACAACACAACAATCATCCAACAACAACACCAACAACACCACCACCAACACCACCAACAACAACAACAACAACATCAACAACAACAGCAACAACACCAACAACAACTGCAACAACATCAACAACAACAGCAACATCATCAACAACAACACCAACAACACCACCACCAACACCACCAACAACAACAACATCATCAACAACAACAACAACACCACCAACAACAACAGCAACATCAAAAACAACAACAGCAACAACACCAACAACAACAGCAACATCAACAAACAACAACAGCAACAACACCAACAACAACAGCAACACCAACAACAACAGCAACATCATCAACAACAACAGCAAACAACAACAGCAACATCATCAACAACAACACCAACAACAACAGCAACATCATCAACAACAACAGCAACATCATCAACAGCAACACCAACAACAACAGCAACATCATCAACAACAACAGCAACATCATCAACAACAACAGCAACATCATCAACAACAACACCAACAACAACAGCAACATCATCAACAACAACAACAACATCATCAACAACAACACCAACCACACAACACAACATCATCAACAACACCAACAGCAACACCAACAACAACAGCAACATCATCAACAACAACAACAACAACATCATCAACAACAACAACAACACACAACAACAACAGCAACATCATCAACAACAACAGCAACATCATCAACAACAACAACAACAACAACAGCAACATCATCAACAACAACAGCAACATCATCAACACCAACAACAACATCAACACCAACAACAACAGCAACACCAACAACAACAGCAACAACACCAACACAACAGCAACACCAACAACAACAGCAACATCATCAACAACAACAGCAACACCAACAACAACAGCAACAACACAACAAACAACAACAACACCAACAACAACAGCAACATCATCAACAACAACAGCAACAACAACAGCAACATCATCAACAACAACACCAACAACAACAGCAACATCAACAACAACAACAGCAACAACACCAACAACAACAGCAACACCAACAACAACAGCAACATCACAACAACAACAGCAACAACAACAGCAACATCATCAACAACAACACCAACAACAAAACAGCAACATCAAAAACAACAACAGCAACAACACAACAACAACAGCAACATCAACAACAACAACAGCAACAACACCAACAACAACAGCAACACCAACAACAACAGCAACATCATCAACAACAACAGCAACAACAACAGCAACATCATCAACAACAACACCAACAACAACAGCAACATCATCAACAACAACAGCAACATCATCAACAGCAACACAACAACAACAGCAACATCATCAACAACAACACAACATCATCAACAACAACAGCAACACATCAACAACAACACCAACACAAACAGCAACATCATCAACAACAACAGCAACATCATCAACACAACACCAACAACAACAGCAACATCAACAACAACAACAGGAACAACACCAACAACAACAGCAACACCAACAACAGCAACATCATCAACAACAACAGCAACAACAACAGCAACATCATCAACAACAACACCAACACCAACAGCAACACCAACAACAACAGCAACATCATCAACAACAACAACACAACATCATCACAACAACAACAAGCAACATCATCAACAACAACAACAGCAACATCATCAACAACAACAGCAACACCAACAACAACAGCAACATCATCAACAGCAACACCAACAACAACAGCAACATCATCAACAACAACAGCAACATCATCAACAACACCAACACCACCACCAACAACACCAACAACAACAGCAACATATCAACACAACAGCAACAACACCAACAACACCACCAACAACAACAACAACATCATCAACAACAACACCAACAACACCACACAACACCACCAACAACAACAACAACATCATCAACAACAACAGCAACAAACAACAACAACAGCAACAACAGCAACACCAACACCAACAACAACAACAACACCAACAACAACAGCAACAACACCACCACCAACACCACCAACAACAACAACAACATCATCAACAACAACAACAACACCACCAACAACAACAACAACATCATCAACAACAACACAACAACACCACCACCAACACCACCAACACAACAACAACACAACATCAACAACAACAGCAACAACACCAACAACAACTGCAACAACATCAACAACACACAGCAACATCATCAACAACAACACCAACAACACCACCACCAACACCACCAACAACAACAACATCATCAACAACAACAACAACACCACCAACAACAACAACAACATCATCAACAACAACACCAACAACACCCCACCAACACCACCACCAACAACAACAACAACATCAACAACAACAGCAACAACACCAACAACAACTGCAACAACATCAACAACAACAGCAACATCATCAACAACAACACCACCACCAACAACACCAACAACAACAGCAACATCATCAACAACAACAGCAACAACACCAACACCACCACCAACACAACCAACAACAACATCATCATCAACAACAACAGCAACAACACCAACAACAACAACAAC
>NC_069400.1:119880063-119892563 GCF_026875155.1 Cherax quadricarinatus | reverse complement strand
GGGCTGGTACAAGCCAGGGTTGTTACAAGCCAGGGTTGGTACAAGCCAGAGTTGGTACAAGCCAGTGCTGGTACAAGCCAGGGTTGGTACAAGCCAGGGTTGGTACAAGCCAGGGTTGGTACAAGCCAGGGTTGGTACAAACCAGGGCTGGTACAAGCCAGGGTTGATACAAGCCAGGGTTGATACAAGCCAGGGTAGGTACAAGCCAGGGTTGGTACAAGCAAGGGTTGGTACAATCCAGGGTTGGTACAAGCCAGAGTTGGTACAAGCCAGGACTGGTACAAGCCAGGACTGGTACAAGCCAGGGTTGGTACAAGACAGGGTAGGTACAAGCCAAGGCTGGTACAAGCCAGGGTAGGTACAAGCCAGGGCTGGTACAAGCCAGGGTAGGTACAAGCCAGGGCTGGTACAAGCCAGGGTAGGTACAAGCCAGGGCTGGTACAAGCCAGGGTTGGTACAAGCAAGGGTTGGTACAATCCAGGGTTGGTACAAGCCAGGGTTGATACAAGCCAGGGTTGGTACAAGCCAGGGTAGGTACAAGCCAGGGTTGGTACAAGCCAGGGTAGGTACAAGCCAGGGCTGGTACAAGCCAGGGCTGGTACAAGCCAGGGTTGGTACAAGCCAGGGTTGGTACAAGCCAGGGTTGATAAAAGCCAGGGTTGGTACAAGCCAGGGTTGGTACAAACCAGGATTGGTACAAGCCAGGGTTGGTACAAGCCAGGGTTGATACAAGACAGGGTTGGTACAAGCCAGGACTGGTACAAGCCAGGGTTAGCACAAGCCAGGGTTGGTACAAGCCAGGGCTGGTACAAGCCAGGACTGGTACAAGCCAGGACTGGTACAAGTCAGGGCTGGTACAAGCCAGGACTGGTACAAGCCAGGACTGGTACAAGCCAGGGCTGGTACAAGGCAGGACTGGTACAAGCCAGGACTGGTACAAGCCAGGGTTGGCACAAGCCAGGACTGGTACAAGCCAGGGCTGGTACAAGCCAGAGCTGGTACAAGCCAGGGTTGGTACAAGCCAGGGTTGGTACAAGCCAGGGTTGGTACAAGCTAGGGTTGGTACAAGCCAGGGTTGATACAAGCCAGGGTTGATACAAGCCAGGGTTGATACAAGCCAGGGTTGGTACAAGCCAGGACTGGTACAAGCCAGGGTTGGTACAAGCCAGGGCTGGTACAAGTCAGGGTTGGTACAAACCAGGGTTGGTACAAGCCAGGGCTGGTACAAGCCAGGACTGGTACAAGCCAGGGCTGGTACAAGCCAAGATTGGTACAAGCCAGGACTGGTACAAGCCAGGGCTGGTACAAGGCAGGACTGGTACAAGCCAGGACTGGTACAAGCCAGGGTTGGTACAAGCCAGGACTGGTACAGGCCAGGGCTGGTACAAGCCAGGGCTGGTACAAGCCAGGGTTGGTACAAGCCAGGGTTGGTACAAGCCAGGGTTGGTACAAGCAGGGTTGGTACAAGCCAGGGCTGGTACAAGCCAGGGTTGGTACAAGCCAGGGTTGGTACAAGCCAGGGTTGGTACAAGCCAGGGCTGGTACAAGCCAGGGTTGGTACAAGCCAGGGTTTGTGCAAGCCAGGGCTGGTACAAGCCAGGGTTGGTACAAGCCAGGGTTGGTACAAGCCAGAGCTGGTACAAGCCAGGGCTGGTACAAGCCAGAACTTGTACAAGCCAGAACTGGTACAAGCCAGGGCTGGTACAAGCCAGAACTTCTGCAAGCTAGGACTATTACAAGCTATAGCTAGTACAAGCCAGGGCTGGTACAAGCCAGGGTTGGTACAAGCACAGGGTTGGTACAAGCCAGGGTTGGTACAAGCCAGGGCTGGTACAAGCCAGGGTTGGTACAAGCCAGGGTTTGTGCAAGCCAGGGTTTGGTACAAGCCAGGCTGGTACAAGCCAGGGTTGGTACAAGCCAGGTTGGTACAAGCCAGGGGTGGTACAAGCCAGGGTTGGTACAAGCCAGGACTGGTACAAGCCAGGGTTGGTACAAGCCAGGGCTGGTACAAGCCAGGGTTGGTACAAGCCAGGACTGGTACAAGCCAGGGTTGGTACAAGCCAGGGTTGGTACAAGCCAGGGCTTGTACAAGCCAGGGTTGATACAAGCCAGGGTTGGTACAAGCCAGGGCTGGTACAAGCCAGGGTTGGTACAAGCCAGGACTGGTACAAGCCAGAGCTGGTACAAGCCAGGGCTGGTACAAGCCAGAACTTGTACAAGCCAGAACTGGTACAAGCCAGGGCTGGTACAAGCCAGGACTTGTGCAAGCTAGGACTATTACAAGCTATAGCTAGTACAAGCCAGGGCTGGTACAAGCCAGGGTTGGTACAAGCCAGGACTGGTACAAGCCAGGACTGGTATAAGCCAGGGTTGGTACAAGCCAGGGTTGGTACAAGCCAGGACTGGTACAAGCCAGGACTGGTACAAGCCAGGGCTGGTACAAGGCAGGGCTGGTACAAGCCAGGGCTGGTACAAGCCAGGATTGGTACAAGCCAGGGCTGGTACAAGCCAGGGCTGGTACAAGCCAGGGTTGGTACAAGCCAGGGCTGGTACAAGCCAGGGTTGGTACAAGCCAGGGTTGGTACAAGCCAGGGTTGGCACAAGCCAGGGCTGGTACAAACCAGGGTTGGTACAAGCCAGGGCCGGTACAAGCTAGGGCTGGCACCAGGGCTTGTACCAGCCCTGGTACAAGGGCCTCGCCTAAGTTTTTGTTAGCAGACCAACTTGAGGGTAAAAAGCAAGGAAAACAAACTGGGGAGGATATTAAGCGTATCATCCTGAGTGACAGGCCGTTGTGGCAGGAGGGACGGGGAGAGGGGAGGGGGTGGAGGAGAGGGGTAAGGGGGAGGTGTGAGGGGGGGTTACCTGGAGGTTACCTAGAGGTTATTCCGGGGATCAACGCCCCCGCGGCCCGGTCCATGACCAGGCCTCCCGATGGATCAGGGCCTGATCAACTAGGCTGTTACTGCTGGCCGCACGCAGTCCAACGTATGAGCCACAGCCCGGCTGATCCGGCACTGACTTTAGGTATCTGTCCAGCTCTCTCTTGAAGGCAGCCAGGGGTTTATTGGCAATTCCCCTAATGCTTGATGGGAGGCTGTTGAACAGTCTTGGGCCCCGGACACTTATGTTGTTTTCCCTTAGTGTACCAATGGCGCCCCTACTTTTTATTGGGGGCATTTTGCATCGCCTGCCCTGGATTTTTACCTGACGACGTATCCGGGCAAGAAACAGGAACAGTGCAGGAGAGGTAAAGGGGTAGGACCAGACACACAGGGAGGGAAGGGGGAACTGAAGGACAGAACACACTAGGCAGATCAATGGAAAACAACGAAAATAATATGTGTGCTAAGTCCTTTAGTTTCATCCCCCTTCCCCTCCCCTTCCCCGTGTTTTTGGTCCCATCCCTTGTGGGTCCTTAGCTCTCCTGCAGTGCTCCTTTTTCTTGCCCTCAGACTGACCCCACTACCACTACTATTTCTGCTTCTACCTTTTCTACTGCTATTACTACTACATACTACTATTGCCTCCTTTCACTCCCCTTTCTATCTTGTGGGATACAAACTACTTCCACTGGCAGCATTACCAATACTTCTCTTTCCTTCTCTCTTTCTCCCGCTGTCCTCTTCGCATATATATACTGGCTCACTCGGTCTCTTCCGTCAGTGTGATTTATAAATGGTCCAAGTCAGACCGAAACGTCGTCATAAGCTTTTCTTTTTCGTATGTGCGGGTTATTTGTGTATTGTTCCAGTCACTGTATCCTGACTTTTGTTGCTTTTCTTCTTTATAAATATTTCTTAGGTCGGAAGCGGTAGCCTTCAATTGGCTCCTGGAGTTCAACCCCACCAAATGCGAAGTCATGAAGATTGGGGATGGGCAAAGAAGACCACAGACGGAGCACACTCTTGGGGGCCAGAAACTACAAACCTCACTCAAGGAAAAAGATCTTGGGGTGAGTATAACACCAAGCACATCTCCAGAGGCACACATCAACCAAATAACTGCTGCAGTATATGGGCGCCCAGCAAACCTCAGAACAGCATTCCGACATCTTAATAAGGATTCGTTCAGGACCTTGTACACCGTGTACGTTAGGCCTATATTAGAGTATGCAGCACCAGTTTCGAACCCACACCTAGCCAAGTATGTAAGGAAATTAGAAAAAGTGCAAAGGTTTGTAACAACATTAGTCCCGGAGCTAAGGGTATGTCCTACGAGGAGAGGTTAAGGGAGATCGACCTGACGACACTGGAAGACAGGAGAGATAGAGGGATTAAGATAACGACATATAAAATACTGAGAGGAATCGGCAAGGTGGACAGAGCCAGGATGTTCCAGAGATGGGACACAGCAACAAGGGGACACAATTGGAAGTTGAAGACTCAGATGAATCACAGAGATGTTAGGAAGTATTTTTTCAGACACAGAATTATCAGGAAGTGGAAAAGTCTGGAAAGTGATGCAGTGGAGGCAGGATGCATTCACAGCTTTAACAAGAGGTATGATAAAACTCATGGAGCAGGAAGAGTGACCTAGTAGTGGCCAGTGAAGAGGCGGAGTCAGGAACTGTGAATCGACCCCTGCAACCACAAATAAGCGAGTACACACACACACATAAAATCATTCGGGTACCAAAAAAAAAAAAAAGATTTCCTACGAAAAGTCGGCGATTTCTTTTCAAACACAATAAAAAAGATGATTTAATTTGCAAGGGAGAAGGATAGAAAAAAATATAACAGAAATAAAACTGAAGAAGCCGTCAGTACCATCACAGTGAATATCAACCAGTGAAGCTACAGTGAAAATGTGAGTCAACTTACTGAACTGTGATATTATGACTGTACTGTTGTACTTGATGGTAAGACTGTACTTACTGGTGTACTTGATGGTAAGACTGTACTTACTGATGTTCTTGATGGTAAGACTGTACTTACTGGTGTTCTTGATGGTAAGACTGTATTTACTGAACTGTGATATTATGACTGTACTGTTGTACTTGATGGTAAGACTGTACTTACTGGTGTACTTGATGGTAAGACTGTACTTACTGGTGTACTTGATGGTAAGACTGTACTTACTGGTGTTCTTGATGGTAAGACTGTACTTACTGGTGTACTTGATGGTAAGACTGTACTTACTGGTGTACTTGATGGTAAGACTGTACTTACTGGTGTACTTGATGGTAAGACTGTACTTACTGGTGTTCTTGATGGTAAGACTGTACTTACTGGTGTACTTGATGGTAAGACTGTACTTACTGGTGTACTTGATGGTAAGACTGTACTTACTGGTGTACTTGATGGTAAGACTGTACTTACTGGTGTACTTGATGGTAAGACTGTACTTACTGGTGTTCTTGATGGTAAGACTGTACTTACTGGTGTACTTGATGGTAAGACTGTACTTACTGGGGTACTTGATGGTAAGACTGTACTTACTGGTGTACTTGATGGTAAGACTGTACTTACTGGTGTTCTTGATGGTAAGACTGTACTTACTGGTGTACTTGATGGCAAGACTGTACTTACTGGTGTACTTGATGGTAAGACTGTACTTACTGGTGTACTTGATGGTAAGACTGTACTTACTGGTGTACTTGATGGTAAGACTGTACTTACTGGTGTACTTGATGGTAAGACTGTACTTACTGGTGTTCTTGATGGTAAGACTGTATTTACTGAACTGTGATATTATGACTGTACTGTTGTACTTGATGGTAAGACTGTACTTACTGGTGTACTTGATGGTAAGACTGTACTTACTGGTGTACTTGATGGTAAGACTGTACTTACTGGTGTTCTTGATGGTAAGACTGTACTTACTGGTGTACTTGATGGTAAGACTGTACTTACTGGTGTACTTGATGGTAAGACTGTACTTACTGGTGTACTTGATGGTAAGACTGTACTTACTGGTGTTCTTGATGGTAAGACTGTACTTACTGGTGTACTTGATGGTAAGACTGTACTTACTGGTGTACTTGATGGTAAGACTGTACTTACTGGTGTACTTGATGGTAAGACTGTACTTACTGGTGTACTTGATGGTAAGACTGTACTTACTGGTGTTCTTGATGGTAAGACTGTACTTACTGGTGTACTTGATGGTAAGACTGTACTTACTGGTGTACTTGATGGTAAGACTGTACTTACTGGTGTACTTGATGGTAAGACTGTACTTACTGGTGTTCTTGATGGTAAGACTGTACTTACTGGTGTACTTGATGGTAAGACTGTACTTACTGGTGTACTTGATGGTAAGACTGTACTTACTGGTGTACTTGATGGTAAGACTGTACTTACTGGTGTACTTGATGGTAAGACTGTACTTACTGGTGTACTTGATGGTAAGACTGTACTTACTGGTGTACTTGATGGTAAGACTGTACTTACTGGTGTACTTGATGGTAAGACTGTACTTACTGGTGTACTTGATGGTAAGACTGTACTTACTGGTGTACTTCATGGTAAGACTGTACTTACTGGTGTACTTGATGGTAAGACTGTACTTACTGGTGTTCTTGATGGTAAGACTGTACTTACTGGTGTTCTTGATGGTAAGACTGTACTTACTGTTAAGACTGTACTTACTGTTGTACTTGATGGTAAGACTGTACTTACTGGTGTTCTTGATGGTAAGACTGTACTTACTGTTAAGACTGTACTTACTGTTGTACTTGATGGTAAGACTGTACTTACTGGTGTACTTGATGGTAAGACTGTACTTACTGTTGTACTTGATGGTAAGACTGTACTTACTGGTGTTCTTGATGGTAAGACTGTACTTACTGTTAAGACTGTACTTACTGTTGTACTTGATGGTAAGACTGTACTTACTGGTGTACTTGATGGTAAGACTGTACTTACTGGTGTACTTGATGGTAAGACTGTACTTACTGTTGTACTTGATGGTAAGACTGTACTTACTGGTGTTCTTGATGGTAAGACTGTACTTAGTGTTAAGACTGTACTTACTGTTGTACTTGATGGTAAGACTGTACTTACTGGTGTACTTGATGGTAAGACTGTACTTACTGGTGTACTTGATGGTAAGACTGTACTTACTGATGTACTTGATGGTAAGACTGTACTTACTGTTGTACTTGATGGTAAGACTGTACTTACTGGTGTTCTTGATGGTAAGACTGTACTTACTGGTGTACTTGATGGTAAGACTGTACTTACTGGTGTTCTTGATGGTAAGACTGTACTTACTGGTGTTCTTGATGGTAAGACTGTACTTACTGGTGTACTTGATGGTAAGACTGTACTTACTGGTGTACTTGATGGTAAGACTGTACTTACTGGTGTTCTTGATGGTAAGACTGTACTTACTGGTGTACTTGATGGTAAGACTGTACTTACTGACATCAACTTATAGTAAGACTGTAATTACTGAAATAACTGATGAGTGAAAGCACTCGGCACTCTCCCACCTACTGAGTGAATGCACTCAACACTCTCCCAGCTACTGAGTGAATGCACTCAACACTCTCCCAGCTACTGAGTGAATGCACCTCAACACTCTCCCACCTACTGAGTGAATGCACTCAACACTCTCCCAGCTACTGAGTGAATGCATTCAACACTCTCCCAGCTACTGAGTGAATGCACTCAACACTCTCCCACCTACTTAGTGAATGCACTCAACACTCCCACCTACTGAGTGAATGCACTCAACACTCCCACCTACTGAGTGAATGCACTCAACACTCTCCCACCTACTGAGTAAATGCACCTCAACACTCTCCAACCTACTAAGTGAATGCACTCAACACTCTCCCACCTACTGAGTGAATGCACTCAACACTCTCCCACCTACTGAGTGAATGCACCTCAACACTCTCCCACCTACTGAGTGAATACAATCAACACTCTCCCACCTACTGAGTGAATGCACTCAACACTCTCCCACCTACTGAGTGAATGCACTCAACACTCCCAGCTACTGAGTGAATGCACTCAACACTCTCCCAGCTACTGAGTGAATGCACTCAACACTCTCCCACCTACTTAGTGAATGCATTCAACACCCACCTACTGAGTGAATGCACTCAACACTCTCCCAGCTACTGAGTGAATGCACTCAACACTCTCCCTCAACACTCTCCCAGCTACTGAGTGAATGCACTCAACACTCTCCCAGCTACTGAGTGAATGCACTCAACACTCTCCCACCTACTTAGTGAATGCACTCAACACTCCCACCTACTGAGTGAATGCACTCAACACTCCCACCTACTGAGTGAATGCACTCAACACTCTCCCACCTACTGAGTGAATGCACCTCAACACTCTCCCACCTACTAAGTGAATGCACTCAACACTCTCCCACCTACTTAGTGAATGCACTCAACACTCCCACCTACTGAGTGAATGCACTCAACACTCCCACCTACTGAGTGAATGCACTCAACACTCTCCCACCTACTAAGTGAATGCACCTCAACACACTCCCACCTACTAAGTGAATGCACTCAACACTCTCCTACCTACTGAGTGAATGCACTCAACACTCTCCCACCTACTGAGTGAATGCACTCAACACTCTCCCACCTACTGAGTGAATGCACTCAACAGTCTCCCACCTACTGAGTGAATGCACTCAACACTCTCCCACCTACTGAGTGAATGCACTCAACACTCTCCCACCTACTGAGTGAATGCACTCAACACTCTCCCAGCTACTGAGTGAATGCACTCAACACTCTCCCACCTACTTAGTGAATGCACTCAACACTCCCACCTACTGAGTGAATGCACTCATCACTCTCCCACCTACTGAGTGAATGCACCTCAACACTCTCCCACCTACTAAGTGAATGCACTCAACACTCTCCCACCTACTGAGTGAATGCACTCAACACTCTCCCACCTACTGAGTGAATGCACTCAACACTCTCCCACCTACTGAGTGAATGCATTCAACACTCTCCCACCTACTGAGTGAATGCACTCAACACTCTCCCACCTACTGAGTGAATGCACCTCAACACTCTCCCACCTACTGAGTGAATGCACCTCAACACTCTCCCACCTACTGAGTGAATGCACTCAACACTCTCCCACCTACTGAGTGAATGCACCTAAACACTCTCCCACCTACTGAGTGAATGCACCTCAACCTCCCCCAAAGGGGAATGACCAAAACCCCCCCCCCTTTTGGGGAAATGCCCCTCAACCCCTCTCCCCCTACTGAGTGAATGCACTCAACCTCTCCCCCCTACTGAGTAATACCCCTAAACACTCCCCACTACGAGTGAACCCCACTCACACCCCCCACTACTTAATGCACCTCAACCCCCCCCATTAAAACCCCAAACCCCCCTACTGTTAAAATGCACTAAACACTTCCCACCTACTAGTAATCCCCTAAAACCTCCCCATTTTGAGTAAAAACCCCACCTCTCCCAACTGAGTGAATGCACTCAACACCCCCCCCAATATGAATGCATAAACCCCCCCTACGAGTAATGCACTCAACCTTCCCCTCTAGTGAATCACTAAACCCCACCTCTTAACCAATTCCCCCCCCAAAAAATATTTTTTCCCCGGGGCCCCCAAATTGGGGGGGCAAACCCTCCCCCACCCCGAACCTACACTCCACCCGGGATGCACCCCGGGAAATGCCCCCAAATCAAAATAATTGAATCCTTTTAAAAAATTTTTAAAAAAAATAATAATAAATTAAAATTTTAAAATAATTTAAAAAAAAAATATTCAAAAACAAAATAAAAAATTTTAAAAATTAATAAAATAAAATAAAATTAAAAATAAAAAAAAAATTTTTTTAAAAAAAATATTAATAAAAAAAATTTTTTAAAAAACAAAAAAACCCAAAATAATCTTTAAAAATATAATCAAAAATTAAAAAAAAAATTAAAATTTAAAATTCAAAATTAAAACAAAAATAAAATTTAAAATAAAATTAAAAAATAATAATATTTAAAAAATAATTAAAAAAAAAAATTTTTAAAAATTTAAAAATTAAAAAAAATTTAATAAAATAAAAAAAAAATTTTTTTTAAAAAATAATTTTTTAAAAAAAAAAAAAATTTTAATTTAAAATAACAATAATAATAAAAATAATAAAAAAATAATAATAAAATATAAAATTTTTTTTATTTTAAAATTAAAATTTTAAAAAAAAAAAAAACCCCAAAAAAAATTAAAAAATTTTTTTTTAAAAAATTTTTAATAATTTTATTTTACTTTATTATTTTATTTTTATTTTTTAAAAAATTTTATTTTAAAAAAAATTTTTTTTTTTTTTTTTTTTTTTTTTTTTTTTTTTTATTTTTTATTTTTTTTTTTTTTTTTTGTTTTTTTTTTTTTTTTTTTATTTTTTTTTTTTTTTTAAATTTTTTTTTTGGGGTTTTTTTTTGTTTTTTTTTTTTTTTATTTTTTTTTTTTTATTTTTGTGTTTTTTTTTTTGGGGGGGGGGGTTTTTTTTGGGGGTTGTTTTTTTTTTTTTTTGTTTTTTTTTTTTTTTTTTTTTTTTTTTTGGGGGGTGGGGGGGGGTGTGTGTGTGTGTGTGTTGTTGTGGGGTTTGTGTTGTGTTGTGTGTGTGTGTGTTGTGTTTCCCCCTATTTGTACCCCCTATTTGTGGTTGCGGGGGGCCCTCCCTGGCCCCCCCTTTACCGGTTGCTACGGGCCCTCCTCTCCCCGCCCATGATTTATCAAACCTCGTTAAAACTGTGTTGGTTCCTGCCTCCACACGTCATTTTCTAGGCTATTCCACTGCCTGCAACCTATGACTGAAAAATACTTCCTACTATTCTTGATCTTGGTCTTCAACTTCCAAATTTTGGGCCCTTTTTTTCTGTGTCCCCCCCCTGGGAAAATCCCGTCTTTGTCCACCTTTTCTATTTCCCCGCAGTATTTTATTTTCTTATCATGTCCCCCTACCCCCTGTTCGGTTTGTCAGCCGATTTCCCTTAATCTTTCTTCATAGGCATTCCCCTTAGCTTGGAACAACCTTTTCCAAACCTTTGTACTTTCTCTAGTTTCTTGAGTGCTTTTTCATTCGGGGCCAAAAAAGGGGCGCTACTCCAGTATGGGGGCCCGACATACACGGGGTCAGTGTCTTGAATGATTCCTTACTAAGGTTCGGGAAACTGTTCCAGGGTTTTTCCCGGCGCCCAAAGCTCAAACGTTTTTCTGATTGATTGGGGGCTTCCGGGACATGCTCGGTTTTACCACCCCAAATCTTTTTTCCCTTGAGGGTTTGCTCTTTGGCCCCCAGCCATACCTTTTTGGGCTTTTGTGCCCTTCCCCCATTTTTATGACTTTGCATTTGGGAGGATTTAAAAACGAGAACCTTTGCTGGACCAGGTGTCCATCTGTCCAGGGCTCTTTGAAGTCCTGCCTGGTCTTCATAGATTTAATTCTCCTCATTAACTTCCCCTCATCTGCAAAAAGGGACACTTCTGAATCCAACCCTCCGTCATGTCTTCACATATACCAAAAATAGCATGGCCCAGGACCGACCCCGTGGGACCCCGCTCGCAAGTCCCATGTGATACACATTACGTACCTGACCGTTGTTGCCTCCCTGTCAGTATTCTCTGATCCTTGCAGTGCCCTTCCTGTTTTTATGCGCCTGATGCTCTATTCTGTGTTTTGTGTGTTTTGGTGTGTGTGTGTGTGTGTGGTTTTGTGTGTGTGTGTGTGTTTGTGTGTTGTGGGGGGGGTGTTGTGTGTGTTTTTGTGTGTGTGTGTGGTGGTTTTGTTGGTGTGTGTGTATGTGTGTGTGTGGTGGTGTGTTTTGTTTTGGGGTTTTGTGTGTTATTGTGTGTGTGTGTGTGGGTTGTGGTGTGTGTGTGTGTTGTGTGGGTTTTTGGTTGTGGTGTGTGTGATTTTGTGTGTGTTTGTGTGTGGGGTTTGTGGTTTTTTTGTGTGTTTGGTGGGTGTGTGTGTGTGGTGTGTGTGTGTGGTTTTGGTGTGTTGTGTGTTGTTGTGGTGTGTGGGTTGTGTGGGTGTTTTGGGTGTGTATGTGTGGTGTGTGTGTGTGTGTGGGTGTGTGTGTGTGTGTGGGGGGTGTGTTTGGTGCGTGTGTGTGTGTGTGTGTTTGTACATAACATTCTGCTGGTGACTAGTCACGAAGCTCAGTTTTCCCCTCAACTAGAGGGGAGTATCGGAGGCAACGAGGGAAGGAAGAGTGAGGAAGAAGTGAGAGGGAGAGGTGAGGAAGGGAAGGAAAGATGAGGAAGTGAAATGTAGGGTGTGATAAGAAAGCTTAATACAGCACAAGAAGGAAGAGGAAGGCAAGCAGGGTGAAAATAGTCTCTCTCTCTCTCTCTCTCTCTCTCTCTCTTCTCTCTCTCTCTCTCTCTCGCTCTCTCTCTCTCGCTCTCTCTCTCTCTCTCTCCTCGCCCTCCCTCTCTTCGTCTCTCACTCTCTCCTCTCGCTCATCTCTCTCCTCTCTCTCGCTCTCATCCCTTCTCTCTCTCTCCGCTCTCTCCTCTCTCTCTCTCGCTCCTTCATCCGCTCTCTCTC
>NC_069400.1:119862563-119875063 GCF_026875155.1 Cherax quadricarinatus | reverse complement strand
TGTTGCAAGCAACAATCCTAGGATACAACCTTTGTTGCAAGCAACAACCCTGGGATAACACCCTTTGTTGCAAGCAACAACCCTGGGATAACACCATTTGTTGCAAGCAACAACCCTGGGATAACACCCTTTGTTGCAAGCAACAACCCTGGGATAACACCCTTTGTTGCAAGCAACAACCCTGGGATAACACCCTTTGTTGCAAGCAACAACCCTGGGATAACACCATTTGTTGCAAGCAACAACCCTGGGATAACACCCTTTGTTGCAAGCAACAACCCTGGGATAACCCTTTGTTGCAAGCAACAACCCTGGGATAACACACTTTGTTGCAAGCAACAACCCTGGGATAACACCCTTTGTTGCAAGCAACAACCCTGGGATAACACCCTTTGTTGCAAGCAACAACCCTGGGATAACACCCTTTGTTGCAAGCAACAACCCTGGGATAACACCCTTTGTTGCAAGCAACAACCCTGGGATAACACCCTTTGTTGCAAGCAACAACCCTGGGATAACACCCTTTGTTGCAAGCAACAACCCTGGGATAACACCCTTTGTTGCAAGCAACAACCCTGGGATAACACCCTTTGTTGCAAGCAACAACCCTGGGATAACACCCTTTGTTGCAAGCAACAACCCTGGGATAACACCCTTTGTTGCAAGCAACAACCCTGGGATAACACCCAGGGTTGTATATAAAAGTAATGAAGATGGGACGTAAAATATATATGTAATAATTTACACTTTTTTATTACAGAGGAGGACTGTTTCCAGATCTGTACACTGGAACAACTGTTTCCTGCAGCGGGAGGTTTGACTGTTTCCAGATCTGTACACTGGAACAACTGTTTCCTGCAGCGGGAGGTTTGACTGTTTCCAGATCTGTACACTGGAACAACTGTTTCCTGCAGCGGGAGGTTTGACTGTTTCCAGATCTGTACACTGGAGCAACTGTTTCCTGCAGCGGGAGGTTTGACTGTTTCCAGATCTGTACACTGGAACAACTGTTTCCTGCAGCGGGAGGTTTGACTGATTCCAGATCTGTACACTGGAACAACTGTTTCCTGCAGCGGGAGGTTTGACTGTTTCCAGATCTGTACACTGGAACAACTGTGTCCTGCAGCGGGAGGTTTGACTGTTTCCAGATCTGTACACTAGAACAACTGTTTCCTGCAGCGGGAGGTTTGACTGTTTCCAGATCTGTACACTGGAGCAACTGTTTCCTGCAGCGGGAGGTTTGACTGTTTCCAGATCTGTACACTGGAGCAACTGTTTCCTGCAGCGGGAGGTTTGACTGTTTCCAGATCTGTACACTGGAGCAACTGTTTCCTGCAGCGGGAGGTTTGACTGTTTCCAGATCTGTACACTGGAGCAACTGTGTCCTGCAGCGGGAGGTTTGACTGTTTCCAGATCTGTACACTGGAACAACTGTTTCCTGCAGCGGGAGGTTTGACTGTTTCCAGATCTGTACACTGGAGCAACTGTTTCCTGCAGCGGGAGGTTTGACTGTTTCCAGATCTGTACACTGGAGCAACTGTTTCCTGCAGCGGGAGGTTTGATTGTTTCCAGATCTGTACACTGGAACAACTGTGTCCTGCAGCAGGAGGTTTGACTGTTTCCAGATCTGTACACTGGAACAACTGTGTCCTGCAGCGGGAGGTTTGACTGTTTCCAGATCTGTACACTGGAACAACTGTTTCCTGCAGCGGGAGGTTTGACTGTTTCCAGATCTGTACACTGGAGCAACTGTTTCCTGCAGCGGGAGGTTTGACTGTTTCCAGATCTGTACACTGGAGCAACTGTTTCCTGCAGCGGGAGGTTTGATTGTTTCCAGATCTGTACACTGGAACAACTGTGTCCTGCAGCAGGAGGTTTGACTGTTTCCAGATGTGTACACTGGAACAACTGTTTCCTGCAGCGGGAGGTTTGACTGTTTCCAGATCTGTACACTGGAACAACTGTTTCCTGCAGCAGGAGGTTTGACTGTTTCCAGATCTGTACACTGGAACAACTGTTTCCTGCAGCGGGAGGTTTGACTGTTTCCAGATCTGTACACTGGAACAACTGTTTCCTGCAGCGGGAGGTTTGACTGTTTCCAGATTTGTACACTGGAACAACTGTTTCCTGCAGCGGGAGGTTTGACTGTTTCCAGATCTGTACACTGGAACAACTGTTTCCTGCAGCGGGAGGTTTGACTGTTTCCAGATCTGTACACTGGAACAACTGTTTCCTGCAGCGGGAGGTTTGACTGTTTCCAGATCTGTACACTGGAACAACTGTGCCCTGCGGCGGGAGGTTTGACTGTTTCCAGATCTGTACACTGGAACAACTGTGTCCTGCAGCGGGAGGTTTGACTGTTTCCAGATCTGTATACTGGAACAACTGTGTCCTGCAGCGGGAGGTTTGACTGTTTCCAGATCTGTACACTGGAACAACTGTGTCCTGCAGCGGGAGGTTTGACTGTTTCCAGATCTGTACACTGGAACAACTGTTTCCTGCAGCGGAAGGTTTGACTGTTTCCAGATCTGTACACTGGAGCAACTGTTTCCTGCAGCGGGAGGTTTGATTGTTTCCAGATCTGTACACTGGAGCAACTGTTTCCTGCAGCGGGAAGTTTGATTAATTCCAGATCTGTACACTGGAACAACTGTGTCCTGCAGCGGGAGGTTTGACTGTTTCCAGATCTGTACACTGGAACAACTGTGTCCTGCAGCGGGAGGTTTGACTGTTTCCAGATCTGTACACTGGAACAACTGTGTCCTGCAGCGGGAGGTTTGACTGTTTCCGTATCTGTACACTGGAACAACTGTGTCCTGCAGCGGGACGTTTGACTGTTTCCAGATCTGTACACTGGAACAACTGTGTCCTGCAGCGGGAGGTTTGATTGTTTCCGTATCTGTACACTGGAACAACTGTGTCCTGCAGCGGGAGGTTTGCCTGTTTCCAGATCTGTACACTGGAACAACTGTTTCCTGCAGCGGGAGGTTTGATTGTTTCCGTATCTGTACACTGGAACAACTGTGTCCTGCAGCGGGAGGTTTGACTGTTTCCAGATCTGTACACTGGAACAACTGTTTCCTGCAGCGGGAGGTTTGACTGTTTCCAGATCTGTACACTGGAACAACTGTTTCCTGCAGCGGGAGGTTTGACTGTTTCCAGATCTGTACACTGGAGCAACTGTTTCCTGCAGCGGGAGGTTTGATTGTTTCCAGATCTGTGCACTGGAACAACTGTTTCCTGCAGCGGGAGGTTTGATTGTTTCCAGATCTGTGCACTGGAACAACTGTTTCCTGCAGCGGGAGGTTTGATTGTTTCCAGATCTGTGCACTGGAACAATTGTTTCCTGCAGCGGGAAGTTTGACTGTTTCCAGATCTGTACACTGGAACAACTGTTTAATGCAGCGGGAAGTTTGATTGTTTCCAGATCTGTGCACTGGAACAACTGTTTCCTGCAGCGGGAGGTTTGATTGTTTCCGTATCTGTACACTGGAACATCTGTTTCCTGCAGCGGGAGGTTTGACTGTTTCCAGATCTGTACACTGGAGCAACTGTTTCCTGCAGCGGGAGGTTTGATTGTTTCCAGATCTGTACACTGGAGCAACTGTTTCCTGCAGCGGGAAGTTTGATTGTTTCCAGATCTGTACACTGGAACAACTGTTTCCTGCAGCGGGAGGTTTGACTGTTTCCAGATCTGTACACTGGAACAACTGTTTCCTGCAGCGGGAGGTTTGACTGTTTCCAGATCTGTACACTGGAACAACTGTTTCCTGCAGCAGGAGGTTTGACTGTTTCCAGATCTGTACACTGGAGCAACTGTTTCCTGCAGCGGGAGGTTTGACTGCTTCCAGATCTGTACACTGGAACAACTATGTCCTGCAGCGGGAGGTTTGATTGTTTCCAGATTTGTACACTGGAACAACTGTTTCCTGCAGCGGGAAGTTTGAATGTTTCCAGATCTGTACACTGGAACAACTGTTTCTTGCAGCGGGAAGTTTGATTGTTTCCAGATCTGTACACTGGAACAACTGTTTCCTGCAGCGGGAAGTTTGATTGTTTCCAGATCTGTACACTGGAACAACTGTTTCCTGCAGCGGGAAGTTTGATTGTTTCCAGATCTGTACACTGGAACAACTGTTTCCTTCAGCGGGAAGTTTGATTGTTTCCAGATCTGTACACTGGAACAACTGTTTTCTGCAGCGGGAAGTTTGATTGTTTCCAGATCTGTGCACTGGAACAACTGTTTCCTGCAGCGGGAGGTTTGATTGTTTCCAGATCTGTACACTGGAACAACTGTTTCCTGCAGCGGGAAGTTTGATTGTTTCCAGATCTGTACACTGGAACAACTGTTTCCTGCAGCGGGAAGTTTAATTGTTTCCAGATCTGTGCACTGGAACAACTGTTTCCTGCAGCGGGAGGTTTGATTGTTTCCAGATCTGTACACTGGAACAACTGTTTCCTGCAGCGGGAGGTTTGACTGCTTCCAGATCTGTACACTGGAACAACTGTTTCCTGCAGCGGGAGGTTTGTTTCCAGATCTGTACACTGGAACAACTGTTTCCTGCAGCGGGAGGTTTGACTGCTTCCAGATCTGTACACTGGAACAACTGTTTCCTGCAGCGGGAGGTTTGACTGCTTCCAGATCTGTACACTGGAACAACTGTTTCCTGCAGCGGGAGGTTTGACTGCTTCCAGATCTGAACACTGGAACAACTGTTTCCTGCAGCGGGAGGTTTGACTGCTTCCAGATCTGTACACTGGAACAACTGTTTCCTGCAGCGGGAGGTTTGACTGCTTCCAGATCTGTACACTGGAACAACTGTTTCCTGCAGCGGGAGGTTTGACTGCTTCCAGATCTGTACAGTGGAACAACTGTTTCCTGCAGTGGGAGGTTTGACTGCTTCCAGATTTGTACAATGGAACAACTGTTTCCTGCAGCGGGAGGTTTGACTGCTTCCAGATCTGTACACTGGAACAACTGATTCCCGCAGTGGGAGGTTTGATTGTTTCCAGTCTGTACACTGGAACAACTGTTTCCTGCAGCGGGAGGCTTGACTGCTTCCAGATCTGTACACTGGAACAACTGTTTCCTGCAGCGGGAGGTTTGACTGCTTCCAGATCTGTACACTGGAACAACTGTTTCCTGCAGCGGGAGGTTTGACTGTTTCCAGATCTGTACACTGGAACAACTGTTTCCTGCAGCTGGAGGTTTGATTGTTTCCAGATCTGTACACTGGAACAACTGTTTCCTGCAGCGGGAGGTTTGATTGTTTCCAGATCTGTACACTGGAACAACTGCTTCCCGCAGCGGGAGGTTTGATTGTTTCCAGATCTGTACACTGGAACAACTACTTCCCGCAGCGGGAGATTTGATTGTTTCCAGATCTGTACACTGGAACAACTGTTTCCTGCAGCGGGAGGTTTGACTGCTTCCAGATCTGTACACTGGAACAACTGTTTCCTGCAGCGGGAAGTTTGATTGTTTCCAGATCTATGCACTGGAACAACTGTTTCCTGCAGCGGGAGGTTTGATTGTTTCCAGATCTATACACTGGAACAACTGTTTCCTGCAGCGGGAGGTTTGACTGCTTCCAGATCTGTACACTGGAACAACTGTTTCCTGCAGCGGGAAGTTTGATTGTTTCCAGATGTGTACACTGGAACAACTGTTTCCTGCAGCGGGAGGTTTGATTGTTTCCAGATCTGTACACTGGAACAACTGCTTCCCGCAGCGGGAGGTTTGATTGTTTCCAGATCTGTACACTGGAACAACTGCTTCCCGCAGCGGGAGGTTTGATTGTTTCCAGATCTGTACACTGGAACAACTGCTTCCCCCAGCGGGAGGTTTGATTGCTTCCAGATCTGTACACTGGAACAACTGCTTCCCGCAGCGGGAGGTTTGACTGTTTCCAGATCTGTACACTGGAACAACTGCTTCCCGCAGCGGGAGGTTTGATTGTTTCCAGATCTGTACACTGGAACAACTGCTTCCCGCAGCGGGAGGTTTGACTGTTTCCAGATCTGTACACTGGAATAACTGCTTCCCACAGCGGGAGGTTTGACTGTTTCCAGATCTGTACACTGGAACAACTGCTTCCCGCAGCGGGAGGTTTGATTGTTTCCAGATCTGTACACTGGAAAACCTGCTTCCCGCAGCGGGAGCTTTGATTGTTTCCAGATCTGTACACTGGAACAACTGCTTCCCGCAGCGGGAGGTTTGATTGTTTCCAGATCTGTACACTGGAACAACTGCTTCCCGCAGCGGAAGGTTTGATTGTTTCCAGATCTGTACACTGGAACAACTGCTTCCCGCAGCGGGAGGTTTGATTGTTTCCAGATCTGTACACTGGAACAACTGCTTCCCGCAGCGGGAGGTTTGATTGTTTCCAGATCTGTACACTGGAACAACTGCTTCCCGCAGCGGGAGGTTTGACTGTTTCCAGATCTGTACACTGGAATAACTGCTTCCCACAGCGGGAGGTTTGACTGTTTCCAGATCTGTACACTGGAACAACTGCTTCCCGCAGCGGGAGGTTTGATTGTTTCCAGATCTGTACACTGGAACAACTGCTTCCCGCAGCGGGAGCTTTGATTGTTTCCAGATCTGTACACTGGAACAACTGCTTCCCGCAGCGGGAGGTTTGATTGTTTCCAGATCTGTACACTGGAACAACTGCTTCCCGCAGTGGAAGGTTTGATTGTTTCCAGATCTGTACACTGGAACAACTGCTTCCCGCAGCGGGAGGTTTGATTGTTTCCAGATCTGTACACTGGAACAACTGCTTCCCGCAGCGGGATGTTTGACTGTTTCCAGATCTGTACACTGGAACAACTGCTTCCCGCAGATGGAGGTTTGATTGTTTCCAGATCTGTACACTGGAACAACTGCTTCCCGCAGCGGGAGGTTTGACTGTTTCCAGATCTGTACACTGGAACAACTGCTTCCCGCAGCGGGAGGTTTGACTGTTTCCAGATCTGTACACTGGAACAACTGCTTCCCGCAGATGGAGGTTTGATTGTTTCCAGATCTGTACACTGGAAGAACTGCTTCCCGCAGCGGGAGGTTCGAGATGTTCCAAATCGGTACACAAATGTGGCTCATTTTTCTTATGCTTCGCATATAAAAAATTCATTTTAAAATAATATATTGCTCGTTTTTTTCGAATCTCATCATTGCCGGTGAACTCTGATTTCTGAATCTATTTTGGATTCCAATTCCTTCATGCTTCTCTTTTTCCATTTTCAGAATTAATCAGACGATTAGTGAACTGAGAATTGACCTTCATCCCTGCTTTGAGATATTGATAGATTAGGATCTATCCGGTGTTGATAGACAAGGATATATCCACGACATACAGATAGACCTATATCTATCCGGGACAGATAAGACAGACCAACATCGGTGACATCTATGGAAAGTCCCTCAATACTGTTACCTAAGACCAGAGGCCTGGTCTGGGACTGGGTCGCGGGGAGCGGTGACCCCCCTCCAACTCCTAGCAGGAATAGTCTTCAGGAAACTATAATTAAAGGGCCTAAAACATTGTGTTTATCTCTCATTCCTCTCGTATGTCTCTCCCTCCTGCCACTTTATCCTTCCGCTTGCTTTTTCCACTTCTTGTCCACCTCTCCCTTCCCTCCATTCTACACCCCTCCTTCACATACCCCCCACCCACTCCAAAAATGCCCAGACGCCCACGAAATATATTGGTCTTCAAAAGTTTCATTACGATGAGAAGAATTGGCCCGTCAGGATGAGGGAGAGAGGGGGAGAGGAAGAGGGGAGGTGGAGAGGGGAGGTGGAGAGGGGAGGTGGAGAGGGGAGGGGGAGGAGGGAAGGAAAGGACGCAAATATTTGTAGTTAGTTAATTGCCGCCAAGCGACCTCCAGCGTGTGTACCGTCCGTGTCGTTACCTGCTCAACGAATGCTTTATTTAACCCGAGAGAGAGAGAGAGAGAGAGAGAGAGAGAGAGAGAGAGAGAGAGAGAGAGAGAGAGAGAGAGAGAGAGAGAGAGAGAGAGAGAGAGAGAGAGAGAGAGAGAGAGAGAGAGAGAGAGACTCGAGCCTGGAACATGTTCATACAGCATAATATCAACGAAATGTCAGTTGATCAAATGAGATCGCTATCCCACAGATGGCTCCAACTTCATCCTCTTCCATATTTGTATGTCTCATAACAAAAAAAAAATGCTTTCAAATGAGATGATGTAGGTAACAGCTCTGACCTTGTCAATAGAGTTAGCTACCTTAACCTAACCTTGTAAAACAACGTGAAAAAGATATATAAACAGAGAAAGAGAGAGAGAGAGAGAGAGAGAGAGAGAGAGAGAGAGAGAGAGAGAGAGAGAGAGAGAGAGAGAGAGAGAGAGAGAGAGAGAGAGAATGCATGGACTTTCTAGGAAGGCAGGCTCTTTCATCTCTACAGGTCTTCATGCACACGGATCAACCAGACTGTGATGGGGCTACGTGGACCAGCGAGCCGCCATCAGCAACAGCTTGGTTGAACGAGCAATCTACAGAAGAGTATTTGCACCCGGGGCTTCCAGGGTGGAAATACTCTTGAAACTGTGCAAAGGTGTATATATCTTAATGCAACCACGAACAAGTGGTACCTCAGCAATAACAAACTGCGGTTAGCCATAGCCAAGTATATCCTCGCATCATGAAACATGCCTAGTGATACTAGGTACATGATGTTTGTAGGATTGATGGTGTAGTGGTTAGAAAGTCGTGAGTTTTGACTTACTTCCCAGGAGGCGGGATAGAATGTACTCTTTGTTTAGATGTCCTGCTCTGAGGTACTCCAATGTTCTACCTAGGTACTCAGAAATATCTCTTCCTAAATATTGTCTATTTTTCTCAGTGTCGGTTAGCATGCCATACATGGGGATCTTCTATGCCTCTCAGATAATATTTCTATGATCTAAATTCTACTAATACCCTTTAACCTCTCCTTACATTATCTCGTAATCTTGTGTGCTTGTCACTATGGTACACTAGCAGCTACACGCGTTATATAACCATCACAACTGGCGTGGTTTGAAGTTTTGGTGCGTAACACTGAAAATTCCAGGAATTAAAATTTCTGACCCTCCCCCTTTTCCCCCCAAGTAAAAATTTTTCCTAAGGGACTGAAACAAAAAAAAACAAAAAAAATTTAAAAACCCCAAAAAACCAAACAACACCGGCAATACCCCCCCCCACAAAAACCCCAAAAATAAAGGGGGCGAAGGGGGGGAAGAAAATTAAAAATGTTCCCGACTTTCCCAAAAACCCAACCCAACAAAAATTTTTTACCCAAAAAACCACCAAACCCACACAAAAACACCAACACCCCACCAACCACACCCCAAAACGGGTTTTTAACCGGACGGGTCGGGGGCCCCTGGGAGGTGTCAGATTTCCAATTGTCCCACCGGGTCCAGGGGTTTTTTCATTCCTAAACCCCCCCCGGGTTGCTTTTTATGGATTTGGGAAAAAGGGACATGAGAGGAATAACTTGACCTTTCCCTGTTTAAAGGGGACTGAAGTTTGGGGAAAACACTCACCAAACCACAAACACAAAAACACACACAAAAAAAAAACCCAGAAATTTCCCAAAAACCACAAAAATTCCAAATTTGAAAAAGGGGGAAGGGCAAAAAAGGCCCCCAACTAACAAAAAACCCAAACACAAACCCCTTCACCCAAAAAAAAAAAACAAAACACCACACACCAACCCACAACCAAAAAGCCGCGCAAAATGGGGGGGGCCTGGCAAACCTTGAACGGGGCCCATTCCCCGGCCCAATCTTTTTGGATTTTAAGGACCTGACAAGGTAGTTAGGCCCTTTTGGGAGATGCGGAAAGTTTGGAAAACACCACCAAAGCCCGGTGAAAAAATGGAAAAAAGGGTGCAAAGGTTTGTCAGAACCCAACCCAAGTCCAAAAGCAAAAAAGGGGGAAGGAAAAAAGGGCCCGAGGAAAAAGGTTAGGGAAAGAAAAAAACCTCCCCGGAAAAATTTTGGGGGGGGAGAAAAAAGGGGCCTTTTAAAAACGGAAAATTAAAAAAAACTGGGGGAAGGGGGCCAATACAAAAAAACGGGATTTCCGAATTTAATAAGGAACAAGGGGACCCCCGTTTTGGGGAAGGGGAAGAACTTTTTGGAACCCCCCCCAAGGGAAAGTTAAAAAAGTCCCTTTTTCCCAAAAAAGATAGCCCCAGGAAGATTGGAAAGGGGTTTGGGAAAAAAAAATTGAGGGGAAAGGGGGCAGGGGGGGGGTTCCATAAAAATTTTTTAAGGGGGTTTGAAAAAGGGTGGCCCGGGGAAGGGGGAAAATTTTTCCAAGTTGGTCCATTTAACGGGGGGCCAGGGGGCGGACCCGATGAACCCCACGGGGGTTTTAAAAATTTTTTAAAAACAAAAATCACCCCAAAAAATTTAAACAATAACTCCAAAAGAAATAACAAATAAAAACTCACTTTTCATAAACCAAAATACACAGGAAACTTCATACCCAACACCCATTCCAACCCAAAACTATTTACACCACCCCCCCACACACCAAAACAAAAAACCACCACCCCCCCAAAAAAAACCCACCCCCCAAACCAAAACACCCCAACAACACACCACAAACACCCCAACACCCCCCACCCCCCACCCCAACCCCACCCCCCCCACCCACCCCCCCCCACCCCCACAACCCAACCCCCCCCCCCCAACCCCCACCCACTCCCCCCCCCCACCCCCCACCCCCCCCCACACACCCCCCCCCCCCCCACCACCCCCCCCCCCCCCCCCCCACACCCCCCCCCCCCACCCCCAAAAACCCCCCCCCCCACCCCACCCCCAACACACCCCCAACACCCCACACCCCCCCCCACCCCCCCAACCCCCCACAACCCCACCCCCCCCACAACCCCCCCCCCCCCCCAAACAAAAAAAACCCCCCCCCCCAACCCCCCCAAACCCCCCCCCCACCCCACCACCCCCACCCCCCAACCCCCCACCCCCCCCACCAAACCCCACCCACCCCCCACCACCCCCCCACCCCCCCCAACCACCCCCCCCCCCCCCCACCCCCACCCCCCCCCCCACCCCCCCACCCCCCCCCCCCACCCCCCCCCCCCCACAAAAAACCCCCCCAAAAACCCCCACACACCCCCCCCCCCCCCACCCCCCCCCCCCCCCCCCCCCCCAAAAACCCCCCAAACCCCCCCCCCCCCCCACACACCACCACCCACCCACAAACACACAAAACACCCACCCCACCAACCACAAAACCAAACCCCCCAACACCACACAACCAACACAAAACCCCCCCCCAAACACCCCCCCCCCACCCCCCCACCCCCAACCCCCCACCCCACACACACCCACCACCACCCCCCAAACACACACACCCCAAAACCCACCACCCACAAAAACACACACCCCCCCCCCCCCCCCCCACACACATAACACACCCCCACACCAAAACACCCACCACCCCAACAACACACACAACAAACCCCCCCCCCCCCAACACACACACAAAACCAACACAAACACACAAACACAAACACACACACACACCACCCACCACAAAACCCAAAACACAAACACACACAAAACAAAACACACACAAAACCCCCATCCACACCCCACAAACACACTAAAAACACACACACACCACAAAACACACACACACACACAACCCCACACACACACACAAACACACACACCCCACACAACCACACACACACACACACACACACACACACACACCACATACACACCACAAAACACACACACACAACACACAAAACACACACCCCACACTCACACCCACACACCCCCCAAAAACCCCAAAACCACACACCACACACACCACACACAAAACATACAACACACCACACACACACCCCAACCCCACACACACAAACACAAACCCCACACACAACACTTCTTTTACGTTTCCCCTGGAAAATCTTTAATTTTGTAAAAATTTTGAAAAATTTAAAACATACGGGAAAAATTTAATTATTAAATTTTTGTTTCAGTCCCAGGAAGGAGGAGGGGGGAAAGGGGAAAGGGGGAGGGGGGTAGGGAGGAGGAGGAGGGGAAAGGGGGAGGAGGGAGGAGGAGGAGGGGAGGGGGAAAGGGAAGGAGGAGGAGGAGGAGGGGGGGGGGAAAAGGGGGAAAGAAAGGGGGAAGGAGGAGGGGAGGGGGAAAGGAGGAGGAGGAGGAGGAGGGGGGAAGGGGGAAGGGGGAAAGGAGGAGGAGGGGAGGAGGAGGAGGGAGGAGGAGGAGGAGGAGGAGGAGGGGGGAGGGGGGAAGAGAAGGGGGAGGAGGAGGGGAGGGGGAAAGGGGGGAGGGGAGGAGGAGGAGGAGGAGGGGGGAAGAAAAGGGGAGGAAGGTGGGGGGGAGGGGGAGGAAGGAGGAGGTGGGGGAAAGGAAAAGGAGGAGGGGGAGGGGGGGGGGGAAAGGGGGAAGGAGGAGGAGGAGGAGGAGGGGGAGGAGGAGGGGAAAAAAAG
>NC_069400.1:119852563-119860063 GCF_026875155.1 Cherax quadricarinatus | reverse complement strand
GGGGGATGAGCGGAGGAGGAGGAGGGGGAAGAGGAGGGGGAAAAGAGGGGGATGAGCAGGGGGGGAGGAGGAAAGAGGTATTAAGAGGGGGAGGAATAAAACAAAAAGGAGGAGAAAGGAGGAAAGATGGGGAGGAGGGGGGAAGGGGGGGGAAAAGAGGGCAGGGGGGTAAAAGGAGGGGAGAGGCGGTGGTGGAGGTGGAGGGGGAAAGGGGGGGGGTTGCAGGGGGAATTTGGTGGTGGTGGTGGTGGTGTTGGAGGAGGAGGAGGGGGAGGGGTGGAGGAGGAGGGGTGGAGGAGGAGGTTTAAAGAGGAGGAGGATTAAGAGGAGGGGGGAGGAGGAGGATTAAGAGGAGGGGGAGGATTAAGGGGGGAAAGGAGGAGGAGGAGGTAGGGAGGAGGAGGAGGAAGAGGGGGAAAAAGGAGGGGGAGGAGGAGGAGGAGGAGGGGAGGAGGAGGGGGAAAGGAGGAGGAGGAAGAGGTGCGGGGTTGGAGGAGGGGGGTGGGTTGGATGTGGTAGGGGGAGAAAGAAGGCAAAAAAGACGAATGAAAAATTGAAACACAGGGGGTTTTTTTAAAGTAAAAGGGGTTTAAACAGGTGGGGGGGAAAGGGGGAAAGGGGGTAAAAAGGTGGGGGGGGAGTAAAAGGGGGGAAAAAACCCAGGTGAGGGGAAGTAGAAGGGTAAAAGGTGGGGGGGGAGTAGTAAGGGAAAAATAGGTGGGGGGAAAGGGTTAGAAGGGTAAACAGGGGGGGGGGAAAAAAGTAAAAGGGGTTTAAAAGGTGGGGGGAAATTTAGAGGGTAAAAAAGGTGGGGGGAAAGTGGGGAAGGGGGAAAACAGGTGGGGGGGAAAGTAGAAGGGTAAACGGGGTGAGGGGGCTAGAGGGGAAAAACGGGTTTGAGGGGGGGGTAAAAGGGGGGAAAAACCAGGTGGGGGGCATTTAAAAGGGAAAAAGGGTTTGGGGGGGAAAAGTAGAAAGGGGAAAACAGGGGGGGGGAGTAGAAGGGTAAACGGTGAGGGGGAGTAAAAGGGTAAAAAAGGTTTGGGGGAAAAAGTAAAAGGGGTAAAGGGTTGACGGGGGGGACCCAAAAAGGGTAAAAAGGAAATTAAAAAGGGGTTTAAAAAAGGTAGAAAGACAAAGTCAAAAAAAAAATTTAAAGAGAAGCGGGGAAGGTAAGGACAGGTGTAACGACAAAGGGGAAATTTGAAAAAGAAGTATTTAAAGTTTAGAGGGAAGTAGGTAAAAGGGGGAAAAAGAAGGATTTTCCCCGGAGGATTTGGGCCCAGGTCGACGAAACCCCCATCAGGTCCCAGACCTGGTTAAACCCCGGATGATTGGGGAAACCCGGTCCCCGACCCTTTGGGGTTTCCCCCGGAGGGCTTTGGGGGAACCAGGTCCCCGACCCGGTTTTATTTCCCCAATTTGGGCTTGGGGGAACCAGGTCCCCGACTTGGTCTACCCTGGATGGCTTTGGTGAACCAGGTCCCGACCTGGGTTTCTTTCCCCAATGACTTTGGGGAACCCGGGGCCTAGATGGTTTACCCCCCGGGTGACCCTTTGGGAAACCCGGGCCCCGAAATTGGTTACCCAGGGTGGCTTGGTGAAACCCGGTCCCCGAAATGGTTATCCTCAATGACTTGGTGGGAAACCCGGGCCCCGACTGGTCTTTCCCCTGGTTCCGGGTGATTTTAACCCGGTTTCCCGAAACCTGGTTTTACCCCTGAATGGGCTTGGTGAAAAAAAAGGGCCCAACCTTTTTCCCCTTGGATGATTGGTGAACCAGGTCCCCCGACCTGGTTTTACCTCTGGATGCTTGGTGGAAAAAAGGTCCCCGACCGGTCTTACCTCTGGATGACTTGGTGAACCCGGGGCCCAGCCCCGGGGCTACCCCCTGGATGGAAATTGGGTGAAAACCGGTCCCCGACCTTTGGTTTTACCTTGGTGGGGCTTGGGGGAACCAGGTCCCAGACCTGGTCTACCTTGGATGATTGGTGAAACCCGGGGGTGAATTAAAAAAGGGGAAGGAAAAATATGTGGAAAATCAGGTGTGGGTGGCCATTTGGGAAAAGAAGGGGGAAGGTGGGGGGGGGTGAAGGGGAGGGAAGGGCAAGGGGGGGGTGGAAGGGGGGGAAGACAGGTGGGAAAGGGGGTGAAAGGGGGGGAGAAGGGCAAGTGGGGGGGGGGTGAAGGGGAGAGAAAGGACAAGTGGGGGGGGGGGGTGAAGGGGAGAAGACAGGTGGGAGGGGGTGAAGGGGGGAGAAGAAGGTGGAAGGGGGGGGGGGGGGGAAAAGGGGTAAAGGCTGCAGCAGGGAAGGAGGTTTTTCGGGTAAAACCAACAAATCCTACTTTAGCGACTAAACAAAGGGGAGGGTGAGGGGAGGAAAAGGTATGTGGGGGGGGAGATGAGGGGGGGGGAAAAGTGGGAGGGAGGTGAATGGGGAGGGTTTGGGGGAAGGTGGGGGGTTAAGGTGAAGGGGGGGTGAGAGGGGGGGTTTTTGAAGGTAGAAATGCCCAGGGTGGAGGGGGGGTAAGAGGTAAGTATAGGGGGAGGGGAGGGGTTAAGAGGTAGAGTATGAGGGTGAGAGGGGGGTAAGAGGTAGAGTATGAGGGTGAGGGAGGGGTTTAAAAGGTAGAGTAGAGGGTGAGAGGGAGGGGGAAAAAGGTAGAGTTGAGGGGGAGAGGGAGGGTAGAGGTAGAGTAAAGAGGGTGAGACGGAAAGGGTAAGAGGGTAGAGTGGGGGGGTTTAGACGGAGGGTAAGAGGTAGATGGGGAGGGTGAGACGGAGGGGGAAAAGGTTTGAGGGCCCAGGGGGTGAGAGGGGGTAAGAGGTTTGAGTATGAGGGTTGGGGGGAGGGGGGGGTAAGAGGTAGGAAAATGAGGGTGGAAAGGGAGGGTTTAAGGGGGTAGAGTGGGAGGGTGGTAAGAAAATTTTGAGTGGAGGGGTGAAAGGGAGGGTAAGTAGGGTTTGAGGGGGGGGGAGGGGTGGAGGGAGGGGAGTAGGGGGGGTGAGTGGGAGGGTGGGAGGGAGGGGGGGTTTAGTGGGAGGGTGGGGAGGCCCAAACAACATAGACCAGCTTTGGGCCCCCATTTATTTCCCGTGTGCAAGTGTGGTTTGGAAAACCCTTTCTAGTGTTCTGAAGTGCCAGTTTTTCTCAAGTGCCAGTGTGTTGATGTACCAGTGTTCTCAAGTGCCAAATGTTCTCAAGGGCCTTTTGGTTGATGTACCCGTGGTTTAAAGTGCCAGTGTTCCGAAGTGCCTATGTTTTTGATGTACCAGTTTTTCTCAAAATGCCCGTGTTTCAAAGTGCCAGTGTTCTGAAATGCTTGTTTGATCTACGAGTGTTCTGAAGTGCCCCCTGGGGTGAAAATGCAGTGTATCAAGGGGCCCGGTTCTCAAGTGCCTATGTGTTTATGTACCCGTTTTCTCAAGTGCCCGGGGTTTCAAAATACCAGTGTTTCAAGGGCCCATGTGTTGATCTACCAGTGTTTCTGAAGTGCCGTGTTTGAAGTGGCCTGTTGTGTTTTTCTACCCCGTGTTCTGAAGTGCCAGTGGTTTTGAAATTTCCCGTTTTGGTGAAGTGCCGTGTATAAAGGGGCCGTGTTCTAAGTGCCTGTGTGGAGAAGTGCGTGTTCTGAAGTGCCCCGGGTTTTTTGAAGTTCTCGTGAGTTTTTGAAAAAGCCATTGTTCCAAAGTTGCCCCGTTTTGTTCAGGGTTTAAGTGCCAGTTTTTCCGACGTACCCGAGTGTTCAAGTTCCGTGTTCTGAAATACCCCGTGTTCCAAATGCCAGGTTCTGACGTACCCCAGTGTTAAATTCAGTGTTCTGGGGCACCCCCGTGTTCAAATTTTTCCCGTGTTTGCGTACCCTTGTAATCCCCGTCTTGGCGTTGGGCCCCCAGCATGTCCCAAACTTACCCCCGCCCAAATGGGGATTAACGATTAATTTTTCCTGAAAATCCCGGGCCCTACAAATGCTGGGGGATGAGGGAGGAGTGGGAAAGGGAAAAGAGGGGAAGCTAGAGAAAGAAGTGAGAGGGGGGAAAAAGAGGAGAGAGAAGAGAAGTTGGGAAAAATTTAAAAAGGGGGGTTTAAAAAATGAGGGGGAAATTGTGGGAAAAAAACACACGAAATAGACAGGGGGAAAGGAAAAAGGAAAGGGGGAAAATAAGGGGGAGGGGGGGGGGAAAAGAGGAAGACAAAAAGGGGGGGGAGGGGGGAAAAAGAGTGAGAGGAAATCTAAAAATTTCGAAAACAAAATCTGCAAAAAAAAAAAATTTTTTGTGTACCAAAATTCGCCCCAAAAGCCCAAAATTTGGGGGTTCGCCCACCTGGGGGCCAAGCCCAAAGCTGGGAGCCCTTTCCCCCGTTTACCAAAGACCTGGGGGGTTTCGCCCACCCGTACCTGCAAGAGAGACCCCCCAAAATTACTCGTACAACCCCAACCCCAAACTTTCAAACCCCCCGTCAGCATACTCTTGGTGTTACTACAACAATGTGTCCACACTAATCTAGGTGTCAAATCAATTTCTGTGTTTACACAATTAATTTTAGGTGGACCTAAAAATTTCGTGTCCACACTAATTAGGGTTACCTACAATACTGTGTCCACACTAATCTTGGGGTTTTCCTCCCAAAACTGTTCACACACTAATCTTTGGTGTCACCCACAATACTGTGTCACACACTAATCTAGATGTTAAATACAATTTGTGTCACAAAATAATTTTAGGTGTTACCTCCCAAAACCTTGGGCAAACATTTAAACTAGGTGTTACCTACATTACTTTTTTTCACACACTAATTTTAGGTGTTTTCCTACCCCAATTTTTATGTCCCCACACTTTTTTAGGTGTTACCTACCCAAAACTGTTTTTACACACTAATTTTTGGTGTTACCTTAAAAACCATGTCACACACTAAACTAGGTGTTAACCCACAATACTGTGTCACCACTTTCCCAGGGGGGTCAAACCCCCAATACCGTGCCACACACTAAACTTGGTGTTTTCCTACAAAAACTGTGTTACAAAATAATCTAGGTGTTAAACCCCAAAAATGTGTCACCACTAATTAGGTTAAATTTCCTTTCAAAAACTTTGTCACACACTTATCCAGGGTCACCTACAATACTGTGCACCCCTAATTAGGTCTGTCACCTTTCAATTCCATGTCACACACTTAAACTTTAAATGTTACCTACAATTTCTGGGTAAAACACTAATCAGGTGTTACCTACAATACCCGTCACACCCCTAAACTAGGTGTTACCCACCCAAAATTGTGGGCACACACTTAAACTAGGTTTACCCACAATTTCCATGTCATATTCTAAACAGGTGTTTCCCCCAAAAATATCGTGGGCACACACAAAACAGGGGTTACCTACAATTTCCCTGTCACCCTAATCTAGGTGTTAACCCACAACAAATGTGGCCAAAATAAATTTTGGGGTTACCCACAAAACTGTGGCACAAAACCCAATATAGGTGTTACCTAAATACTGTGTCCCCAAAACTGCTCTAGGGGTTACCTACAAAAACCATGTCACCCCCTAATTTAGGTTTACCTACAATACTTTTTTCCACCTTTAAACTAGGTTTTTACCTACAAAACCAAAGCCCCCACTAATCTAGGTGTTACCTACAATTAAATGTGTTTACCCACTTATCTAGGTGTCCCTACCCTTATGGTGTCACCAATTTCTTAGTGTCACCTACAATATGTGTCACACCCCTAATTTTGAGGGAAACCCACATTTCCGTGTCACCCACCCAATTAGGTGTTAACCCACAATACCCGTGTCACACAATTATTAGGTGGCACCTTCAATACTGGTCAAAACAAACTAGGTTTACCCTTTCAAAACCGTGGGACACACTTATCTAGGTGTCCCCCTACAATACCGGTCACACCCCTAATCTAGGTGTTACATACAATACTGTGTACCCCGTTATTTTAGGTGTCCCCCTTTCAAAACTGTGTCAAAACCCCAAAATTTTTTGTCCCCCTACAATACCCTGTCACACACCCTTTTCTAGGTGTAACCCACAATACCGTGGAAAACAATAATTAGGTGTCACCTACAATACCGTGTCTACACACTAGGTAAAAACTAGTGTCACACATCTCTAGGGTCACCCGCCCGGGAGGTGGTGGGAAGGCCGTCACGCGCAAGGTTTCAAACACTTGTAATCATCCTACAAAAGTCAACAAGGGACAGTGAGGTAACCCTTTTGATGCAGTATTGTGAATTTTTATGCACAGAGGGGTCACACTTTTACCCCCACCCGCCGTTTTTTGACCAGGAATTATGTGTGTTTAAACCCAAAACAGTTTGTGAACGCCCCACTAAACCCCGGGGAGCAAACAAGGTTCATGGTAAACGGGGTTCACTCCCGCCTTGCGGGAACCCCGTCATGGGAAATACCTTTCATTGTTTTGGTCGTGTTAAGTGTCTAGGGCGTGACTGGGCCTCGTGTGTGTCCCCGCACATTATTGGTGTTCCAATAACTTACGTTTTGGGCCCAAGGAAATGTTTATGATGACAAACCTTTTGGGTTTGGGTTTTCAAAATTTGGGGTTTAAGCCCCCCATAGACCTGAATAAAAATTTACATGTGTTTTCGTCCGCCCAAATTTTAACCTCATGAAACATTTTTAGCAGTAAAAATACTAAAAAAAACTTCCCCGGGGGGAAATTTTAAGTTTTTTTTCCCCCCCGAAGCCCTTTCTTGTAGAAATTCAGGGCCCCCAAAGGAGGAAACCCGAGGTGCGCTATCCATATGGGACACTCGTCCAACCTTTAGGTAGTCCCTAACCTTCCCCTTCCCCCCAAATCCCAAGGGGCCCCCCCCCTCCTTTATAATCTTTCCCCCCTTTAACCCGGTCCACAAACCCCGGGGCTGAGCCCCGGCCGGGGGGGCCCCATGACCCCACCCCCAGCTGTAAACAAACCCCCCCCACTCCCCCAAAAGGCGCCCCCCTTTTTCTCCCCCCAACTCTCAGCTGTGGCCACAAGACTACACAAGAGCTTTCACACTTTTTAAAGGGAAAATTTTTCGTGGTTTTCTTTTTAAAGTTTGTTTTTCCCCTCCTCCCTCTCCCCCCCCCTCTCTCTCTCTCTCTTCCCCCGGTCCCGGGGGGATAAAAACCAGCTCCTGGGTTTCAGGTAAGTTACTGCCACGTCTTTACCTAATCCCCTTACTCTCTCCCCAACATTTAAAAGGGCCAGAGAAAAAATGCATAAAAAATTAATAAGAATGAGTTTATGAAGTTGAGGTGTTTGGGGGGGTGGGGGGTGGGGGGTGTGGGGATGTGGGGGGTGGGGGGGGGATGGGGGGCGGCTGTGGGGGGGGGGGGGGGGGGTTTGGGCGGTGTGGGGGTGTGGGGGGGTTGGGGATTTGGGCGGTGTGGGGGATTTGGGGGGTTGTGGGGGTGGGGGCGGTGTGGGGGTTTTGGGGAGTTTTCGGGGGATGTGGGGATTTTGGGGGATGTGGGCGGTG
>NC_069400.1:119837563-119845063 GCF_026875155.1 Cherax quadricarinatus | reverse complement strand
TTTCTGATGATGTAAAGGATAGGGATAGATTACAGGAGTGCAAGAGTGGCTAAATAAATAGTTACTGGATATTAACCCAAATAACTGATGATGCTAGTCACTGACAGACTCACATGGCTTTCACAACCCGGCTGGTCACAGGCCTGGTCACAGACCGGGCCGCGGGGGCGTTGACCCCCGGAACTCTCTCCGGGTAAACTGCAGGTAAACACCTGTTATTGCTAGTGACTGACAGGTCCGCATAGCTATCACAACCCGGCTAATCACACACTTGCACGATAAAAAATAATGGAACTACGAGCAAAGAATGAAGCAAAGGAAGATCAGGCCAGACAAGCAGTTGGCAGACAGTTGGAATGAGGCAGTAAATCTGGCAGCAAATAGCGAGGAGCCAGACAAGAGAAGAATCATTCAAGTATCGACAGAAACACCTCAGTGTACGAGGCGGTCACAAAGTGACAGGGATACCTTTGATATACCTTTGATGAGTTTCGCAGTCTTTCTCCTCCCGGAGCCCGGCCATAGGCCAGGCTCGAGGTATCGGTGATACTTTGTTCTGAACACACCAACAGCCTCACTCATCAGATTATCAAGATGGAGACATGATACTCGACCCAATGATTGCATTCAAACACCATATTCCACGACCATTCCAACGTCCTGCCATCAATGTACCATGACTGTACATGATGCCTTTTCTGCCTTACTGACAAACATCTTGGTTTTTAACATTTAAACACTACATCAAAACTACGTTCCTCAAGCCCAAAACATCAACCACATTATCTGCAACACTCAGATATAAAATTATGTCTCACTAAGGTAGGGTGATTAGAAAAAAAGAAAGAGGAAAAACACATTCACCATCATTTATTCAATCGATGTCTTGCCATCGATAATTCACAATTCACAATTCAGTGACCCTCCAACTGCAGCATCACCATCCCTTCTTCAGCGTGGAGGACCTGTACTTCCTACCTCCAGCACTCTAGTCCACCAAACCGGCTTTTCCCTAAATCCCAAGATAACTGTTACCTGGGTCACACTCCAACAGCGCATCAAAGATTAAAAGCCACTTGTCTCCATTCACTCACATAAGCCTTTTGGATGCTCATTTAAAAACCTTCATTACCCTCACCCCTTTACTTCAAACAACCCTTCCTAGAACGACTCTTACCTCCCCTTCCATCCATCCCTACTTTTCCTTCCATCTGCCCTGAAAGTAAACACTGCAACCGTCAGAAGACTCAACAAGAGAGGCGAAAATCACTTACTATAACCTGGTTGTAATGCCTCGGAACACCTTGAAACTCCAAGTTTACCGGAGGAGAAAAAACACCCAAGAACGTATTAAAACAAGCAGAGAAGAGAGTAAGTCAAGACAAGTTTTGGAGTTAGTAGTCAAGAAAGTTATTACCGAGCCAAGCAGTGTCTCGTTACAGTGTTATTTTTATTATTATTATTAATTATTATTATTATTACTTATTATTATTGTTGTTATTATTTTCACAGGCGCTAAACACGAGTGGGTCATACAGAACCACAGTTTAACAAAGTTTTGCCTAACATGTGTGTCAACATACTGAAGATGGGGACAAGGTGAAAGAGACAGCCAGCACCCCCACCGTGAACTCCCTGGGCAACAGCAACACTCGCTAATTACACCAGCACTAAGAGTGTCTCAAGATGGTTGTTTCAAGAAACATCAACTGTAAACACGACGCGAATAACAATCTCAATCATCTTCTTGTTCTTTTGTGTCTCTTTGTTTTGGTTCGGTGCATCGACTGCCGGAGGTCAGAGGCACAGACGCTGTCAATCTCGCCGTCTCCTCCTCAAACAAGGAACTGATTGATGGGTTTGTTGGGTTTAAAGACTGTCGACTATACAAGAGTCAGTAAGGTTGCATGTCATCTGTGCACACCAAGTCAAGGCTACTTTAATCTCTAAAATAAGGATAAGGATATAACTCTCGTTGTATATACCCTTCCGAGGAATTATCAACAGGATCCCTACTCAACCTGTCATGATATTCCAATCTCTAAATCTGCCAGACTCTTAAGTTTTCAAGCTCCTCTCAAACTGGCTTACAATTACACTTCCTCATGGGTTCCAGTAACCTCCTCTTCAAACATTTCCTGATGAACCTGTTGTTTTCCACCTCCTAAGTTTGGGCAGGCAAGGATATGTGTTTTGTTTATTGTGGTTAAATGTAGCAGGCATGTCTATCAAGGGTTCGAATTTCTGCCACAATGAGGTCTTATGTTCGTAATATTAATTTGCTCTTATTAGGGTCTATGAACAGAATATATATATATATATATATATATATATATTATATATATATATATATATATATATATATATGCAATAAGATCACAGTAAACAGGTGATTTCAAAATATGCAAAACAACCACTCAAAAGAATAGAGAAATTCCAAGCGCTTTCGTGACTACTCACATTATCCTTGATAATGTGAGTAGTCACGAAAGCGCTTGGAAATTTTCTATTCTTTAAGAGTGGTTGTTTTGCATAATTATATATATATATATATATATAAATACTATATATATAATATAAAATATATATATATATTTTATATATTATATATATATATAGATATATATATAATCTCACAAAATCACGCAAGATTTGTTTAAAATTTATGGAGTATTTAGGGATGAAGGTAAAAACATCCAGGACGTAGAGTTACTCTCTTATCCCACATTCACTTAAACAAGATCCAATAATATTTACGTAACATTATTAGCAAAAAAATAAGAGCCACTTGTAAAGATCATCTGATTCTGTGTGAACTGTTCTTAAATACTGGAGAAGGACGCCAGAAACCTGAGCTGTTGTCATCTAATACTATTGTGTAATTCTCAGCCCCCAACATTTAACTCGAGCGGTAATCTAGGCACGGAATTACACTCACTCAACCTTTAAGGGAATGTTTATTTTTAATAAGCAACGATACATCAGTGGCCGCATTCTTAAAACACCAAATTAATGTTATAATAACTATGGATATATAAGCCAGATGGGGTGAGTATGACACGACTAACTGGCTACGTAAGATGTAAACACCACTGATCTAGTACCGTGAAAACTTCTACACTTGTTCCCGCAATATTTCTCATATATGTCTGCTCGTAGCAGATTGAAAAGAGGATGGGAGTGTGAGGGGAGGTGTTAGGGAATAATCCAGTGAGAGGAAGGTGTTAGGGAATGATCCAGTGTGAGGAAGGGTGTTAGGGAATGATCCAGTGTGAGAAAGGGTGTTAGGGAATGATCCAGTGTGAGGAAGGGTGTTAGGGAATGATCCAGTGTGAGGAGGGTGTTAGGGAATGATCCAGTGTGAGGAAGGTTGTTAGGGAATGATCCAGTGTGAGGAAGGGTGTTAGGGAATGATCCAGTGTGAGGAAGGGTGTTAGGGAATGATCCAGTGTGAGGAAGGTTGTTAGGGAATGATCCAGTGTGAGGGAGGGTGCTAGGGAATGATCCAGTGTGAGGAAGGGTGTTAGGGAATGATCCAGTGTGAGGAAGGGTGTTAGGGAATGATCCAGTGTGAGGGAGGGTGTTAGGGAATGATCCAGTGTGAGGGAGGGTGCTAGGGAATGATCCAGTGTGAGGAAGGGTGTTAGGGAATGATCCAGTGTGAGGAAGGGTGTTAGGGAATGATCCAGTGTGAGGAAGGGTGCTAGGGAATGATCTAGTTTGAGGAAGTGAGGGTGTGAGAGGCTGGAATAGGGGATTGGGGGAGGGGGTCGACGTGAAGGAGGGGGGAGCATGAGGGACGGGGGGTGGGTAGGTGGGTGGGGATGGGGGTGGACGTGAGCTATCTCCCCACTGGCCTGATGGATGGATGCAAACATTCCCAGTTATTGCCAACTTCTCTTCCTCCTACCCGGCCCTGACCGACTGTGGTAGTCTGGTGGTTCGTGTGGTAGTTGGTTGGTGCTGTTGTGTGGTGGTATAGTCAGTATATATTTTAGTGACCAGATTAGGTAGTTGACCCTCGAGTATTTTTTCAGGTAGGGATTATGACATATCTCTCTACATCCTGGAGAGACTGGTCCCTAATCTGCACACAGAAATCACTCCCTACGAAAGCAAAAGACTTGGCAGGCGATGCAACATACCCCCAGTGAAAAGTAGGGGGGCCATTAGTACACTAAGAGAAAACACAATAAGTGTCCGGGGCCCAAGACTGCTCAACAGCCTCCCACCGGCCATAAGGGAAATTACCAATAGACCCCTAGTTGTCTTCAAGAGGGAGCTGGGCAGATAACTAAAGTCAGTGCTGGATCAGCCGGACTGTGCTTCGTACGTTGGACTACCTGCGGCCAGCAGTAACAGCCTCGCTGATGAGGCCCTGATCCACCAGGAGGCCTGGTCATGGACCTGGCCGCGGGGGCGTTGATCCCCGGAATATCCTCCAGGTAGACCTATTCTAAGGAGTACAATCAGTGCTTTCAGGTTTTCCTGATAGTTCATCCATCCATCCCTTTGTAACAACCCATCGTACCGTGATGAGTGGTCACCTATTGTAACAATTTACCACACATGTAGCAGTAGTAGTGTATTCCCAAGTTAAAATACCCCCCTGATGAGGTACATCTCTTAAAGAATTAATTTCTTTAACTGCACTCATTACCACGACACCCTCCCTGGCTCTCTCCTCTCTTCTTCTCGGCAAAATATAATCTCATTTCACCTTGAAACGTAAATATCATTCGGAGTTATAGTTAGCATTTCCATGGAAGCCCACATCCTCCCTCCTGCCTGCCTCGACAGACCCAACAATACTGAGAGATGGTAATTCCCACGTAATGGTAACTTCAGCTCTGCTGGAACGAAACCTTTGAAGCTGCCGTAGCTGGTGAACCCATAGTGGAATCCAATATCCTCATCGCGCTACGGAAGTCTCCCAGCTCAGGCCGACAGGTTTCATTACCTTATGTATACAACCCGTCCTGTGTGATGCAATATGACAGAAAAACACATTTGCCCATTTATTTCCACAATGTAACTGTCATATAGAATAGCGTACCGAGACACTACCTATATACCCGAGCTGAATATATCATTAAATATAAGCCAAGACATTAAGTGAAAAATGCGAAAAAGCGATCTCTAATAACTTCTGCAAACTTTAATTAGATTTCTGACTGTCATTAGCACGTGTAGGGAATCAAGACGGACCATTATCGAGTGTGAGAAAGAGAGAGTTGAGATATACAAAACTGCCCTCGAGGCCCGAGTGTTAAGAGCCTGGCGCTGACGTCGAGTGGATGAGTGGATGAGTGGGGTGAGAATAATGGATGGACTTTTCACCACCACAAAACAACACTCCTTTCCTTCCCTCCCTCTCCGACTCTTCCCTCTCACGCTCCAGCAACCTTCCGTCATCAACACGCTTCCTTCCCCGTCTAAACATTCCTCCTTATCACCATCATCCTTGCTTTACCCACTCAACAATATATCTGTGACCGATTTCAAGGGCTTTTCTACCCAACAAGCCTGGTCTTTAGCCCAGCTTCCTTGCTAAGTATATATATTTAACCAGTCTGTTGATGTTAGCGACCCACTGGCCCATATATTTATCACAGTCTGGTTGATCTGTAACTTAGCGGAGGTAGTGATCCAGTTTATTCTTGGAGATTTCTACTATTGTTTTGACAATATTTCTAACATCTGCTGGTAGCAGGTTGAAGGCTCTTGGGTCATTGATGTTGACGCAGTGCTCTCTTATTGTACTCATGGCGTCCCAGCTTTTCACCGACTTTATTTTACATTTTCCCCATGTAATGGTTGTGTGTGGACTTGAGACCTAACCCTCCAATATTAATATTTCAGTTAAATATTGAGGGAGGGGATAAGACTTTCCCACTCGAAGAGGATGTTTTAAATTAAAAAGGGGGGTGGGGAATTTTAAAAAAAATTAATTTTTAACCAAAAAACCCAACCCCCTTTTTTCCTTCCCCCCCCTTTTTCCGGGAAAAAACTTTTTCCCTTTTAAAAACGTTAAAATTTGGGGTTTTTAAAGTTTTCCTTCCCCCAAAACCTTCCTCCTTAAAACCAAAAATTTGGGTTTACCCACTCAAAAAATTATCTGGGGAACCAAAATTTAAGGCCCCTTTTTAACCCAAAAGTGGCCCTTTAGCCCAAGCCCCCCCTTGGGCCAAGGGTTTTTATTATTTCCCCCCGCCCTGTTGTTTGTTAGCAAAACCCCCTTTCCCCAAAAAATGAAATTGTTTAAAAATACTTTCCGGTTTATTCCGGTAATTACATTTAAAAATTCCAAAGTTTAAATTCGGAAAAAGGATTTCTAAAAATTTTTTAAATTTATTTAAAAACTGCTTAGCATTTGGGAAATCTTGGGCCTTTTGGATTTTAAAAAGAGGGGGTTTTAGTATAAAAGGGCCCCCGGGGCCCGATTTAAATTTTCCCCAGGGGTTAATGGTGGGGGTGGTTTTGGGAGGACCCAAACCCCCAAAAAAATTTTCCCCTTTTTATTTTTCCCCCAGGTTGCCCTTTTCCCTTATAAAAGTTTCCCCCGTGTCTAAACTTTTCCTTTACCAAAAATTTGTTTTTCCCCCTTTTCTTTCCTTTAAAAAAAGGGCTTTTAAAAAGTGGTTCTTTCCCCAGCCCCTTGAAATTTTAAAATTTTTAAACCCGGGTTGTGAGCCCCCAGGCCCAATATTACCAAGGGTTGAAAAGGGGGGAACCTTTACGGAATTTTTATTTTGTTTTAAATTTCTTACCCATCCTTTTATTTCCTTTTTTTAATTTCGATTTTTATTGATATTATTTTTTAACCGATTTATTTTAATTTTATTAATTTTTTATTAATAATAATTTTAATATTTATTATATTTTTATGTTTTTTTCCTTATAAGGCTATGTAGGGGTTTTTCCTTTTAAATCCCAAACGCCAAACCCTTCCCAATAAAATAAAAATTGTGTAAAATTAATTTGCCAAATCTTCCCCTAATTTTTAAAGGGGAAAAAAATATTTAGGGTTTGAAAAATTCTGAAAAATCAAAATTTATTTTTTTTTTTTAAAAGGCTTTAAATTTGTTTTTTTTTGTTAAAATATATTATAATTTTTAATTTTTTTAAATTTATAAATTTTAAAATTTTTAAATTTTAAATTTTAAAAAAATTTTGGGGCCCCGAAATAGGAAAATTTGGGATTTTTAAATGGTTCTTTGCAATTGCCCCAAGTTTTTAATATTTTTACGCCAAATATTTAATAAAAAAAAATTATTTATTTTTTTATATATTAAAATTATTAAAAAAATTAAAATTATATTTAATTTTAAAAAATTAAATTTTTTTTTAAAATAATTAAAATTTTTAAATTTTTTTAAAAAATTTTTATAAATTTTTAAATTTTAAATAAAAAAAATATTTTTAAAAATAAAAAAAATTTTAAAAATAAATTTTAAATAATTTTCTAATTAAAATTTTATTATTAAATATATAATATAT
>NC_069400.1:119765063-119835063 GCF_026875155.1 Cherax quadricarinatus | reverse complement strand
CACTGGTTTCAAATTTTGCCCTTAGTTATTATTTTAATTAAAAATAATCTAAGGCACGAAATCTCACTTAAATCTAAGGGGCCCCCCACAGGCAATGAGTGCTGGTGTTAAAGGTACAATACCCCTGCGGGGGCCTGGTCATACCTGGGGTTTTCCTGGAGGTTTTCCGGGGATCAACGCCCCCGCGGCCCGGGGCCTTTACAGGCCTCCCGTTTGGGTCGGGCCCTGGAAGGGGGCCCTTTGGGGGGGTTGACCCCCCTTTCACCCTTTCCAAAGGGTTTCTCCCGTATTCTTTACTCTTCCATATCTCTTCCTTCTCCCTTTTATTCTCAAAATCACAGTTCCTGACCTCTCTCCAATTCCCTTTCTCCCCCTCTCCAGCACCCCCTGCACCACATTACCCTCTTCTAACACGATTCCTTCTCTCCCTAACACCCCTCACCCATCCACCAGCTCATCTTCCACCCTCTTCCATCTACCCTCAACGCCCCTCCTCCTTTCACCCTTCAAAAACCAAACAGCTAAAAAAAAAAAAAAGCTCTTGAGACCCAGACAAAGAAAACGAGACTGTTTTTCTTCTAGTTTCCCCTACGAAAGTTTGGCTTCGTGAGGCAGCAAGAAGCGTCAACACTCGTTGTTTTACAGAGACAGCAGAGTGAGTCGCGGAGTACATTCATAGATACTTCACTTTATTCATAGATAGTACAATTACTTCATCGATACAATAGTTAATTCGTAGATCCTAGAGAACCTTGCGGTACGTTCAACGCCATAGATACTAGAGAACTTTGCGGTACGTTCAACGCCATAGATACTAGAGAACCTTGCAGTACGGTCAATGCCAGAGACAGTAGAGAGAGAACCTTGCAGTACGTTCAACGCCATAGATAGTAGAGAGAGAACCTTGCAGTACGTTCAACGCCATAGACAGTAGAGAGAGAACCTTGCAGTACGTTCAACGCCATAGATAGTAGAGAGAGAACCTTGCAGTACGTTCAACGCCATAAACGGTAGAGAGAGAACCTTGCAGTACGTTCAACGCCATAGATAGTAGAGAGAGAACCTTGCAGTACGTTCAACGCCATAGACAGTAGAGAGAACCTTGCAGTGCGTTCAACGCCATAGATAATAGAGAGAGAACCTTGCAGTACGTTCAACGCCATAGACAGTAGAGAGAGAACCTTGCAGTACGTTCAACGCCATAGATAGTAGAGAGAGAACCTTGCAGTACGTTCAACGTCATAGATAGTAGAGAGAGAACCTTGCAGTACGTTCAACGCCATAGATAGTAGAGAGAGAACCTTGCAGTACGTTCAACGCCATAGATAGCAGAGAGAGAACCTTGCAGTACGTTCAACGCCATAGACAGTAGAGAGAGAACTTTGCAGTACGTTCAACGCCATAGAAAGTAGAGAACCTTGCAGTACGTTCAACGCCATAGATACTGAGAGAGAACCTTGCGGTACGTTCAACGCCATAGATACTGAGAGAGAACCTTGCGGTACGTTCAACGCCATAGATACTGAAAGAGAACCTTGCGGTACGTTCAACGCCATAGATACTGAGAGAGAACCTTGCAGTACGTTCAACGCCATACATACTGAGAACCTTGCAGTACGTTCAACGCCATAGATACTGAGAGAGACCCTTGCAGTACGTTCAACGCCATAGATAGTAGAGAGAGAACCTTGCAGTACGTTCAACGCCATAGATACTGAGAGAGAACCTTGCAGTACGTTCAACGCCATAGATACTGAGAGAGAACCTTGCAGTACGTTCAACGCCACAGATACTGAGAGAGAACCTTGCAGTACGTTCAACGCCACAGATACTGAGAGAGAACCTTGCAGTACGTTCAACGCCACAGATACTGAGAGAGAACCTTGCAGTACGTTCAACGCCACAGATACTGAGAGAGAACCTTGCAGTACGTTCAACGCCACAGATACTGAGAGAGAACCTTGCAGTACGTTCAACGCCACAGATACTGAGAGAGAACCTTGCGTACGTTCAACGCCACAGATACTGAGAGAGAACCTTGCAGTACGTTCAACGCCACAGATACTGAGAGAGAACCTTGCAGTACGTTCACGCCACAGATACTGAGAGAGAACCTTGCAGTACGTTCAACGCCACAGATACTGAGAGAGAACCTTGCAGTACGTTCAACGCCACAGATACTGAGAGAGAACCTTGCAGTACGTTCAACGCCACAGATACTGAGAGAGAACCTTGCAGTACGTTCAACGCCACAGATACTGAGAGAGAACCTTGCAGTACGTTCAACGCCACAGATACTGAGAGAGAACCTTGCAGTACGTTCAACGCCACAGATACTGAGAGAGAACCTTGCAGTACGTTCAACGCCACCTCTGCCTCCCATACAAGGGATGCTGGATGAAGGATGGAAAATACAAGGAGTAATGACTGTAACTGTCAGCAAAACCCCAGTTTAAACAGTGTCAATAACAGGTTTTTTAAGTAAAGCGTTTTACTACTAGGCCAGCGTAAATGATGATGATGATGATAATAATAATAATAATAATAATTATTATTATTATTATTATTATTACAGATAAAACAGTGTCATACGAAGCAGGAATACACTGTGATATAAACTGATTAGTGAATCTTTCTAAAACACACACACACACACACACACACACACACACACACACGCGCGCGTGGTACAAGGACATGAAACTGGGGGATGGAGAGAGGCAACCAGACACGAAATACAGCTTGAGATTAGAGAGACTACAAATATTGCTCAGAAGGAGAGATCTCTCTCTGGTACCTGAAGGTATCCTTACAGGTAACCCCTGACGCCCCTGCTCACCTAGCAGTAAAACCAGGTACCTGTGTGTTAGACGACTTTTGTGGGATCGCATCCAGAGAAATAATACCTTAAAATACTTCAGTACTTACTGGAATGTTATATAATATATATATGTATGTGTATGTGTGTGTGTGTGTGTGTGTGTGTAGTACTTGCTAGAAATATTCAAGTGTTAGTAGGGAAAGGCTTTTTTTCCTGTATGTACCTAATGATATTAATTAAAAACATCCCCCTGGGAGGATCCCATCCCTGCCAAACACCCAGAGAACTCGGCTGGTGATGCGGGATTAATTCAATTTCCCGAAGGAGTTAACACGAGATGATTCTTATGATTTATCACACCCAAGGGAGGCTGCGAGGAGCGGACCGTGGCTAGGAGATGAGGGGAAGATGATGCTGGGATGCGGTGAGGGAAGGTGAAGGGAAGTGAGGGATGGTGGGAGGGGTTAGGGATGCTGAGGATTCTGAGTAGAAAAATGGGGATGTTCTTTTAGATAAAACTGTAAGGTGATAGGATGATGAGAGATGATAATGACGTGCTGAAGGATAAGGGTAGGATGATTTATATCCTGGGATACTAGGGTCATGGGAGAGATTCTCTCTCTCTCTCTCCTTTCTTCCCTACTCTCACACATTCCCTCCCTCCCTCTCACCCACTACTAAACTCACCCAATCAGAAGTAGCCAGCAAAAGTGTTACCAGAACTTCTTGGGCAAACAGAGAGAGACAAAATTCGGTCCAGGAGGTGGGGGGTCTGAGGCGCTGATTTGGTAACAGTGTTAGTGAAAGAGGTCAAGCAAGGTGAGGTAGAGTGTGGGAGGGAGAAAAAGAGGAGGGGGAAAGGAAGGGAGGGACGTAGAATGTCTGGGTGAGGGGGAAATATACCTGGAGTCTGCCTGGAGAGTGTTTCAAGGATCAACGCCCCTGAGGCTCGGTCCATGACCAGACCTGCCGGTGAATCAGGGCCTGATCAACCAGGCTGTTATTGCTGGCTGCAAGCAGTCCAACGTATGAACCCCAGCCCGGCTGGCCAGGAACCTAATCAGTTCCCTGTTGAAGACAGCCATGGTAATCCCTCTCATGTATGATGGGAGGCTGTTGAACAGTCTTGGGCCCCTGACATTTACTGTGTTGTCTCTAAGTGTAGACATGGTACTCTTATTTTCCACTGTGATATGTTGTATGGTCTAACAAACCTTTTGCTTTTATAGGGAGTGCTTTTTGTGTGCAGATTTGGGATCCGTCTAGGATCTTCCAGGTGTAAACTAACTTTCTCGCCTAAGTTCCAAAGAGTACAAGTCAATGGACTTTAAACATTCCCAGTAATTAAGGTGCGTAGCTGAACTTACGTGCAATGAAGGTGCAATGAAGGTCCTCTCTACAATCTCTAGATCTGCAATTTCGCCAGCCTAGAGTGAACAAATGACTTAAAGAAAATCATCACTGGCTTAGCATCTTTCGTTTTGAAGGTTCTCATTATCCATCCTATCATTTTCCTCGTGATAGTGAAAATGATACTTACTTTATATATATATATATATATATATATATATATAATATATATTATATATATATATATATATATATATATATATATATATATATATATATATGTATATGTGTGTGTGTGTGTGTGTGTACCATGAACAGTAAAGAGAAAGAATAAATAGTGAGTGAACCACAATGAGGAGGGGAAGGAGCAGAATAAAATTAAAGAAGAGAATGAGACGAGGCCCGTCATAGAATGAGCACGAAGGGAGGAGAGCGAAAAACGTAAAGAAGTACTGGATGAAGGGGAGGAAAGCGAATTGGGAAGACAGAAGCAAAGGGGATTAAAAGGAATCAAAAGGAATTAGAGAAGAGGAGAGTTCGTGATGGAGAAGAGTGCAGAGTAATTAATACCAGTCATAAAATGAACCCCATTGTATATATATATATATATATATATATATATATATATATATATAATATATATATATATATATATATATATATATATATATATAATATGCAAAACAACCACTCTGAAAGAATAGAGAAATTCCAAGCGCTTTCGTGACTACTCACATTATCAAGGAACTATGAAAGTAAAGCATCCAAGGAAGCTATATAAGGGGTCTGGCCAACACCTCACTATCAGATCCCACAACGGTTAAACACCTGACGCGCGCCGACCCAACTTGGATAGGTCCTTTGCACAACTCGCCCACAAATTATTCTATCCTGTCCATGGTCGACAGGAATGTAATTGAATCTTGTTTCATAAAAAGCAGTTTTGACAATAATATGAATATTTCCTTTGGTTTATATAAATTAGATCCATTTATAATTAATAGAATTTGGGAAGAATTTAATAATACACTGGACAAATAATAATTTTTAAATTTTCTTGGGTAGAATAGTTTGTGGGTGAGTTGTGCAAAGGACCTATCCAAGATGGGTCGGCGCGCGTCAGGTGTTTAACCGTTGTGAGATCTGATAGTGAGGTGTTGGCCAGACCCCTTATATAGCTTCCTTGGATGCTTTACTTTCATAGTTCCTTGATAATGTGAGTAGTCACGAAAGCGCTTGGAATTTCTCTATTCTTTCAGAGTGGTTGTTTTGCATATTTTGAAATCACCTGTTTACTGTGATCTTATTGCATATATATATATAATATTATATTATATATATATATATATATATATATATTATATATATATTTATATATATATATTGTCGTGCCGAATAGGCAGAACTTGCGATCTTGGCTTAAATAGCAAAGTTCATCTTGCCATATAGGGCAAGTGAAAATTTGTGTATGCAATAATTTCGCCAAAATCATTCTGAACCTAACGAAAAAAATTATTTCACTGTTTGTTTAGTATTAAATTATTGTAAACAAATCTAAAATATATTTAGTTGGGTTAAGCTAAAAATAATGTTCTTGTTATAATAAGGTTAGGTAAGTTTTCTAAGATTCTTTTGGTGTAAAATTAAAATTTTTTACATTAACATTAATGAAAAAATATATCTTTAAACGTATAAGAGAAAATTTTAGAAAGAACTTAATTTTAAATGAGTTCTTGCTAACTGACCAGTTTTACATATTCGGCACGACATATATAGATATATATATATATATATATATATATAATATATAATGTGAGCGTGTTTGATAGGAGTGAATGGAGACGAATGGTTTTTAATACTTGACGTGCTGTTGGAGTGTGAGCAAAGTAACATTTATGAAGGGATTCAGGGAAACCGGCAGGCCGGACTTGAGTCCTGGAGATGGGAAGTACAGTGCCTGCACTCTGAAGGAGGGGTGTTAATGTTGCAGTTTAAAAACTGTAGTGTAAAGCACCCTTCTGGCAAGACAGTGATGGAGTGAATGATGGTGAAAGTTTTTCTTTTTCGGGCCACCCTGCCTTGGTGGGAATCGGCCAGAGTGATAATAATAATAATAAAAAAATATATATATATAGACACACACACACACACACACGCTTTTCCGAGGGTCATTTAAAAACTTGAAATGCGATGGTCATTCACTTCTGGCAGGACAGTTATTGAATGAATGATGATGAATGTATTTCTTTTTTTTTGGTGGGGGGCCACCTCACCGTGGTGGGAACTGTTATGTGAGAAAAAAAAAATACATCAGAGTGGTAAAATAAAATCGTAAATACAGTTTGCTTGCCAACAAGGCTGTTCTTATCAATATTTAATTTTATGACAAGACCCACAACAAACTGAACAACATAAACGAGTTGCAATTATTTTTTTTTTGATAATAGGCAAAATATTAACGATTCAATTTCTCAAATTGTCCCCATAAAAAGAATTCACGTGAAAAAAATAAAAAAATCCATTTTAAAATGTCAATGATATCAGAATTTTTTGATTGTTGACCATTTGTACTGCCAAGAATAATAACTAACACTGTCATCCGAGTTGCAGTTACAAAGAATAATAACTAACACTCATCCGAGTTGCAGTTAAAGGGACGAAAAACAGTTACTGGTCCACTTCCAGGTAGAAGACAGTCTTGAGGAAACACTTAAGACACTTTCTAGAAAACACTTTGGTCTTGGGACCTTGTTCACTCCTACCTGGAGTAACACATCCAGAGTTTATGACATATCGTCGTTACTCCTCAGTATTCGTGAGGCTGTATGAGGGCTGTGCCTCGTCCTTGACAACCACCTGAGTCATGACTATGGTGGCCTGAGTGCTGCTAACACCAACAGACTGAGTGATCTGGTCATCAACTAGGAGTCCTGGACTGGGTCCCTGCCGCGGGGGCGATGACCCCTCCATTTACCGCAGGACCTATCCCAGACGTAAGTACGTCTGGGATAGGTCGGATTCAATGTTCAACTGCGAGTTTTTTCCACAGTCACTGATGCTGCTCTCTTGTCCATTGTTTACAAGGTTAAGAGTTCATTCAGACTTACGCAGTGAATATATGTGATTAGGAACTAAGGGTCATTTTTCGTATTTTTTGTTTTTCATAATTTTTAGTTATTTTTTCATAATTTTTAGTCAGTTATTTTTCATAATTTTTGGTCGGACGGATGTTGAAGATTTTTTCATCATCTCGTTGGTGACGTCGACGCGGAAACTGAAGTGTCAGCTGGCCTGGTCACAGACCGGGCCGCGGGGGCGTTGACCCCCGGAACTCTCTCCAGGTAAACTCCAGGTGTACTGAATGTTCAGAAAAGAATGCCAAAGGTGATGAAAGACCTTCGCTGCAGCATCACTAATAACGAGGCTTGATGTACAACATACTTTTCCTGAGACAACGTATTACTTTGTAAAGCTGATAAAGCTCTGCACAGTGGGAAATGTTGCCTTTATAAAGTGGCTATTCCGCCTTCGTGCTTTTATTCTACAAGTTACTGGTATTTTATACCTTTCATACTTTAGACCTAGCCTGCTGCCAGCTACTCAAGATTCAAGACTTAACTACCACAAGTTCGATGCAACAGTCCCTGCTATTCCTGTTCTCAAGTCTGTCCCACGATCGCCTTAGCAGCTGGGTTAAGCCCTGGCTCTATTTCTACGACTAAGAACACTTGTTTGCTTTGCTTTGCTTTGCTTCCTTTTCGTTAGTGTGACTTTGTAAATGGTCCAAGTCGGACCGAAACGTCGTCCTAAGCTCCTCTCTTCTATGTGCGGGTTATTTGTGTATTGTTCCAGTCACTGTATTGTGCCTCTATGTTATTTAAGAGTCATGAGCCTTATAAACACGTGCTTGGAAAACACTGGAAAGTGTGAATTGATTATCAAATATTAAAGTATTTTGTTAGTGTGATTGATCCATTCTTACTATCAACAGGACAATCCGCCAGACTACGAGTCTCTTATTAAAGCTCAGACACCGCCACCATCCTTCGACGAGGTGCATTTCTACGAACACTACACCAATACCCCAACCACCATTCCCACCACCACCACTAACAATCCCCAACACCATCACCACCAACACCACCCTCCCAGTCACAACAAGCACTCCCTCTTATCAGCCACACTACACACCCGACACATTCGCTCCTCACCAGCCCGACCATACAAACACTACCCTAACAAGCCACAAATCTGAATACACGAATGAATTCTTCACTGCTACTTGCACCAGTCACACCTCTACCAGTCATAAACCCGGCCCCATCCAAGACCTCGCCCCTATCCACGTTCCGCGAGTGTAAATTAAGTTTAGCAATTGTTTAGTTTCATGGTGTTGCGAATAAGAAATTTTATAAAGAACTTCAGAATGTGGTCTGTTACTATTTTCTTCATAGGCAACAAGATTTTGGATCAGTTAGTTAAGTTAAAGGTATTTCAGAGTCTAGGGGAAATAATTTCAACTGGGAAACTCCATAGAATAATATTCAAATTTATTAAAGTATTTAAATACAATACTTTATCTTCTCTCTGTAGTTAATATCTTAATTATTTAATGTACAATAAATTTACAATAATATATATATATAATATATATAAAATATATATATATATATATATATATATATATATATAAATTTAGTTCAAATCATGGAAATATCACATTAATAAGGAAGATTAATTTTTCTTCCTGTAATTAAGTCTTCACTAACATTTACGTCTGTCTGTCTTAACAAGACCGTGTAAACTCAAACTACAAAATGTACAAGATTCAACAAGACCTTTGAATCCGGCCGTAAAGGAAGTAGAAAGCAAGAGTTTGTCTGAGAAGACGTATCTCTATGGATTACTGAACTGACCAAGAATATAAACATCAAAACAATCTTACAGAGCAATGAGGAACAAACTGAGTCAGCTCTAAAGCCTAATTCTCAAACCCATTCAAAATGTATACTCCTAAGAGAGAGCCAATATACGATCAGTTGTCAAGGCTAGAACAGGGAGCGGACTGATTACCTGCCAGTCTGTTGAACCGTCGTCAGGTTGGATCACCTCACCCAAACGTCAGTCAGCCGGACATAAACAATTGAACAATTTACCTGATGGTTCCGAGACACGTATGCTCTATATACACAAGAAATCCTACCTAACAAATAATAATAATGATAATAATAATAGTGATAATACCATGGTATTTTTATATATATTAACAGATAATAATATAACGCAGAAAGTCTCTATTTTAGCTATAAACGGGGACTTTCGCGCTATAATATTAAGTGATGATCATATTCTCTTACAATACTTAAATATCACAAGATGACCAAAAACCAAGATATAACACATGGTTTTTAGTTATATGGTTTTGTGATGACGATGATAGCATCACCTCTTCCGTGTACTGGAGAGGCAGTAGCTACTAAAACCACAGTGGGATCATTGACGACATCCTCATTGACCTGCTCAAGTCTTCCAGCCCAGACCGACAGATGTCATCACCTAGGTGTACGAAACCCATCCTGTGTGATGGATCATGCCAGGGAAACACAACCAACTAGCTGTTGTACTGCCTGCTGGGTAGCAGCTTACTGTGCAGGTGTTCCCATTACGTAGCTATCATGTACAGCAGAGTAAGATAGCAGCACACTGCGGATGTATCAAATTTTATTTACGGACGCTTACATGAAACTTAAGAACATTATATTGTGATAATAATTTGTTTAAATATACTTTGTCATAACCGAGAGTTAGTTATCTCAGTGTATGTATACTGATATTATCAGAGTGTATGTACACTGATATTATCTCAGTGTATGTACACTGATATTATCTCAGTGTATGTACACTGATATTATCTCAGTGTATGTACACTGATATTATCTCAGTGTATGTACACCGATATTATCTCAGTGTATGTACACCGATATTATCTCAGTGTATGTACACCGATATTATCTCAGTGTATGTACACCGATATTATCTCAGTGTATGTACACCGATATTATCTCAGTGTATGTACACCTGATATTATCTCAGTGTATGTACACTGATATTATCTCAGTGTATGTACACCGATATTATCTCAGTGTATGTACACTGAGATAATCTCAGTGTATGTATTAAAGTGTACTTAGCAACACATAGACAGTTGGATCATATAAGACGCACGTGTGGTAGACAGGACTTTAAATTGTGTCAGCTTTAAACCTAACGTACTGTAATGGAAGTTAGGAAAATAGTTATGGTGACTTTATTACATGTTACAGTGTATACTGTTACATTTTGCTATGTCTATTGTTGTTACTGTGTCTATCACTGCTTGTTAATGTGTCTATCATTTCTTGTTACAGTATCTATCATTATTTTCTACAGTGTCCAGCATTACATTATACAGTATCCACTGCTACATGTTACAGCGTCTACTGTAACACGTTAGTGTTTATCTGAAAGTAGTGACCATTTTTTTGATACTGTTAATGATTCTCAACACTGACTTGGTAGTGGATGCAGTGGCAGACCAACCACATGCTGAGGCAGTGAGCACACACTTTGCAGGAGCCGACCTTGAGAAGTGTGTTCATAGTGTCATGTTCATAATATGCGTGGCAAAGGGATGAGGGAAGAAAGTCTGCAATTGGAATTTCGGCCTTCCAACAAACAGAACGAAAAGAGTAATATACTCAACAGAGTTAAGTCCGAGGCTGCCACAGTGCAGCCTCGGACTGCACTGTGTCTGACATAGAGTGGAACATGATCTATTGCACCGCATCCTCCTTGGCTGATGGTACTAGACTTAGGAAGAGCGTGACATTAGTTGAGTACACTGTGAGGCGGATATAAGTAAGTCTCTCAGTGAGCCGCCAGGAATTAATATGATGTTTAATGAGGATAATTTTCAGTTAATTCCTTATGCAAAAATGGAAGAAATAAAAACTTGAACAGAGTATGAAACTAATTCTAACCACTCATTAAAACAAAAAACTTAGTGCAGGGTTCTGGGGTGATAATGTCAGGGAATCTCACTTTCAAGGATCACAACAGTGTCATTATCACAACCGCGAGGAAAATGAGAGGATGGATACCAAGAGCCTTTTAAAATAGATGTCAAGTCAGTGATGATCCTCTTCCAGTTACTTGCTCTCTATAGGCTGGCATATTGCCGTACATAAGAGTTCCTCTGAAAGAGTACAAAGTTACAGAGCTGGAGAATGTATAGAGAAACTTCACAGCTCGTGTAAGTCTAATTAAGCACTGATAATAATTGGAATATTTGAAGTCCCTTGACTTGTACTCCTTGGCACAGAGGCGAAAAAGATACATCTTAATCTATACCTGGAAAATACTAGAGGATTGGCACCAAATCTGAGCACAAAAATCACTTCCTACGGTATCAAGAGGCTCGACACATGGTGCAAAATAAGCTTTTAGGCAATAAGTGTTAAGTCCCATACATAACTCCCATACATAACTCCCATACAAAACTCCCATACAAAACTCCCGTACATAACTCTCATACATAACTCTCATACATAACTCCCATACATAACTCTCATACATAACTCCCATACATAACTCCCATACATAACTCCCATACATAACTCCCATACATAACTCCCATACATAACTCCCATACAAAAACACCCATACAAAACTCCCATACAAAACTCCATACGTAACTCTCATACATAACTCATACATAACTCCCATACAAAACTCCCATACATAACTCCCATACATAACTCCCATACATAACTCCCATACATAACTCCCATACATAACTCCCATACATAACTCTCATACATAACTCCCATAAATAATCCCATACATAACTCCCAATCAAACTCCCATACATAACTCCCATACAAAACTCCCATACAAAACTCCCATACAAACTCCCATACGTAACTCTCATACATAACTCATTTCATAACTCCCATACAAAACTCCATACATAACTCCCATACATAACTCCCATACAAAACTCCTACATAACTCCAATACATAACTCCTCATACAAACTACCCCACAAACTTCCATACAAAACTCCCATACATAACTCCCATACATAAATCCACACCATATACTCCATACAAAACTCCCATACATAACTTCCCATACATAAACTCCCATACATAACTCCCTTACATAACTCACCACACATAACTTCCATACATATACTCCAATACATAACTCTCACACATAACTTCCATACATAACTCCATTACATAACTCCCATACATAACCCCATACTTAACGTCCCATACATAACATCCCATACATACTTTCACCATACATAACTCCCATCTAACTCCCATACATACTCCCTACATAACGGGATTCAAAGATCCTTAGGTGTGTAAGACCCCGGGTATTTAATCAAGACCCTGGGGTTTTCAAGACCCCGGGTGTTTTCAAAATGAACCGGATAGGTTCCTAAAGTCATTTTCTTGATCCCCAATCCCACCTACCCACGGTAAACCACCTACCCAAGGTTTTGCCACCACCAGGGTGTCACCACCTCCCCCGGGGGTGTCCCCCACCTACCCACGGTTCACCACCTCCCCAGGGTGTCACCCCCTACCCAGGGTGTCACCCCTACCCCGGTGTAACAAACTAAAATAATGTATTTAATATTTTATCAGAAAGTAAATACAAATCTTTCTCTATTATATTTACGCCTTTCATTTTTCTAGTCTACAATGAACAAAAAAAAGGGTTTCAAAATGCAAGCAATAAAGGTTTTTTTTTAAAATTAAAAATTTGTGAGAAATTACCTGCATGAGATTTACAGGGAAAATTCCCTGAATTATTACAAATTTTTTATTACATGTAATTAATTTGGGTGGGGAAATTTTGGGACTTGGTCAATAGGTCACAGAACTGTCCTCCCTCGATCCCCAAATCCTTCCCCACTTCACAAAAACAGACTAAATTAAATAGTAATTAACTTAACACACAAAAAACAGTTACCGGGTAAATTAAAATTTATAGGGACTTTTAAAAAATTTCAAAAGAACCCTCCGTAAGGATCAAGGGTAACACTAAACCAGACAAGGAAAGAATTTCCTAATTAATTTTTAAACCTGTATATGGTGCAAAATATCATGTAATAATAAAAAGAGAAATTTTGATGTTAAAACCATCTATGTCACAGGTGAGACACCCTATTTTTCCCACCTAACAATAAACTTTAAATGACCAGTCAGTAATTAGTTGTAGGTACAATGGCATATTCCCTGGGTGAGCTGTGATGACCCAAATTGCTGACATCTATCACAAACCCACCAGTGTTTTACAATTTAGTTTTCTTATGGGCCCCTCCCCCTTTGGGTAAAAAAAAAAAAAACGAAAAAAGGGGAGGAGACAAGACGAAAGCAGACAACCTTTCCCCGCCCGGCACGATATTTTCACCAAAGAGTGTGTAACTTTATTTGGGGGATGTTTCAAACTCACATAGGCTGCCTCCCCAACCAGCGAACCAGATCTAAGGATTAACAATCTAACGGGACCCATCTTCAATCAACAGGGTTTATCCAAACATATTTTTGGATTGGCAATTTTGAAGGGACGTGGGAAACACCGTGCTGGTTGAAGCACGGGGGTCTGCATTTTATTAGCTTCAATTCTGCCTTGATTACCGTGGCATGCATTAAAACCTTTGCTGTACAAGGTATACATTACATACTTTTTTCCATCTTTGGGGAAGGATAAAATAATTCAAAATTTTTCTGCTATGTTTATTTTGCTTTTCCCTTTACACCCGGTAACAGGCCTTTGAGTCTGGGTTGATACAGAGACAACAACCATGCATCTACACAACCCCCCCCCCCCCCCCAACACCTTCCCAAACATTGGAAACACCACTCGTTTCCCACAAGAAGTTTGGTAGTTTTGTGATTACATAATACGCCATATTAAAAATTACCACTTAACTTTATTTACACTACTCAGTACATCTTACTCTGTCAACACTGCTTACATTCTGAACACTATGTTACACTAGTAAACACTATCTTATAACTCAGCCCCTTCTACTCCTCAACACTATTTTTTCACTATTCAACATCATCTTCACTACTCAACACTACTTACACATTCAAAAATATCTTCACCACCAACACATCTTCACACCAACACAACTTACATTATTCACACGTCTTACCAAATTTAACCGTACTTACACAAATAACACTATTTTACACTACTCAACACTATTAACAAAACGGGATGTTTTTGGGGGGGTCCGCCCCCACATCCGGCCCATGCCAGCCCAAAACAAATCTGACAAATTTAACGTGATTACTAGATTTTCATCTTTACATATACATTTTTGACAATAAAGTGTTTCTAGGGTGAATATTTACTTCTTAGATATTTTTTTTCTATTTTAAATTTTCAAGAAAATTTTTTGATGGGCTCTCATCACTCATCTTTGTTTTAGTAGCGATCTCAAAAAACTTCCAAAGTTTTTTAAGGATTCCGGGGAAAGAAAATTCCTGGGTGTTTTCACCCCCCCCTGCTAAAAAATACTAAATTTTGTTACCAAGGGGTTTCTTGATATTGTAAGCACGCCCCGCCCTTTCACCCAAGTGCCAAAATGGTAGCGGTACAAGTGAGGGCCCCAGCTCGGATCCGGGAACAGGTTGTATAGAAATACAGCACCCAAGGGGGTGGGCATCGCTCTGTCTACCAAGCCTGGAGGGATCCCTACTTTTTTGATACCCCTTGGACCATCCTCCCGTCAGCCCCTTCGAGCATACCTGGACACCCACCCAAATTAAAAAAGAATATTGATCGGGAGGAACAGCAAATAGGACTACATGTTCATACTCGCTTGACTTTCCTTACGGGCTACTATTGTGGCCTCACCCCGCAGAGGACATCAAGGGTACTTTAAGATTTATATGTTACTTCCCTGAAGTGACCCCTACGAGATAAGCAAGACACAAAATTTCAAAATGACTTTGATTTTAACAAAAAAGAAGAAAAAAAACTTACCACTTCAAATTTAAAGCGGTAAATCCCCAGGAAAGAAAACATAAACTAAAACGTCGTTTCCCCCACTTTGGGCTCCCCAAAACCAATAAAAAATTTAAAAAAAAAAAACGTTACCGTTCAAGAAAATGAATTACCATAACAGGAAAGAGTAAATAGAGGACCATAAAAAATCCTGAGGCCACACAGGATACCATCAGTTAAGAAAATAAAATACACAATAGGGTTACTAAAACAAAATGCAAATAACACAATTCTGAAAGTCCCTAAAACCATAGAATTTTTCTACCCACAAGAAGACACACTGTGAGACAAATGCCCCCGGGCCACCTCACACCAAAAATTAAAAAATTGGGAAAAAATTCAGTAAATCCATCATTGTTTTCATAGTAAATCTTTAATACACACACACAACACACCACACACCAAAACACACACACACCACACACACACACACATACACACACAACACACACACACCACACAAAACCACAACACACACACACACCCACACACATACACACACAAAAACACACAAAAACACACCACACACACACACACACACACACACACACCACATACACACACACACACCACACCACACACACACACACACCAAACACACACACACATACACACACACACACACAAACCCCCACCACAACAAAAAACACAAATATAGAATGAAGTAGTAGTGAAGAAAGACTATGAGATATTAAAGTGGGCAAATAAGTGACGGGGGGGTGGGATTTTGAGAGACAAAATTGAAGGGAAAATAAGGGTTATTATTATTAAATCAAAAAAAAGCGCTAAACCCCCAAGGGCAACAGCGGAATGGAACTAAGGGAGACATCTCCGAATTGTTGGGGTTTTTTAAACCAACACTGGGGGAAACAGCCCTACAAAATCATAAAGCTTTATGTGACCTTTTTACCCCACCGAAGCTCATATCACCTTTAACATCATGCAAAGCTTTACATAAGAAAATAAGATAAGATTTTTGTTCGGATTTTTAAAACCCCCGGGGGTTAGCCACCCGGGTAACCCAAGAAAGCAGTGCGCATCGAGGGCTGTCTAACTTTTTTCCATTGGGGTCCCATCTTGCCCCCAGGGGCACCCACACCGTCGACTAACACCCAGGTACCTATTTGCTGCAGGGGAACAGGGCAACAGGGGTTTGGAAACGGGCGAAAGTTTCCCCCCGCCGGGAATCCCAACCCGGGCCCCCCGTGTGTGAAACGGGGGCTTTAGCCACCAGCCCCCACCGGCCCCCCCCCCAGTCACTCCAGGTTCACTTAATTGACATCATTTTTTTAAAGTTACTTCACAAAAAACTGAAATATATGAAAACATTCTTAGACGGGGTGAACAGGTTACAATTCATTATATTTATCACCACAACACCTCAGTTTCTTTTTTTCCCCCCCAAAATGTGGTAATCTATTTTTTTCCCTTTAAAATTTTTGAATTTGGTGGTATGTGTGACGGGGGCTTTCAGAGGTAAACTATCCTCAGGAAGACGAATATTTGTTTTATAAATTTTGGGGGCATCATGACTCAGCAGGGAAGCTTCCCGTATTATTTTTTCTTCAAGGAAACAATCTAAGTCTTCAGTTATTCCTTTTAACCGTGACTCAACAAATGCCACTCAGACAAAGGGAAATGGGTTTGAACCCACGGCAATGAGTGGAGACTGCAGGGGTGCAGTTTGTCAGCGCTTTCCATCCAGGATGTGCAAATTTCAATTGCAAATTTTATTAAGCAAAAATTTTTTGTCAGTAATAACTAGAGAATGTTCTTCTGATTCTTTAAACCCCAAAGTTTGGTTTTTAATAGAAATATTTTTGTATTAATTTTTGACTGATGACCGCCCGTTTTTTTTTGTTTTGCTATTTTATAAAAAATGAATTTTTTAAAAAACAAAATTTTATTTTTCTTACAATATGCAGAATTTAAAATAGAATGAAAATAAAAATGTAAAATTAAAAAAAAAAAAAATGGTCTTATGGTGTTTTTAAGTTTAATAAAGAGAAACTTTCGTCTTTCTCACAACATATTCAGTCTTATGGCGGTTTTTAAGTTTAATAAAGAGAAACTTTCGTCTTTCTCACAACATCTTCAGTCTTATGGCGGTTTTTAAGTTTAATAAAGAGAAACTTTCGTCTTTCTCACAACATCTTCAGTCTTATGGCGGTTTTTAAGTTTAATAAAGAGAAACTTTCGTCTTTCTCACAACATCTTCAGTCTTATGGCGGTTTTTAAGTTTAATAAAGAAAAACTTTCGTCTTTCTCACAACATCTTCAGTCTTATGGTGGTTTTTAAGTTTAATAAAGAGAAACTTTCGTCTTTCTCACAACATCTTCAGGAACATTTTTGTTTACTCTCACAAATTTTTGCGTGATGTTGAGAACGCCTAATTCAGTCGGCTTTAAATTTTCAATGATTCTTCTTCTAGGACGACGAGAGCTGTTGTAAGATGGGAAGGAAGAAGGATAAGGAAGGATGGAAATAACTGGAAAAGGATGGGAAGGAGGGGAAGAGGAGGAATCAAGGCGAGTGGCCCAACCACTTTGGGACATGTGGTACCGAAGTACTGGAGGCGTAGATGGAGATGTTTTTAATGATTGCGTAATGTATCTTGGGCAAGATTCATGGACTATTGGCAGTCATGGATGTCCTGTACACACAGGTTATTCCACCCCAGACTTCGAGAGAGACAGGTTCCTCTGATGGGTTGCAAAATTACATTACTTTTGTATCCTGGTTTGAAGACGGTCGGTATATTCATTGTTGAGTGTACAAAACATTTTTAATCTCAAAATGGTAAAGTATGATTTTGGCAGGTGAGAGACAGACCCTTGATCCAACTAGGTGAACTTCTCTTACTTACTCTTACTTGGAGCAAATTTAAATCTTCCCATTCCTCAGGCACTATATGACCCATACAGGTTTAGTGCTTTCCTCTGATTAAAATGTAGCACTTGTGCAGAACATCAGTCTTCAATAGCTGATGAATTTCATGAAATAGATGCAATATTTCACGGGTTTAGGTTGTGTAGGATTCTGTACAATAACTGGAAAATGCATCTTCTGGTCGGCTTTCAACTTTTAGTAGTGATGTGTTTTCTTCAGGCGGACACAATGTTTTTATGTTAGGTTGTATATATTATTATCTGCCAAATTTATTAATCAAACTAATTTCTGTGAGATAACTGGAAAATGTCTCTTCTGGTCAGAAATAATTTAGTGTTTGTCTTCCTGTAATAATAACATAATAACCTGTGTTCCCTCAAGACCATTGTTAAAAAATTCGTTTGTTTATGTACAATAATCTGACATAAAACTTAATTCCTTACTCTACTTATATTCTTAAAATCTCGCCTTTCTTACTTAAAGAAAAGTTTGGATTGATTTTGTCCCGTTTATTTTAGGATGTTATCTTTGACCTCTTTCAACATTTTGAATTAGATTTTTAGGTCCTCATTTACTATTTACTGAAGAAATTTAAGTATTGGTTGTCAAATAATGATTTGTGAATATCTCTTTTGATTCCCTTCAGATCTTCAAAGCTAATATTTAACTGCGTTACTAAATATTCCAATCGTGTGCATTGAAGCACATAGGGCTGGGGTTATGGAACACGGGGATACTATCCTCGGAGAGTGCAGCCACCAAAATACATCTACTTATTAATATTAGCCACACGGTGAATACCTGGAGACGGTTTCAGGGGTCAACGCCCCCGCGGCCGGGTCTGTGACCAGGTCTCACAACAACAATACAGAAAGGATAAACCAGGTGTTCTCTTCTTATGCCTCAATAACCAGCGCTTGTGAGTGAGTAAAAATTTCAAAACAACTATTACTGAGACAGATGAGATTTACGTTCTTGCATTACAACTTTCTAAATAACACTTCTTAATGTCGATTCCCAATAAAATTTACCGCATTAATTTAGTAATATTGACCAGTATGTTTGGAATATATGGCAGAGTTCTAGACATTTCCCTAAACTACTAGTAAAAATATCTTCATTTTTTCCTCAGTAGGCCTACATGCCACAGCTGCTATTATAACTGTAACCATTACAACAACTTCTACTAATAATAAAATATGTAAAAATGAAACATAAATGACAAGATAAATATTGAAGATTGAGACACTTATGCAACATATGAGAATCTTTATTCAGGAAACGTTTCGCCACACAGTGGCTTCATCAGTCCAATACAAAGTAGAAAGGCGTAAGGAGAGGAGGAGTTTGAGGTAATCAGTCCCTCAGCCTGGAGCCGATGTGTTCAGTCCATCAATCTTGTAGAATGTACAGCATAGGGCCGTAGACGTGGCTTATATACTGTAGTGAGGTGAGGCGAAGCAGGAGGAGGCGGGGTCATAGTGGTACCATCCACTAGTCGAAGTAGGTCTTCGTCCAAAGGTTGAACAAGTGTTGAAGAAATCTTTGTAACAAGATCCCATGATGCTGCAGTGTCTGACAGTTGTGATGAATGGTTTGAAAAACCGACAAGTTCGGTTTTTCAAATCATTCATCACAAGATAAATATTATGGAGTTGTTGGAGTTATTTTATTACTTGTTAAAGGAAAATAAAAGTCTTTTATTAAGATATATATATTAAAGCATAGTAACCTGGAGGAGACTATACTGGCACCATTTAACAAGGTCACTGATGGAACCACTCAGTAAGGTCACTGATGGAACCACACAGTAAGGTCACTAGTGGAACCACACAGTAAGGGGTCACTAGTGGAACCACACAGTAAGGTCACTGATGGAACCACTCAGTAAGGTCACTAGTGGAACCACTCAGTAAGGTCACTAGTGGAACCACTCAGTAAGGTCACTAGTGGAACCACACAGTAAGGTCACTGATGGAACCACTCAGTAAGATACACAAATAACCCGCACATAGAAGAGAGGAGCTTACGACGACGTTTCGGTCCGACTTGGACCTTTTTACAAGGTCACACTAACGAGAAGTAGAGCAGGACGGGAATACACAGGAATACAAGGGAGCTACGTGCCCACAAGGGAGCTAGGTGCCCACAAGGGAGCTAGGTGCCCACAAGGGAGCTACGTGCCCACAAGGGAGCTAGGTGCCCACAAGGGAGCTAGGTGCCCACAAGGGAGCTAGGTGCCCACAGAGGGAGAGCAAGAACACAGGTGAGGGGTCGGTGAATAATAAAATAAATAATGAAGGAACAGAAACACAAGGCAGAAGAAAGAAAGACAACCCAGAAGAGAAAAAGGAAAGAGGAAAGGGGAAGAGGGAGAAGAAGAAGAAAAAGGAGGAACCAGGTTAACTTGTTCCTTCATTATTTAACCTGTTCCTTCATTATTTATTTTATTATTCTCATCCCCCCACCTCTGTGGGCACCTAGCTCCCTTGTGGGCACCTAGCTCCCTTGTGGGCACCTAGCTCCCTTGTGGACACCTAGCTCCCTTGTGGGCACCTAGCTCCCTTGTGGGCACCTAGCTCCCTTGTGGACACCTAGCTCCCTTTTGGGTACCTAGCTCCCTGTGGGGGACCTAGCTCCCTTGTGGACACCTAGTCCCTTGTGGACACCTAGCTCCCTTGTGGGTACCTAGCTCCCTTGTGGACACCTAGCTCCCTTGTGGGCACCTAGCTCCCTTGTGGACACCTAGCTCCCTTGTGGGCACCTAGCTCCCTTGTTGGGGACCTAGCTCCCTGGGGGGGACCTAGCTCCCTTGTGGGCACCTAGCTCCCTTGTGGGCACCTAGCTCCCTTGTGGACCTAAACTCCCTTGTGGACCCAGCTCCCTTGTGGGGACCTAGCTCCCTTGGCAAGCTCCTTGTGGCACCTAGCTCCCTTGTGGGGACCTAGCCCCTTGTGGGCACCTAGCTCCCTTTGGGCACCTAGCTCCCTTGTGGGCACCTAACTCCCTTGTGGCACCTAGCTTGTGGCCCCCTTTTCCCTTTTGGGCACCTAGCCCCTTGTGGGGACCTACTCCCTTGTGGACACCTAGCCCCTTTGGGGACCAGCTCCCTTGTGGGGACCTCTCCCTTTTGGGGGACCTAGCTCCCCTTTTGGGTACCTAGCCCCTTTTGGGGGGCCACTCCCTTTTTGGGGACCTAGCTCCCCTTTTGGGGCACCTAGCTCCCTTTTGGGGACCTACTCCCTTGTGGGCACCTGCTCCCTTGCAGTGCTCCCCTTTTTTAATTTGACTGGCTTTCCTTCCCCCACACTACTTCTTCCCACCTCCCCACTACTAACTACACTACTACTATACTACACTACACTCCACACTACTATTTTACCTACTCCCACTAACTATTAACTACCACTCTATATTATTACTACTTTACTACTTTACTATCTACCATACTACTACCACTACATACAAATTACTACTAAAAAAACTACTCTATATACCCTAATATTATATAATACTAACACTACCCCCAAAAAATGTTTTTCATAATTTTTATTTTTCATAATTTTTAGTTTTTTCTTAAAATTTTTTTAATTATTTTTCTAATTTTTAGTTATTTCTTCAAAATTTTTTAAATTTATTTTTCATAATTTTTGTTATTTTTTCATAATTTTTAGTTATTTTTTATAATTTTTGGTGGGACGGAGTTGAAGTTTTTTTATCACTCGTTGGTGACGTCGACGCGGAAACTGAAGTGTCAGCGGGCCTGGTCACAGACCGGGCCGCGGGGGCGTTGACCCCCGGAATTCTCAGAAACCCAGGGTACTGAATGTTCAAAAAAAGAATCCCAAAGGGATAAAAGACCTTCCGCGCTCACTAATAACGAGGCTTGATGTACAACATATTTTTCCGAACAACGTATTACTTTGTAAAGCGATAAAGCTCTGCACAGGGGAAATTTTCCCTTTAAAAGGGCCCTTCCGCCTTTTGCTTTTATTCACAAGTTGCTGGTATTTTACCCCTTTCATCATTTAGGCTTTGAGTTACAAGGGTTCTTTTCTTCGGTTTTGTCCGCGTAACGCCACTGCAACACTCGCAAAACCCTAACTGAAGAATGAGAACTTCTGAAACAAGGGGGAAATCTTCGAGAAACGTTTGGCCACCAGGGGCTTCTTCAGCCCAGCACAACAAGAACGAGGGAAATGAGGATTTCATGCAGTCCTTATCCCTCATCACGCTCATTTTCCCCCTTTCTTCTCTGTATTAGACTGACAACCACTGACGGGCGAAACCGTCCTCATAAAGATTCCCAAAATTTCCCAAAATTTCCCCCTTTTTTTCTGCTTCAGAATTTACCCAAAACCAAGAGAAAAATCTTTCAGCGGGAGACCGAATGTTGATGTGGCGGGAGAGCGACGAAAAGACCTGCATGTGTCAGGCTTTTTCTCTACGTCCCGGAAAGAACCCTCACTTAAAACCAAAACAAAAAGCGTAATTGTTTTCGCTGAGGCAAACACCACTCGTTTAAAGACAATGGACGGCTGAAAAAAACCCCAAAACCCGAACTCAGGAATGAGGATTTCGTCTTTTCCCTTTGGAGGATGAGGGTGAGGATGTCACTGCTCACTACAAGGACTCGACGCGCCCCTCACCCCTGGGTAAGACCCGGGCCGGAGTGGAGAACCTCATGAATCGAAGACTTACTTTTTAAAAGCTGCCTGTTTTTTTCTGGGGCGGGGCCGACCAAGGGCGGGGGGTTTTACAACAGACTTCCTGTGCTCCCTACAAGGGTTGCAGGGGTGAATCATAGCTCCAGAGCCCCTTATACCCCCGACCGGGCCCAGATCAGGCTTTTGCGAAAATTAAAACACCCTTTATTATTTCACAACAAAAAAAACAATAAAAATAAAAGCAATAATTATTTTTAACAAAATAAAAAAGGGGGGGGGGGGGGGGGGGGTTTTTTTTTAAAAAAAATAAAAATTTTGGGGGGGGGGGGGGGGTTTTTTTGGGTTTTTTTTTTGAGTTTTTGTGTGAAAAAAAGGTTTTTATAGTTTATGGAATTTTAAAGGAATTAGGGTTGTTTTGGAAGAAATTAAGAGGTTTTTGGTAAATTATTGAAAGAGGTAAGAATGGTTTTATGTTATAGAGGAAGACAGGGTGATGAAGATAGAGGAAAGAAGGGGAGAGAGAGAGAAGAGAGAGAGGGAGAGAAAAGAGAGAGAAGGAGAGAGAGAGAGAAGAGAGAGAGAGAGAGAGAGAGAGGAGAGAGAGACCATAGTCCATGCCAGTGTCAGCAAATACGCAGGTTTAAAAGGAGAGGTTCCCGAAGTAAGAGTACGCGAAAATAGGTAAGCTGTAAATTTACTCTTAATATACCTTGACAGGTTTCGAGAGTCACCCAGATGATTTTTAAAGAACACCGGAGGGCAACACCGCAAACTACGAGTGTCACCTCATGAATGGGATGATGATACGTCAAGTCATCACAAAAGTGACAAACACCCAGACGAAAAATGCCTGGAAACTGGCTTAAATTAGCAACTTGGACGGTTTATCATACCCAAGTTGTTTGTCCAGCTTAGACACTGCCATCACGGTACACCATAGAATGGCAATAAATAATATATATTGAATCACTTCCATACCATTTACGCTTGTATGATATCATATATATATATTTATATATATATATATCTATACTATATATATTATTTATTTTATATCTATATATTTATTATATATATATCTATATATATATATGAATAAGATCAAGATAAACAAGGTGATTTCAGATATGCAACAACATCCACTGTGAAGAATAGGTGTAATTCAAGCGCTTTCGTGATACTCCACATGATCAATTATTGCTGTGAGTAGTCACGAAAGCGCTTGGGAAGTTCTCTTTCTTTCACAGTGGTTGTTTTGCATATCTGCAAATACCTGTTTACTGTGTCTTATTGCCATATATTATATATATAATATATATATATATTTATATATATATATATAGAATATATATATATATATATATATATATATATATCTATATATATATAATATATATATATATTATTATATATTACCTCTTGCATTAGCTGCATTAGATTAAAGAAGCCATTCAGGCCAGAAAATTCCATAAATTATATTAATAACCGTACACGTGTGTCACTGTCCACTCTTGCTGGTTTACTATACCTTGTTATACACTCAGCTCAAATTAAATGCAACCGAGTCGAGTAGGAGAGAATGAAAGAGGTTACAGACTAACTGAAATTGAGAGGAAGCAAAATACTATTTTATATGCCAAAAGCCGGGGAAATACATTTAGTTGTCGGGGCATTGATTATAGAAGACGGACATACACTGAACAACAACAAAGGAAGAGTTGAAAATACTCATATCCATTATTATTCTGCTCTCATTGTGTCCTTAATAGCCTAATGATTGGCGACCCAAATGAGTTCTTCATGACCGAGATGCAAAAAGGACACTACACACACTACTATTATTTCTGATATAACCCTAACTACATGATTCGAAGAGACATTGATTGCCATTCCAATACATCTCCGCCTGGCGCTGATCGTGGCAACTAACATTCATCAAGAATGGCAAGACAAACCCTTATCACGTACACTGGAGGGGGAGCGTGGGCCAATGGGTATGTCATCATCCCACAATGACTGAAAGCCACTGGTATAGCCTCACTTTATGAAGGCGACAGTACAACAATGGCAAATAACTATAGACCGATGGTGACTGACGTCTCTCATTATCAGATGTCCATGAATCGAAGTCAGCTGAACAATCCAGTGTGACATGGGTTAGAACATGTCCGCTCCTGCTGGGACCAGAACTCAAAGAGTAATAGTAAACAAAACTAAAATCACGGGCTGCTATAGTGAAAACTTGCCCTCAGGGCACAGTACTCGCCCCACATCTCTTTCTCACTGTAATATCCAACATAGAAAGAGACATAATATAGCACTGTATCATCTTTTCAGACGATACTAGAATCTGCATGAGAGTGACATCGATAGAAGACACAGTGAGCCTCCAAGATTATTAAATCAAGTCTTTCAGTGGGCTCCTTGCAATACAATGTTCAATAACTACAAAGTTCACTTACTACACTGCAGAATGATTGAAGAAATAAAAGAAGATCGGAGTTCAAGACAAACTCAAACCACTCAATAGAACGCAAGTCTAATGTGAGAGACCTGGGAGTGATAATGTCAGATCTCACTTTCAACGAGCATAACAATGTTATTATCGAAATTGCAAAAAAAAAAAAAAAAAAAAATGATAGGTTGAATAATTAAACCTTCAAAAAAAGAGATACCAAGCCATTGATGATACTCTTTAGGTCACTCGTCCTGTAGGTTAGAAAACTGCTGTGTGGTAACAGCCCCCTTCAGAACAAGTGAAAACAGAACGAGAACCTTCAGATAGTATAAATCAGCCAAGCACCTAGAAACTGCACTGGGAGTGTTTGAAGTCCCTAGGACTGTACTTCTTAGAATGTAGGCCGAAAGATAATCGGTAAATCTACACCTGAGAGACTGGAGGGTCTAGACCCCAACGTGCACACAAAAAACACTACATATGAACACAAGAGGACTTGGCAGATGGAGCAAGATACCTCTGAGGTGACTACCTCCCCTCACCCAGGTAAGGTGTTAGGGGACAGTGAGGGAAGGTGTTGGGGTCGGTGAGGATCCTCCTCACTGTCTCATGGGTTGCCATTGATACCTTCTGCCTTGCCTCAGAGAATTTTCCTTTTATCTGTTGCTGTTTTGCATTGTTGCACAGCTCCTGACGACGCACGAGAGTACGAAAAATCTAGAACTAAGGATTTCTATCCCCATGTGGCTTATTCTGTATTATACTGTACATAACGTAAATTTTGTTGCGTTCTACTGTACCTTGGATTTCAATGGCCACTTCTTATGAAGGTGAATGGCTCTATGCTCCAAGGAACCAGAGCTATCCTCCAGGCGCTATATGACCATTATGAGTTTAGCGCTTCTCTATGAATTCAATATTGTACAAATAATAATAATAGTAATATAATAATTTTAATAATAATAATAATATAATATCAATTGCCACCATCTATTCATTTATACTTGGCGAGAATAAATTCCAAAACACAGATGGCAGCTGCCAGGTTACATTGGTGGAGGTTGTGAGTGGCTTATATAGGAGCTGATTAGTGGAGTAACACTATCCTCGCCACCAGTGAGCTTCTCCCCAATTAACCAACAACGATGCAACCTTCAGTAAGGTTGAACACAGACCAGACGACAACGTAAGAGCTTCCAGGCGGTCGAGTTTCCCGAGACTTTCCAGAGGGTAGGCCAGCTGGTTGAAAGATGACCTATCATGAAGCTGTAAGGTAAACGATCATGAAGCAGTAATGGTAAACTATTCACTGAAGCAGTAAGGTAAACTATCACTGAAGCAGTAAGGTAAACTATCACTGAAGCAGTAAGGTAAACTATCACTGAAGCAGTAAGGTAAACTATCACTGACGCAGTAAGGGTATATATATGAAGCAGTTAAGGTAAAGTATCACGAAAGCAGTAAGGTAAACTAATCACTGAAGCGTAAGTACAAGTACAGTGCAGCGACACACTTTACCGGGAAGAAAGACATATATAAACGTTTTCAAGAGGACAGTGGGCAAGTGTTTATCAGAGGGCCTGTGACGGTCATGTAGGCGTTCACAGCGCTAGCACAAAGCGGGTTGACAGGGCAGCCAACACAAATGAGTGAGTGATTGGTTCCCAGCTGGTGGAGCACGTGGGGGACGAGGAGTGTCTGGTCCAAGCTGGTGGGTCAGTGAGGGAGGGCGGAGGGGTAGACTTCAGGAAGCGACCACTTGTTAAACCTAGTTATCAGGGATCGACCGGGCCTCAATGTTGACATCTTGCAGGAGATGGCGCAGTTCGGCCTCTTCAAGATTAACAGGAGAATTCTCACCGGGTCTGCGTCCCCCTTGAAACGATTCACTTACCAATATCCGGTATCTCTTACTGTATTTCCACTTACCAATTCCTTGTATCTCTTACTGTATTTCCACTTACAAATTATCCTTGTAAACTCGTACTGTATTTCCACTTATAACTTTCCTGTATCTCTTACTGTAATTTTCCAGTCTTACCAATTTTCCTGTATCTCTTTACTGTATTTCCACTTATCTCAAATTGCCTGTATCTCTTCTGTATTTCCCACTTTACCAAATTTCCTGTATCTCTTACTGTATTTCCCTTACCCAAATTTCCTGTATCTCTTACTGTACTTTCCACTTACCCAAATTTCCTGTATCTCTTACTGATTATTTCCACTTCCAAATTTTCCTGTATCTCTTATGTATTTTACACTTACCAAATTTCCTGTACTCTTACTGTATTTTCCTATTACCAACTTTCCTGTATCTCTTACTGTATTTCCACTTACCAAATTTCCTGTATCTCTTACTGTATTTCCACTTACCAAATTTCCTGTATCTCTTTACTGGTATTTCACTTACCAACTTTCTGTAATCTCTTTACTGTATTTTCATTACAAATTTCCGTATCTCTTACTGTATTTCCACTTACCCAATTTCCTGTATCTCTTGACTGTATGTCCACACTTACCAACTTTCTGTATCTCTTACTGTATTTCACTTACACTTCCCTTGTATGTCTTATGTATTTCCACTTACCAAATTTGTGTAAATTTACTGTATTGCAACTTTATCAACTTTCCCTGTATCTCTTTACTGTTATTTCACTTACCAATTTCTGTATTCTTACGTATTTCCATTACCAAATTTGCCTGTATCTCTTACTGTATTTCCACTTACCAATTTTCCTGTATCTCTTACTGTATTTCCACTTACCAAATTTCCTGTATCTCTTACTGTATTTCCACTTACCAATTTTCCTGTATCTCTTACTGTATTTCCACCTACCAAATTTCCTGTATCTCTTACTGTATTTCCACTTACCAATTTTCCTGTATCTCTTACTGTATTTCCACTTACCAACTTCCCTGTATCTCTTACTGTATTTCCACTTACCAATTTTCCTGTATCTCTTACTGTATTTCCACCTACCAAATTTCCTGTATCTCTTACTGTATTTCCCTTACCAAAATTTCCTGTATTCTCTTACTGATATTTCCAACTTACCAATTTTCTGTATCTCTACTGTATTTCCACTACCAAATTTCCTGTATCTCGTACTGTATTTCCACTTACCAAATTCCTGTATCTCTTACTGTTTTCCACTTACAACTTTCCTGTATCTCTTAATTTATTTCGTCGCCGATGATTCCGGTGGATTATTCCCCCGCTCCCGAGGTCCTGTCTAAGACAAGAGCTCCTAAATTAGGATGTAGAAATATCACATGAAAAGATCTATTAGGAAGAGCCAGAAAATCGGGACAAGAACATATAACATTGCTAGGTTTGCAGGATTTACTAGCCATCTTTAATGTTTTACCAGATCAGAAAATATGATGACATTTCGAAATTAAAAGGTGGCCGGTGGCCTGGTGGCTAAAGCTCCCGTTCACACACCGGAGGGCCAGTTCGATTCCCGGCGGGTTGGAAAATTTCGACTCGTTTCCTTACCACCTGTTGTCCTGTTCACCTAGCAGCAAATAGGTACCTGGGTGTTAGTCTCGACTGGTGTGGGTCGCTCCCTGGGAGGACAAGATTAAGACCCCATGGAAATAAGTTCGAAGTCCTCGATGAGCACTGACTTTCGTGGGTTATCTGAGTGGCTAACCCCGGGGTTAAAAATCGAAACGAAAATCTTATCTTAACGATGACTATTTACCAAAAAACGTAATTAGGTTACATTAGTATCCACTGATGTACTATATTGCACAGTACACTACTAATGTTTTTGTGTACTTCTTTAAACTGCCGAAATATCCCTAACCATACGTGTTGAGAACTCGAATAATTTTCTAAATAGAAGATGGAAAGAGTACAAAGACTAAAGGGGCTCGTTTGGGAATTGCCGACCGTCTGGAGTATCAAACACTCCACTAGGCTGGAGGAATTTAGCCAGTGCTAAAACTCCCAGTATGTAAACTGACCTTCTGTAGTGACAAGGAAAACTGGAGGTTGCCAGAGCTACTGGAAGGAAAAAAGTGGCTGGGGATAAATAAAAGGAGAAAGGCTAGGGATGGTGTGAGGGGGCGAATAACAGGGAAAAAAGGGTGGGAGAAAGTGAGGAAAAAGAGGTGGCTGAACAGCGGACAAGGAGTAGATTGGAGAAGCCAAAACTACTCGGAAAGGGTAGAGAGTGGAAAGAATAAGTTGCGTGTGAAGGTAAAGGGACGGTAGGCAACGGAGAAAAAAAGAGGGGGGGGGTGACGGGGAAGTTGAGGTCGAGCCAGCAAACTCCCGGATGGATGCGGGTGTCCAGCAGCGACTTCACAATTACATTTCTTGCAATTGAGTGTCAGTCGCTCGTCAATTGTCCTGTGTTGGAAATTCATTTTGTCGAAAATGCTGCAGCTGGCAAATTTTTTTCCAGCGAGCGGGAACAAGGTGTATTGAATCAAAATACACGCACAGGAATACAAAAGTTTGTATGAATGTTTGGTAACTACTCGGAACACTGAGAAACACACACTCACACACAACACACACACACACACACACACACACACACACCACGGAGTCTATAAATATGAACCAACATACACAGAGAGATACTTTAAAGGGATTGAAGCATTCACTACACAACAGAGCGAAAAATTAATATAAAAGACCTGGGGAGTGTGATGTAGAGGAATCTCAATTTCAAAGATCACAACATTGTATCAATCGCATCTGCTGAAAAATGAAGGATGGATAATGAGAACCTTCAAACCTACGGATGGCCAAGCCCATGACACTCTTCAGTTCTTGTTCTATCTAGGCTGGAATTACTGCTGCACAGTAAGCGTCTTTTCAAGGCAGGTGAAATGCTGACCTCGAATATGTACAGAGAACCTTTACGGTACACATAACGGCGATGAAACACTAAAATTATGGGACGTTTGAAGTTCCTCAATCTGTACTCCCTAGGATAGCAGGCGGGGCGAGAGATTACATGAATATATTACACTTGGAATCCTAGAGGGACTAGTACCAAATTTGCACATGAAAATGACTCCTATGGAAAGCAAAAAGACTCGGCCAACGATGAAACATCCCGCCAATGAAAAGCAGGGACGCCACTTAACACGATAAGAGACAACACATTACGTGTCAGGGGCCCAAGACTGTTTTCAACTGCCTCCCAGGCATACATAAGGGGGGGATTACCAAATATACCCTGTCTGCCTTCAAGAAGGCGCTGGACAGGGCAACCTAAAGTTCAGTACTTGATTAGCCGGGCTTATGGTTCTTACGGCAGTTTACGTGTGGCCACCATTAAATGCCTGGTTGATCAGGCCCTGAGCCACAATGAGGCCTGGTCACAGACCGGACCGCGGGGGCGGCGGACCCCGAAATACTTTCGGTATACTCAGGTATTTTATTGTCCTGATGTACAAGTTCCATGCACCTTGGTTGACCTCGTGTAGCCGATAGGTGTTTAAACCTAACAAATCACCAACATTGATTTGTTAGGTGTAATAATAATGTTAATGTGAAAAAATATGGAGAGTTTTTGGACCGGGTGTGTGTGTTGACATGTGCCCGATAACACCTGCCTTCAAGACCCACTGCCCAGTAACTGCAGGTTGTGTACACATAACTCACACAAAACTAGCGGGGTTCATACTGTACACTCTTAAAAAGCTAGTCACTCTTACTGAGTGAGGAAAGTTTGGACTGTTTTTGGCCTGTGTAATTCCCCATTTACTTTTTAGTATGAAAGTGGTATAAATTAAAATACCGTTTTTCATTGCCGACATTTTTCTGTAAGTCCCTTGAAAACTAACTGAACAATTGTCCCATGTTGTTATCGTAATAAAACACTTATGAAGGGATACACGTTTAAACGTGCTTGTATATTTTAGGTTAGTCATCTCTCTGAAAGGTCTGAATTAGTTTGGACTGTACATGTTCCTAATGTATTCTTTTTACTGAAGAAGTTTTAATATTAGTTTCGACGTGATGCTTCTTTAGAACTGAATTATCACTTATTGCGCACTCTGCAATATCCAGTCGAGTGCACTGAGGGCAAAGGGTTGAGTTATGGAATATATGTGTAACCTTTCTCTGGATTGCACAGTGACCACCAGGCACCTGAGTTCCTCTTTTTCATTGGGTGTTTTGCCACTGTCTGCTAAGCCTCGGGTTTTATAATGGAGTGATTTGCTTCGTGAGAATCTAGACAAATCCCTTCTATGGAAGTTGGGAACCAATCCGAAGTCCTTAAACACTGACTGGTGGGTTAATCTGCCCCAAGCTCTTCACCCTAGCCTGTGTTCTCCATAACACGGTTTGCTCTCAATTAACAAGGTGTTCAGAGGCCCTGGTCAAGACTGGGGCCGCAGGGCGTTGACCTGAAAACCTTTACAGGTATAAGTGTATCTCCATAACATATTCTACATAACACGGTGTTCTCCTTAACACGTTGTATATACACTGTGTTGTTACCATAAAACGGTGTTCTCCACAACTCAGGTTTCTACATAACACAGTATTTTATATAACGGTTCTCCATAAACACGGTGTCCTCCATAACATGGTGATCTTCCGGCAACCCCGGAGTTTCTACATAACACGGTATTTGCCGAGAAAAGGCCTTGACCTGACTGACACCGTAATTAATTATTCATGTCAATCATAATCCATTCCTGAGTGGTCAGCCCATCCTATGCCCAGTATAGCTGAATGGATTCGCCTCTTCGACCGGACTCTCCACATATATACATAGATATACAACGGGTATACATTTACCCGTGTTCAGACTGACACAGATGATGTGCTGATGCGGGTCCATCTAACACTAAACAGACCCACAACTGACCCTTAGGGCAAGACCTGCAAACCGTACTCCGTGTTTATTTACTGGAGATGTGCTTCTGTGGGCTGTTGAACCAGGCTCCTCACTGAGACCTTACAGTGTTGAAGTTCCTTGAATTTTGACGTGGTGGTGATTATAATGCCTTGGAGCCGGACATGATGGTGTACATGCCTTGGAAGCTGACGTGGTGATGTACATTCCTTGGAGTTGACATGGTGATGTACATTCCTTGGAGCTGACGTGGTGATGTACATTCCTTGGAGTGAAATGGTGTGTAATTCCTGGGAGCTGACATGGTGATGTAATCCTGGAGCTGACGTGGTTGATGTACATTCCTTGGAGCTGACATGGTGAGTACATTCTACATTCCTTGGAGCTGACGTGGTGATGTACATTCCTTGGAGCTGACCGGTAGATGTACATTCCTTGGTGCTGACATGGTGGGGAATGTACATTCCTTGGAACTCATGGTGATGTACATTCCTTGGAGCTGCATGGTGTTGTAATTCCTGGCGCTGACATGATGGTGTACATTCCTTGGAGCTGACAATGGGATGTACATTCGTGGAGTGAACATGATGGGTACCTTCCTTGGAGCTGACATGGTTGGTGTACATTCTTGGAGCTGACATGGTGTGTACATTCCTAGGAGCTGACATGGTGGTGGTTGTACATTAGAAATAAATGGTAAATAAATACCGACCACAAATGGAAAAATAAACACTTAAGCAGTATAATGTGATTCACTTTTTTGACACCGTTGCACCCACACAGTGGGCTTTATTCAAGTACAAACAGTCTACCTGATTCAATGCTCTCTGACTGAACAAAGTAGTTTCTAAAACTCCACTATCCTTTCGTCACTTCTTAGAGACTGCGACGACGGGCATTAACATCTTAACACACCCAGTGAATGACACTGCCGAGAGAGAACCTAGTCCTCCCCACCCAACTCCATTGCCAAACACGTTTCATCTTTCCATTACCTAATTCCAAGATCGACCTCCACATCCACCACCATCAAGGACATTACTAGTAATGGACAGGGACAAGCTTCAATCCTTTGCAGGGGTATACATATTCCCTTGTAATGACTACAGAAACGCAAGACTTATCTCCAGAGAAGAAAACCTCATACGGAAAGAATCCTGGATCTCACTTATCTGTAGAACCAACAACTTCAACCAAAAAACACGGTTCTTAACATAGCCGAAAACCCCCTTGCCAGAAATTTTTATCCATATCCACATAAGAAACACAAGGAACGGAGGGAGGAACACTGCAGGTTTACTACTTACTTGTCCATCTCTTTTAATAAAACGGTCCAAAGTCTAGTCTCTATCACCCTTTACTCGAGAAAAAGACTGTCACCATTGCAGGTTCAGATACACCTACCCAGCATTCTCCACCTGACTCCATTCCTATAAATACTACGTACCCTTTCACCCGGTAGAATCTGTTTGTGACTGAATAAAGCCCACTGTGTGGGCGAACACGTGACAATAAAGGATAAATTATACCTGCTTATGTGTTTATTTTTCCACGGTTGTGTACATTTATGTACAGTCTTTGGAGCTGAGTGGTGGTGGTGTACATTTCCTTGGATTTTGTCAGACAGTACTGCCTGCTTGAAATCTGAGACAGTGGTTTGTGAGGTGCGGCTACGGCCCAGGGGAGTCACGTGACCTGAGGCTTGGTACAGGACAACCTCCCTATGTTGTAGGAACTACACATATAAGTATACTACCCAAGTTGAGAGAGTAATTGTGGTAGGGGACTTGAATGTTAAATAGGACGAAACTTTTCGAGAGGGTGTGGTAGAGTAGGTAAGTTTGGGGTGCCAGGTGTAAAATGATAATGGGAGCCCTTTGATTGAAACCTTGTATAGACAGGGGTAATTTGAGTTACTAGGTAATATATTTTCAGAAAAAGAGGCTAAATATGTATACACGATATGTGTAGGAGCGAAATGACAGTGTTTGTTGGATTATGTATGGTAGATAAAAGACTGTTGAGTAGACTTCAGGAGTACATGTTTTTAGCGGGGCCACAGATATATAGATCCTTTCTGTGTAGCTACACTGAGAGTTAAAAAAGGTAGATGGGATACAAGGAGAATAGTGAAGCATCAGGGAAGAGAGAGGTGAAGGTATTATACAACTAAAAGAGGAGGCATTTAGGGTAAGATATAAACAGCTATTGGGAGGATCGTGGGCTATGAGAGCATAGGCAATGGGGTCGAAAGGTATGGGGTTAGGTTTAAAATGTAGTTTTAGAGGTTCAGCAGAAGTTTGTGGTTACAGGGAAAGTGGGTGCAGGAGGGAAGAGGAGCGATTGGTGGAATGATGATGTAAAGAGAGTAGTAAGGAGGAAAAAGTTAGCTATGAGAGTTTTCAAAGTAGAAGTGAGCAACGGAGGGAAGAGTATATGGAGAAAAAAGAGAGAAGTTAAGGAGAGTGGGAGCGATGTTAAAAAGAGGAGCAAATGAGAGAGTGGGTGAGATGTTATCAACAAATTTTGTTGAAAATAAGAAAAAGTTTTGGAGTGAGATTAAAAGTACAGAAAGCCTAGAGCACAAATGATGTGTCAGTTAAAAATAGGGCAGAGGAGAGTTTATTAAATGGTGAGGTAGAGGTATTGGAAGATGGAAGGAATTATTTTGAGGAATGGGTTTTGAATCGTGTTGATGAAGATAGGGATGCTGTGATTTCGTGTGTAGCGCAAGGGGAATATACATCTGTAGGATGGAGGAAGAGCCAGTTGTGAGTGTGGGGGAAGTTCGTGAGGCCCGTAGGTAAAATGAAGAGGGGGTCAGGCAGCCGGGAATTGATGGGGATAAAGATAGAAATGTAAAAGCAGGTGGGGATATAGTTTTGGAGTGGTAGGTGCAATTATTTAATTAATGTATGGAAGAGGGTAAGGTACTAGGATTGGCGAGGCATGCATAGTTCCTTTGTATAAAGGAAAGGGGATTAAAAGAGAGTGCACAATTATAGGGGTCAGCTGTTGAGTGTACCTGGTAAAGTGTATGGTAAGTTCTAATTGAAGAATTAAGAGTAAGCGGAGCGAGAATAGGTTAGCAGATGAACAAGGAGGCTTTTAGGAACAGGTAGGGGGTGTGTGGGCACCAGGTGTTTACAGTGAAACCTCTAAGTGAACAGTTTTAGATAAGGCTAAGAGGTCTTTGTGGCATTTATGGATTTGGAAAAGGCGCTTTTATGACAGGGTGGATAGGGGGGCCATGTGGAAGATGATGCAAGTGTTATGGTGTTGAGGTAGGTTACTGAAAGCAGTGAAGCTGTTTTTACGAGGATAGTGAGGACCTCAAGTTAGAGTATGTAGGAACGAGGGGAAATTTTTTCCAGTACAAGAGGCCTTAGCAAGGATGTGTGATGTCAGTGGGTGTTTAATATTATTTTCGATGGGGTTGTAGAGAAGTAAATGCAGAGGGTCTGGCAAGAGGCGTGGAGTTAAAAGATAAAGAAGCACACACAAAGTGGGAGTTGTTCCAGCTGCTCTTTGCCGATGACACTGTGCTCTTGGGAGATTCTGAAGAGAAGTTGCAGAGATCTGGTGGAATGAATTTGGTAGGTGTGCACAAAAGGAAGAAAATTAAAGGTGAATAACAGGAAAGAGTAAGGATATGAGATAACAGAAGGATTAGGTGATGGAAACGATTGAATATCAGATTGGAGGGAGAGAGTATGGAGGAGGTGAAACGTATTCCAGATATTTGGGAGTTGGACTCGTCGCGGCTGGGTCTATGAAAGATGAAGGTGAATCATAGAATTGATGAGGGAAAAGAGTGCGTGGTGGCACTGAGGAGTCTGTGGAGGACAAAGAACTTTGTCCTTGGAGGCAAAGAGGGTGAATGTAGAGAGTATAGTTTTACCAACGCTCTTATATGGGTTGTGAAGGTGGTGCCTTGAATGTTGCGCGAGGAGAAGGCTGGAGGCCAGGGAATGTTCATGTCTGAGGGCATGCTGTGGTGTGAATATAATGCAGAGAAATTCGTTGTTTGGAAGTTAGGAGGAGGTGCCGGTCCGGACACCAACCCACAGCCCCTCACTGCAAAACTCTAGTATCCCATTACCAAAACTGTTGTCCAAGGGCTGAGAAGGGTTGTTGAGGTGGTCGGAATGTAGAGGAGAATGGAGCGAAACGAATGACTTCAAGAGTGATTCAGTATGTAGGGGAAGGAAGGCGGGGTAGGGGTTGTCTAGGAAGGGGTTGGAGGGAGGGGGTAAAGGGATGTTTTGTGTGCGAGGGGTTGGACTTCCTGAGGATGACGTGTGCGTGTTTGATAGGGTGAATGGAGACTAATGGTTTTTAATACTTGACGTGCTGTTGGGTCAGTGTGAGCAAAAGTAACATTATGAAGGGATTCAGGGGAAACCTGCAGGCCGGGGCCTTGAGTCCTGGGATTGGGAAAGTTACAGTGCGGCACTTGAAGGAGGGGTGTTAATGTTGCAGTTTAAAAATGTAGTGTAAGCAACCCTTCTGGCAAGACAGTGATGGAGTGAAATGATGGTGATAGTTTTTCTTTTTCGGGCCACCCTGCCTTGGGGGGAACGCCGGTGTGATAATAAAAAAAATTAAAAAAAAGTAATGCTGTTGACAATTTGACGTGGCGGCTGTTGTACAGGTTTATTACCGCCTCTGAATAAGTTGAATGCAGCCACTGAATCTACGATACAGCACTTAGGGCCACTGTCATCAATATGTTCGGTGTTGTTGTTTGGGTTTATAGGGTCGTAACAGCTCACGCGTTATCGAGCGTGTGGAGCCCTTACATGGGATACACGACCAGCCGGCACAGCTTCGAGTATAATACCCTTCCTGGAGAGATTCACACTTCTGGCTATGGCATCTCCGCTGGCATGTTGCAGCTACAACGTGCAGTTAATTAACACAGTGTTCTAAAAACACTGTTCATCGCAATGTGTTTACCTTAACAACGGCGTCTCCCATATTACAGTGTTTCAAGTGTCTCTATAACTCGGCGTTCTCCAAACATGGTGTTCTTAGAACATGGTTGTCTCCATAACACTGTTCTCCATAAAACGGTGTACATAAAAGGTGTTCCACACCATTTGTCTTCTCACAACCGGTAAATTTCCATTTACCCTTCGTGCCACCTGCAAAAGGGGGGGGGGAGGAGAAGGAAGGGGAAGGAGGGAGGGAGAAGGGGGGCTGGTGTCTCGATGCCGACGTAAGAAGAACGGAGCTAAATTCATTTCCTTGGAATCAACCAAACTACCTGCATTTCCGGCTCGTAAATCTCCCCGACCTCTGCCCCTAGCCCCACACACCTACCCCACCATCCATCCTTCCCCCACTCATCACCAACTACCATTACCTCCAACCAATGAATAAACGTGGGAGGGGCAAACCTTGTGTTGCTATCACAGTGTCTTGTGGATTTTTGGCGGGGGAGGGGGGATGGAGGAGAGGGAAGTAAGGGAGGGAGAGGGAAGGGGAAGGAGGGGGGTGGAGGAGAGGGGGAGAGGGCCAAGGTCAGTTCATTATTATGCATGAGCATTTCCTCTTGCCACTTTCACGGACACACACACACAACCACACAACACGCAGAGAGATCTTAGGCCGTATTTCTTTCGTCACAGAGTTGTCAGGTAATGGAATAGTCTGGAACGTGAGGTGTGGAGGCAGGATCAAGACATAGCTTTAAGAAGAGGTTATGATAACGCTCACGGAGCGTGGAGTGACAGTAGCGACTAATGAAAGAGGCCGGGACCAGGGGGCTATGAATCGACCCCTGAACCACAATTAGGGAGTGCAACAGGAACCAGAGCTGTGAATCGACCCTGCAAACCACAATATGTAAGTACACACACGATGAACTTTACAGAGTAGGCACACGAAGGACCGGGGTCCAAGGCGGTGACACCCGTGGCCGCGGAACAACAGATGGACAGAGACACTTGGCCGACAGGACGTTTGACGAAGGACAATTGGCCGAAATGACATGAGGACAAGCCTTTTGGCCGCCCCGAACGGACAACAAAAATTAGGTTAGGTTAGGTGATGAATGCCATTTCTCCGTCTCGGGAAATGTCGTTTGGCCCACTGTCGTCGGTGTGATAATGTCCGTTCTGCTAATATGTCGGTGTGAAAAAGTTGTTGGCACAAATTCCATCGGCCATCCGCCGCGGGGAGCCGGTTGATAGCAGTGAGTTGAACCCTTACTAAACAGAGAGCGGCTAAGTAATATTAGGGAAGAACATGGCAATGTACCTAGTTGAGGTGGCCAGAAGGGCCCCAACCCCCCCCCCCCCCCCCACCTCCCACTTCAGATCAAAGTTACTGGTCATGGTGTCAGTTAATGGACCAGGAGATTAGGGGCTAAAATGCTGGAAGCAGTAGTAATGGAGACTTCATGCACGACATATGGGAAGTCAACGACGAGTGAGGAGAGAGAGAGAGGAGAGAATGCCAGCGAGGTGGACCATGTGTTACCTGAACGGTTCCAAATATAATAAACAATAGATATGACAGGCCCTTTGGCACTAGCAATCACTTGGTCCTGAGTTTTCAAACCCTATGGAAATAACAGTGGAGAGTGAAGCAGCACAGGAAGGATGTGAGAAGCCAAACTTCAAAAGAGGGGACTACAGTTATGATGCAGTTACTGTATGACGTGCAGTGGGGAAGAGAATTAGAAGGAAAGACAGTGAATGAAATGAAGAACTGTGTGCCGCTAACAAAAATCTTCAAGTCTATCGACACAGAGCTACTACCGGAGGAAGTGAAAGTCGTAAATGTAGTCTCAGTTTTTAAGGAGACAGACAGAGCTATTACAAACCAGTGTCACTGATATGTAAAGTATGTGAAGTTATGGAGAAGATTAGCGGGGGAAAAGTGGTGGAACATCTAGAAAGGAGTGGGTTCATACATGGCAACCAACATGGCTTCAGGGAACGAAATTCCTGTCACAAACCTACTGGAGTTCTACGATAACCTACCTGGTAACAGAAGTAAAACAGGAGAGGGATGGCGTAAATTGGACTGTAAGGAATGATTTTGACACTGGTTACCACACATGAGACCGCCCACAAGTAGAGGAGGAGCCAGGAATAACAGGAAAAGCACTACAATAGCCTAAGGTATACTTGAGAGGAAAGGAAAAAAAAAGTGATTAGGGTCCGTGAAGAGGTGCCGAACGTGGGTAATAATTATTATAACAACAATAATATAAATAGTAATAATATATATAATTAATAATAGTTAATATACAATATTATACTACTAATAATAATAAACAATAATAATAAATAATGTTAAAAGTACAAAAGGGAAGAGCTGGGACAACCCACTGTTTCCCCTAAACATGTTTTTAATTGCACGGTTACTTTTATTGAGTCTTCTGCATGATGAAAACAAAAGGTAATCATAGCTCATCATGATCGGAATTACTTAAAGGCAATTATCGGGTTCCCGTTGGAAGGACAATTAAGAGGCTGCTGGTAACTCCCCCTGAGTCTGAATGCAGAGGCTGGGAAGAACCTGGTCTTTCATGTTGATAGAGGAAGACAGGGTGATGAAGATTAGAGGACAAGAGTGAGGAGGAGAGACGAGAGAAGAGAGAGAGTCCGAGAGAGAGAGAGAGAGAGGAGAGAGAGAGAGAAGAAGAGATGAGAGGAGAGACGAGGAGGAGCGAGAGACGAGGACTCATAGTCTCAGTGCCAGTTGTCAGCAAATACGCAGGTTGAAATGGAGAGGTTCCGGAAGTAAGAGTACGCGAAAATAGGTAAGCTGTAAATTTACTCTTAATATACCTTGACAGGTTTCGAGAGTCACCCAGATGATTTTTAAAGAACACCGGAGGGCAACACCGCAAACTACGAGTGTCACCTCATGAATGGGATGATGATACGTCAAGTCATCACAAAAGTGACAAACACCCAGACGAAAAATGCCTGGAAACTGGCTTAAATTAGCAACTTGGACGGTTTATCATACCCAAGTTGTTTGTCCAGCTTAGACACTGCCATCACGGTACACCATAGAATGGCAATAAATAATATATATTGAATCACTTCCATACCATTTACGCTTGTATGATATCATATATATATATTTATATATATATATATCTATACTATATATATTATTTATTTTATATCTATATATTTATTATATATATATCTATATATATATATGAATAAGATCAAGATAAACAAGGTGATTTCAGATATGCAACAACATCCACTGTGAAGAATAGGTGTAATTCAAGCGCTTTCGTGATACTCCACATGATCAATTATTGCTGTGAGTAGTCACGAAAGCGCTTGGGAAGTTCTCTTTCTTTCACAGTGGTTGTTTTGCATATCTGCAAATACCTGTTTACTGTGTCTTATTGCCATATATTATATATATAATATATATATATATTTATATATATATATATAGAATATATATATATATATATATATATATATATATCTATATATATATAATATATATATATATTATTATATATTACCTCTTGCATTAGCTGCATTAGATTAAAGAAGCCATTCAGGCCAGAAAATTTCCTTAAATATATATAATAACCGTACACGTGTGTCACTGTCCACATCTTGCTGGTTTCACTATACCTTGTTATACACTCAGCTCAAATTAAATGCAACCGAGTCGAGGAGAGAATGAAAGAGGTTACAGACATAACTGAAATTGAGAGGAAGCCAAAATACCTATTCTAATATGCAAAAGCCGGGGAAAATACATTTAGTGTCGGGGCATTGATTATAGAAGACGGACATACACTGACAACAACAAAGGAATGAGTGAAATACTCAAATCCCATTATTATTCTGCTCTCATTGTGTCATTAATCAGCCTAATGATTGGCGACCCAAATGAGTTCTTCATGACCGAGATGCAAGACACTACACACACTACTATTATTTCTGATATAACCCTAACTACATGATTCGAAGAGACATTGATTGCCATTCCAATACATCTCCGCCTGGCGCTGATCGTGGCAACTAACATTCATCAAGAATGGCAAGACAAACCCTTATCACGTACACTGGAGGAGCGTGGGCAATGGAGTCATCATCCCACAATGACTGAAAGCCACTGGTATAGCCTCACTTTATGAAGGCGACAGTACAACAATGGCAAATAACTATAGACCGATGGTACTGACGTCTCTCATTATCAAGAGTCACATGAAATCGAAGCAGCTGAACAATCCAGGTGAACATGGGTTCAGAACATGTCGCTCCTGCTGGACCAGAACTCAAAGAGTAATAGTAAACAAAACTAAAATCACGGGCTGCTATAGTGAAAACTTGCCCTCAGGGCACAGTACTCGCCACTTCTCTTTTCACTGTCAATATCCAACATAGAAAGAGAAATAAATTATAGCACTGTATCATCCTTTTCAGACGATACTAGAATCTGCATGAGAGTGACATCGATAGAAGACACAGTGAACCTCCAAGATTATTAAATCAAGTCTTTCAGTGGGCTCCTTGCAATACAATGTTCAATAACTACAAAGTTCACTTACTACACTGCAGAATGATTGAGAAATTAAAGACGATACGGAGTTCAAGACAAACTATAACCACTCAATAGAAACGCATGGTCTAATGTGAGAGACTGGGAGTGATAATGTCAGATCTCACTTTCACGAGTCATAACAATGTTATTACGAAATTGCCAAAAAAAAAAAAAAAAAAAATGATAGGTTGAAAAGTAAACCTTCAAAAAAAGAGATACCAAGCCTTGATGATACTCTTTAGGGATCACTCGTCGGTAGGTTAGAAAACTGCTGTGTGGAAACAGCCCCCTTCAGAACAAGTGAAAACAGAACGAGAACCTTCAGATAGTATAAATCAGCCAAGCACCTAGAAACTGCACTGGGAGTGTTTGAAGTCCCTAGGACTGTACTTCTTAGAATGTAGGCCGAAAGATAATCGGTAAATCTACACCTGAGAGACTGGAGGGTCTAGACCCCAACGTGCACACAAAAATCACTACATATGAACACAAGAGACTTGGCAGATGGAGCAAGATACCTCTGAGGTGACTACCTCCCCTCACCCAGGTAAGGTGTTAGGGGACAGTGAGGGAAGGTGTTGGGGTCGGTGAGGATCCTCCTCACTGTCTCATGGGTTGCCATTGATACCTTCTGCCTTGCCTCAGAGAATTTTCCCTTTTATCTGTTGCTGTTTTGCATTGTTGCACAGCTCCTGACGACGCACGAGAGTACGAAAAATCTAGAACTAAGGATTTCTATCCCCATGTGGCTTATTCTGTATTATACTGTACATAACGTAAATTTTGTTGCGTTCTACTGTACTTGGGATTTCAAATGGCCACTTCTTATGAAGGTGAATGGCTCTTGCTCCAAGGAACCAGAGCTATCCTCCAGGCGCTATATGACCATTATGAGTTTAGCGCTTCTCTATGAATTCAATATTGTACAAATAATAATAATAGTAATATAATAATTTTAATAATAATAATAATATAATATCAATTGCCACCATCTATTCATTTATACTTGGCGAGAATAAATTCCAAAACACAGATGGCAGCTGCCAGGTTACATGTGGTGGAGGTTGTGGAGTGGCTTATCTCAGGAGTGATTAGTGGAGTAACACTATCCTCGCCACCCAGTGAGCTTCTCCCCAATTAACCAACAACGATGCAACCTTCAGTAAGGTTAACACAGACCAGACGACACACGTAAGAGCTTCCAGGCGGTCGAGTTTCCCGAGACTTTCCAGAGGGTAGGCCAGCTGGTTGAAAGATGACCTATCATGAAGCTGTAAGGTAAACGATCATGAAGCAGTAATGGTAAACTATTCACTGAAGCAGTAAGGTAAACTATCACTGAAGCAGTAAGGTAAACTATCACTGAAGCAGTAAGGTAAACTATCACTGAAGCAGTAAGGTAAACTATCACTGACGCAGTAAGGGTATATATATGAAGCAGTTAAGGTAAAGTATCACGAAAGCAGTAAGGTAAACTAATCACTGAAGCGTAAGTACAAGTACAGTGCAGCGACACACTTTACCGGGAAGAAAGACATATATAAACGTTTTCAAGAGGACAGTGGGCAAGTGTTTATCAGAGGGCCTGTGACGGTCATGTAGGCGTTCACAGCGCTAGCACAAAGCGGGTTGACAGGGCAGCCAACACAAATGAGTGAGTGATTGGTTCCCAGCTGGTGGAGCACGTGGGGGACGAGGAGTGTCTGGTCCAAGCTGGTGGGTCAGTGAGGGAGGGCGGAGGGGTAGACTTCAGGAAGCGACCACTTGTTAAACCTAGTTATCAGGGATCGACCGGGCCTCAATGTTGACATCTTGCAGGAGATGGCGCAGTTCGGCCTCTTCAAGATTAACAGGAGAATTCTCACCGGGTCTGCGTCCCCCTTGAAACGATTCACTTACCAATATCCGGTATCTCTTACTGTATTTCCACTTACCAATTCCTTGTATCTCTTACTGTATTTCCACTTACAAATTATCCTTGTAAACTCGTACTGTATTTCCACTTATAACTTTCCTGTATCTCTTACTGTAATTTTCCAGTCTTACCAATTTTCCTGTATCTCTTTACTGTATTTCCACTTATCTCAAATTGCCTGTATCTCTTCTGTATTTCCCACTTTACCAAATTTCCTGTATCTCTTACTGTATTTCCCTTACCCAAATTTCCTGTATCTCTTACTGTACTTTCCACTTACCCAAATTTCCTGTATCTCTTACTGATTATTTCCACTTCCAAATTTTCCTGTATCTCTTATGTATTTTACACTTACCAAATTTCCTGTACTCTTACTGTATTTTCCTATTACCAACTTTCCTGTCTCTCTTACTGTATTTCCACTTACCAACTTTCCTTGTATCTCTTACTGTATTTCCACTTACCAAATTTCCTGTATCTCTTTACTGGTATTTCACTTACCAACTTTCTGTAATCTCTTTACTGTATTTTCATTACAAATTTCCGTATCTCTTACTGTATTTCCACTTACCCAATTTCCTGTATCTCTTGACTGTATGTCCACACTTACCAACTTTCTGTATCTCTTACTGTATTTCACTTACACTTCCCTTGTATGTCTTATGTATTTCCACTTACCAAATTTGTGTAAATTTACTGTATTGCAACTTTATCAACTTTCCCTGTATCTCTTTACTGTTATTTCACTTACCAATTTCTGTATTCTTACGTATTTCCATTACCAAATTTGCCTGTATCTCTTACTGTATTTCCACTTACCAATTTTCCTGTATCTCTTACTGTATTTCCACTTACCAAATTTCCTGTATCTCTTACTGTATTTCCACTTACCAATTTTCCTGTATCTCTTACTGTATTTCCACCTACCAAATTTCCTGTATCTCTTACTGTATTTCCACTTACCAAATTTCCTGTATCTCTTACTGTATTTCCACTTACCAACTTTCCTGTATCTCTTATGTATTTCCACTTTACCCAATTTTCCTGTATCTTCTTACTGTATTTCCACCTACCAAATTTCCTGTATCTCTTACTGTATTTCCCTTACCAAAATTTCCTGTATTCTCTTACTGATATTTCCAACTTACCAATTTTCTGTATCTCTACTGTATTTCCACTACCAAATTTCCTGTATCTCGTACTGTATTTCCACTTACCAAATTTCCTGTATCTCTTACTGTTTTCCACTTACAACTTTCCTGTATCTCTTAATTTATTTCGTCGCCGATGATTCCGGTGGATTATTCCCCCGCTCCCGAGGTCCTGTCTAAGACAAGAGCTCCTAAATTAGGATGTAGAAATATCACATGAAAAGATCTATTAGGAAGAGCCAGAAAATCGGGACAAGAACATATAACATTGCTAGGTTTGCAGGATTTACTAGCCATCTTTAATGTTTTACCAGATCAGAAAATATGATGACATTTCGAAATTAAAAGGTGGCCGGTGGCCTGGTGGCTAAAGCTCCCGTTCACACACCGGAGGGCCAGTTCGATTCCCGGCGGGTTGGAAAATTTCGACTCGTTTCCTTACCACCTGTTGTCCTGTTCACCTAGCAGCAAATAGGTACCTGGGTGTTAGTCTCGACTGGTGTGGGTCGCTCCCTGGGAGGACAAGATTAAGACCCCATGGAAATAAGTTCGAAGTCCTCGATGAGCACTGACTTTCGTGGGTTATCTGAGTGGCTAACCCCGGGGTTAAAAATCGAAACGAAAATCTTATCTTAACGATGACTATTTACCAAAAAACGTAATTAGGTTACATTAGTATCCACTGATGTACTATATTGCACAGTACACTACTAATGTTTTTGTGTACTTCTTTAAACTGCCGAAATATCCCTAACCATACGTGTTGAGAACTCGAATAATTTTCTAAATAGAAGATGGAAAGAGTACAAAGACTAAAGGGGCTCGTTTGGGAATTGCCGACCGTCTGGAGTATCAAACACTCCACTAGGCTGGAGGAATTTAGCCAGTGCTAAAACTCCCAGTATGTAAACTGACCTTCTGTAGTGACAAGGAAAACTGGAGGTTGCCAGAGCTACTGGAAGGAAAAAAGTGGCTGGGGATAAATAAAAGGAGAAAGGCTAGGGATGGTGTGAGGGGGCGAATAACAGGGAAAAAAGGGTGGGAGAAAGTGAGGAAAAAGAGGTGGCTGAACAGCGGACAAGGAGTAGATTGGAGAAGCCAAAACTACTCGGAAAGGGTAGAGAGTGGAAAGAATAAGTTGCGTGTGAAGGTAAAGGGACGGTAGGCAACGGAGAAAAAAAGAGGGGGGGGGTGACGGGGAAGTTGAGGTCGAGCCAGCAAACTCCCGGATGGATGCGGGTGTCCAGCAGCGACTTCACAATTACATTTCTTGCAATTGAGTGTCAGTCGCTCGTCAATTGTCCTGTGTTGGAAATTCATTTTGTCGAAAATGCTGCAGCTGGCAAATTTTTTTCCAGCGAGCGGGAACAAGGTGTATTGAATCAAAATACACGCACAGGAATACAAAAGTTTGTATGAATGTTTGGTAACTACTCGGAACACTGAGAAACACACACTCACACACAACACACACACACACACACACACACACACACACCACGGAGTCTATAAATATGAACCAACATACACAGAGAGATACTTTAAAGGGATTGAAGCATTCACTACACAACAGAGCGAAAAATTAATATAAAAGACCTGGGGAGTGTGATGTAGAGGAATCTCAATTTCAAAGATCACAACATTGTATCAATCGCATCTGCTGAAAAATGAAGGATGGATAATGAGAACCTTCAAACCTACGGATGGCCAAGCCCATGACACTCTTCAGTTCTTGTTCTATCTAGGCTGGAATTACTGCTGCACAGTAAGCGTCTTTTCAAGGCAGGTGAAATGCTGACCTCGAATATGTACAGAGAACCTTTACGGTACACATAACGGCGATGAAACACTAAAATTATGGGACGTTTGAAGTTCCTCAATCTGTACTCCCTAGGATAGCAGGCGGGGCGAGAGATTACATGAATATATTACACTTGGAATCCTAGAGGGACTAGTACCAAATTTGCACATGAAAATGACTCCTATGGAAAGCAAAAAGACTCGGCCAACGATGAAACATCCCGCCAATGAAAAGCAGGGACGCCACTTAACACGATAAGAGACAACACATTACGTGTCAGGGGCCCAAGACTGTTTTCAACTGCCTCCCAGGCATACATAAGGGGGGGATTACCAAATATACCCTGTCTGCCTTCAAGAAGGCGCTGGACAGGGCAACCTAAAGTTCAGTACTTGATTAGCCGGGCTTATGGTTCTTACGGCAGTTTACGTGTGGCCACCATTAAATGCCTGGTTGATCAGGCCCTGAGCCACAATGAGGCCTGGTCACAGACCGGACCGCGGGGGCGGCGGACCCCGAAATACTTTCGGTATACTCAGGTATTTTATTGTCCTGATGTACAAGTTCCATGCACCTTGGTTGACCTCGTGTAGCCGATAGGTGTTTAAACCTAACAAATCACCAACATTGATTTGTTAGGTGTAATAATAATGTTAATGTGAAAAAATATGGAGAGTTTTTGGACCGGGTGTGTGTGTTGACATGTGCCCGATAACACCTGCCTTCAAGACCCACTGCCCAGTAACTGCAGGTTGTGTACACATAACTCACACAAAACTAGCGGGGTTCATACTGTACACTCTTAAAAAGCTAGTCACTCTTACTGAGTGAGGAAAGTTTGGACTGTTTTTGGCCTGTGTAATTCCCCATTTACTTTTTAGTATGAAAGTGGTATAAATTAAAATACCGTTTTTCATTGCCGACATTTTTCTGTAAGTCCCTTGAAAACTAACTGAACAATTGTCCCATGTTGTTATCGTAATAAAACACTTATGAAGGGATACACGTTTAAACGTGCTTGTATATTTTAGGTTAGTCATCTCTCTGAAAGGTCTGAATTAGTTTGGACTGTACATGTTCCTAATGTATTCTTTTTACTGAAGAAGTTTTAATATTAGTTTCGACGTGATGCTTCTTTAGAACTGAATTATCACTTATTGCGCACTCTGCAATATCCAGTCGAGTGCACTGAGGGCAAAGGGTTGAGTTATGGAATATATGTGTAACCTTTCTCTGGATTGCACAGTGACCACCAGGCACCTGAGTTCCTCTTTTTCATTGGGTGTTTTGCCACTGTCTGCTAAGCCTCGGGTTTTATAATGGAGTGATTTGCTTCGTGAGAATCTAGACAAATCCCTTCTATGGAAGTTGGGAACCAATCCGAAGTCCTTAAACACTGACTGGTGGGTTAATCTGCCCCAAGCTCTTCACCCTAGCCTGTGTTCTCCATAACACGGTTTGCTCTCAATTAACAAGGTGTTCAGAGGCCCTGGTCAAGACTGGGGCCGCAGGGCGTTGACCTGAAAACCTTTACAGGTATAAGTGTATCTCCATAACATATTCTACATAACACGGTGTTCTCCTTAACACGTTGTATATACACTGTGTTGTTACCATAAAACGGTGTTCTCCACAACTCAGGTTTCTACATAACACAGTATTTTATATAACGGTTCTCCATAAACACGGTGTCCTCCATAACATGGTGATCTTCCGGCAACCCCGGAGTTTCTACATAACACGGTATTTGCCGAGAAAAGGCCTTGACCTGACTGACACCGTAATTAATTATTCATGTCAATCATAATCCATTCCTGAGTGGTCAGCCCATCCTATGCCCAGTATAGCTGAATGGATTCGCCTCTTCGACCGGACTCTCCACATATATACATAGATATACAACGGGTATACATTTACCCGTGTTCAGACTGACACAGATGATGTGCTGATGCGGGTCCATCTAACACTAAACAGACCCACAACTGACCCTTAGGGCAAGACCTTCGCCCCACACTCTTTCTCACTGTAATATCCAAATAGACAAGACATAAACATAGCACTGTATCATCCTTTTCAGACGTACTAGAATCTGCATGAGAGTGACACGATAGAAGACACAGGAACCCCAATTATTAAATCAAGTCTTTCAGGGTCCTTGCAATACAATTTTCAATAACTAAAATTATTTACACACTGCAGAATGATTGAAAAAATAAAAGGATGGGATTTCAAGACAAACTCAAACCACCAATAAACGCAAGTCTAATGTGGAGACCTGGGAGTGATAATGTCAGATCTCATTTTTCAACGAGCTAAAAATGTTATTATCAAAATTTGCAAAAAAAAAAAAAAATGATAGTTGAATTTTAAACCCTTTAAAAAAAATACCAACCATGTGATACTCTTTAGGTCCTCGTCCTGTAGGTTAAAAAATCTGGTGGTAACACCCCCTTCAAACAAGTGAAACGAAGAAACCTTCAAGATATTAAAAACTCAGCCAAGCACCTAAATGCGGGGGAGTTTTTTTGAAGCCCTAGAACTTATCCTTAAAATGTAAGCAAAGATCTCGAATCTACACCTGGGATAGGAGGGACTACCCCAAATTGCCACAAAAACATAATATGAAACAAGGACCGGGCAGAGGGTGCAAAATCCTCTGAGGGACTACCCCCCCTCCCCAGGTAAGGTGTTAGGGACAGGGGGAAGGTTTGGGGGGGTGAGGATCCTCCCACTGTTCAGGGTTTCCCATTGATACCTTCTCCCTTGCCTCAAAATTTTTCCCCTTTTTCTGTTGCTGTCTTGCTTTTGACAGCTCCGACGACGCACGAGAGTACAAAAATCTAGAACTAAGGATTTCTACCCCCATGTGGCTTATTCTGTATTATACTGTCAAACTAAATTTTGTTGCGTTCATTGTCCTTGGATTTCAAATGGCCACTCTTATAAGGTAATGCTCTTTCTCCAAGGAACCCCGACTATCCTCCAGGCGCTAATGACCATTATGGTTTTGCGCTTCTTATGAAATTTAATATTGTACAAAAAATAAACAGTAAAAAATAATAATAATAATAAAATAATAATAATAAATCAAAATTGCCACATCTTTCATTTAAATTGGCGAGAAATAAAATTTCCAAAAAACAATGGGAAAGCTGCCCGGGTTACATGTGGTGGAGGTTGTGGAGTGGCTTATCTCAGGAGTAATTAGTGGAGTAACACTATCCTCGCCACCCGTGGCTTCTCCCCAATTTAAACCCAAAAACGATGCAACCTTCATAAGGTTTTAAAACAGACCAGACGACACACGTCAAGAGCTTCCAGGCGGTCGACGTCCCGAGACTTTCCAGAGGGTAGCCAGCTGTCTGAAGATGAACTATCACTGAAGCAGTAAGGTAAACTATCACTGAAGCAGTAAGGTAAAGTACCAGTAACTGCGACACACTTTACCGGAAGAAATATATAAACGTTTTCAAGAGGACAGTGGGCCAAGTGTCTAATCAGCCGGGCTGTGACGGTCATGTAGGCGTGCAGGCCGCTAGCACCAACAGCCTGGTTGATCAGGCAGCCAACACAAATGAGGTGAGTGATTGGTCCCAGCTGGTGGAGGCAAGTGAGGGGAGAGAGTGTCTGGTCCCAGCTGGTGGAGACAAGTGAGGGAGGGACGGGAGGGGTAGACTTCAGGAGCGACCACTTGTTAAACCTGGTTTAATCCAGGGATCGACCGGCCTCACTGTTGACACTTGCAGAAGATGGCGCAGCTCGGCCTCTTCAAGATTAAGGAGAATTCTCACCGGGTCTGCAGTCCCCCTTGAACGATTCACTTACCAACTTTCCTGTATCTCTTACTGTATTTCCACTTATCAACTTTCCCTGTATCTCTTACTGTATTTCCACTTACCAATTTTCCTGTATCTCTTACTGTATTTCCACTTACCAATTTTCCTGTATCTCTTACTGTATTTCCACTTACCAATTTTCCTGATCTCTTACTTATTTCCACCCACCAAATTTTCCTGTAATCTCTTACTGTAGTTTCCACAGTCCATGGTGGCAGGGTGCTCCTCTTACTGTATTTCCACTTAACCAACTTTCCCTGTACTCTTACTGTATTTCCACTTACCAATTTTCCTGTATCTCTTACTGTATTTCCACCTACCAAATTTCCTGTATCTCTTACTGTATTTCCACTTACCAAATTTCCTGTATCTCTTACTGTATTTCCACTTACCAACTTTCCCTGTATCTCTTAATATATTTCGTCGCGATGATTCCGTTGGATTATCGCTCCCGAGGTCCTGTCTAAGACAAAGACCTCCTAAATTAGAGTAGAAATATCACATGAATAAGATCTATTAGGAAGACCCAGGAAAATCGGGACAAGAACATACTAAACATTGCAGGTTTGCAGGATTTACTAGCCATCTTACATGTTTACCAGACAGAAAATATGACTGACATTTCGAAATCTAAAGGTGGCCCGGTGGCCTGGTGGCTAAAGCTCCCGCTTCACACGCGGAGGGCCCAGGTTCGATTCCCGGCGGGTGGAAACATTTCGACACGTTTCCTTACACCTGTTGTCCTGTTCACCTAGCAGCAAATAGGTACCTGGGTGTTAGTCGACTGGTGTGGGCGCATCTCTGGGGACAAGATTAAGGACCCCAATGGAAATAAGTTAAGACAGTCCTCGATGACGCACTGACTTTCTTGGGTTATCCTGGGTGGCTAACCCCCCGGGGTTAAAAATCCGAACGAAATCTTATCTTAACGATGACTATTTACCAAAAACGATACATTAGTGTTACATTAGTAACACTGATGTACTATACCTGGAGTTTACCTGGAGAGAGTTTCGGGGGTCAACGCCCCCGCGGCCCGGTCTGTGACCAGGCCTCCTATATTGCACTGTACTGTACAATGTATTGTGTACTTCTTTAAATGCGAAAGCCCTACCAATACGTGTTGAGAACTCGAATAATTTTCTAAATAGAAGACTGGAAAGAGTACAAAGACTAAAGTGGCTCGTTGGGAATTGACGACCGTCTGGAGTATCAAACACTCACTAGGCTGGAGAATTTAGCCAGTGCTAAAACTCACCAGTATGTAAACTGGACCTTCTGGTAGTGACAAGGAAAAACTGGAGGTTGCCAGAGCTACTGGAAGGAAAAGTGGGCTGGGGATAAATAAAGGGAGAAAGGTTGGGAGGTGAGAGGGCGAATAAAGGGAAAAAAAGGTGGGGAAAGTGAGGAAAAAAGAGGTGGTGAAAGCGACAAGAGATAGATTGGAGATAGCCAAAACTACTCGAAAAGGGTAGAGAGTTGGAAAGAATAAGTTGCGGTGAGTAAAGGGAGGTAGGCAAAGGGGAGAAAAGGGGGGGGGGTGACGGAAGTGGAGGTCGACGCCAGCAACTCCCTGGATAGATGCGGGTGTCCAGCAGCGACTTCACAATTACTTTCTGCAATTGAGTGTCATCGCTCCGTCACTGTCTGTGTTGGAAATTCATTTTGTCGAAATGCTGCAGCTGGCAAATTTTTATTCCAGCGAGCGGAACAAGTGTAGAATCAAAATAAACGCACAGGAATACAAAAGTTTGTATGAATGTTTGGTAACTACTCGGAACACTGGAGAAACACACAACACACACACACACACACACACACACACACACACACACACACACACACACACACCACGGAGTCTATAAATATGAACCAACATACACAGAGAGAATACTTTAAAGGGATTGAAGCATTCAACTACACAACAGAGCGAAAAATTAATATAAAAGACCTGGGAGTGATGATGTCAGAGGATCTCACTTTCAAAGATCACAACATTGTATCAATCGCATCTGCTAGAAAAATGACAGGATGGATAATGAGAACCTTCAAAACTAAGGATGCCAAGCCCATGACACTCTTCAGGTTCTTGTTCTATCTAGGCTGGAATACTGCTGCACAGTAAAGCGTCTTTCAAGGCAGGTGAAATTGCTGACCTAGAATATGTACAGAGAACCTTTACGGTACACATAACTGCGATGAAACACCTAAATTATTGGGAACGTTTGAAGTTCCTCAATCTGTACTCCCTAGAAAGCAGGCGGGAGAGATACATGATTATATACACTTGGAAAATCCTAGAGGGACTAGTACCAAATTTGCACATGAAAATGACTCCCTATGAAAGCAAAAGACTCGGCAAACAATGAAACATCCCTCCAATGAAAAGCAGGGACGCCACTAGCACGATAAGAGACAACACATTAAGTGTCAGGGGCCCAAGACTGTTCAACTGCCTCCCAGCATACATAAGGGGGATTACCAATATACCCCTGTCTGCCTTCAAGAAGGCGCTGGACAGGCACCTAAAGTCAGTACTTGATTAGCCGGGCTATGGTTCGTACGGCAGTTTACGTGTGGCCACCATTAACAGCCTGGTTGATCAGGCCCTGAGCCACCATGAGGCCTGGTCACAGACCGGACCGCGGGGGCGCTGACCCCCGAAATACTTTCCAGGTATACTCCAGGTATTTATGACCTGATGTACAAGTTACATGCAGCCTTGTTGACCCTCGTGTAGCCGATAGGTTTTAAACCTAACAAATCAACTAACATTGATTTGTTAGGTGTAATAATAATGTTAATGTGAAAAAAATGGAGAGTTTCTTTTGACCGAAAAGTCCGGGTGTTTGTCTGACATGTGCCTATAACACCTGCCTTCAAGACCACTGCCCAGTAACTGCAGGTTGTGTACACTAACTCACACAAAACTAGCTACATACTGTACACTCTTAAAAAGCTAGTCACTCTTACTGAGGAGAAAAAGTTTGGACTGATTTTGGCCTGTGTAATTCCCCATTTACTTTTTAGTATGAAAGTGGTAATAATTAAAATACCGTTTTTCATGCGACATTTTCTGTGAGTCCCTTGAAACTAACTGAACAATTTTCCCATGTTGTTATCTTAATAAAACAACTTATGAAGGGATACAAGTTTAACGTGCTTGTATATTTTAGGTTAGTCATCTCTCTGAAAGGTCTGAATTAGATTTGGACTGTACATGTCCTAATGTATTATTTTTACTGAAGAAGTTTAAATATTAGTTTCGACGTGATGCTTCTTTAGAACTGAATTATCAACTTATGCCGCACTCTGCACTATTCCAGTCGAGTGCACTGAGGCAAAGGGGTCTGGAGTTATGGAATATATGGTTACCTTTCTCTGATTGCACAGTGACCAACATGCACCTGAGTTCTCTCTTTTCATTGGGTGTTTTTGCACTGTCTGCTAAGCCTCTTGTTTTAATATGGAGTGATTTTGGTGAGATCTTGAGACAAATCCCTCTAGAATTTGGGACCAATCCGAGTCCTTAAACACTGACTGGTGGGTCTAATCTGCCCAAGCTTCTTCACCCTCTCCTGTGTTCTCCATAACACGGTGCTCTCCATAACAAGGTGTTCAGAGGCCTGGTCACAGACTGGGCCGCAGGGCGTTGACCCCTGAAACCCTCTACAGGTATAAGTGTTCTCCATAACATATTCTCCATAACACGGTGTTCTCCATAACACGTTGTATATAACACTGTGTTCTACATAACACGGTGTTCTCCACAACACGGTTTTCTACATAACACAGTATTTTACATAACAGTGTTCTCCATAACACGGTGTCCTCCATAACATGGTGATCTCCGCAACACGGTGTTCTACATAACACGGTATTTGCCGAGAAAAGGCCTTGACCTGACTGACACCGACTAATTAATTATCATGTCAATCATAATCCATCCTGAGTGGTCAGCCATCTCATGCCCAGTATAGCTGAATGGATTCGCCCTCTCTCGACCGGACTCTCCACAATATACATAGATATACACGGGTATACATTTACCAGTGTTCAGACTGACACAGACTGATGTGCTGATGCGGTCTTCAACACACTAAACAGACCCACAAACTGACCCTAGGGCAAGAACCAGCAAAACATTACTCAGTGTTTATTTACTGGATGTGCTTCTGTGGGCTGTTGAACCAGGCTCCTCACTGAGACTTACAGTGTGGAAGTTCCTTGAATTTGACGTGGTGGTGTACATTCCTTGGAGCCGACATGATGGTGTACATTCCTTGGAGCTGACGTGGTGATGTACATTCCTTGGAGTTGACATGGTGATGTACATTCCTTGGAGCTGACGTGGTGATGTACATTCCTTGGAGCTGACATGGTGATGTACATTCCTTGGAGCTGACATGGTGATGTACATTCCTTGGAGCTGACGTGGTGATGTACATTCCTTGGAGCTGACATGGTGATGTACATTCCTACATTCCTTGGAGCTGACGTGGTGATGTACATTCCTTGGAGCTGACATGGTGATGTACATTCCTTGGAGCTGACATGGTGATGTACATTCCTTGGAACTGACATGGTGATGTACATTCTTGGAGCGACATGGTATGATTCCTGAGCTGACATGAGGTGTAATCCTTGAGCTACATGGTGAGTACATTCCTTGGAGCTGACATGATGGTGTACATTCTTGGACTGAATGGTGGTGTACATTCCTTGGAGCTGACATGGTGATGTACATTCCTTGGAGCTGACATGATGGTGTACATTCCTTGGAGCTGACATGGTGGTGTACATTCCTTGGAGCTGACATGGTGGTGTACATTCCTTGGAGCTGACATGGTGGTGGTGTACATTAGAAATAAATGGTATAAAATACCGACACAATGGAAAAATAAACACTTAAGCAGTATAAAGTGATTCTTTATTGACAACGTTTCACCCACACAGTGGGCTTTATCAAGTCACAAACAGATCTACCTGTTCAATGCTCTCTGACTGAACAAGTATTTTCTAAACTCCACTATCCTCGTCACTTCATTAGAGACTGCAGACGACGGGCATTAAACATCTTCAACACACCCAGAGAAGACACTGCCGAGAAGAGATACATAGTCCTCCCCACCAACTCCATTGCCAAACACGTTTCCATCTTTTCCAATACCTAATTCCAAGTATCTACCTCCACATCCACCACCATCAAGGACATTACTAGTAATGGACAGGACAAGCTTCAATCCTTTGCAGGGGTATACATAATCCCTTGTAATGACTACAGAAACGCAAGACTTATCTCCAGAGAAGAAAACACTCAATACCGAAGAATCCTGGAATCATCACTTATCTGTATAACCAACAACTTCAACCAAAACAACGGCTTCTATAACATAGCCGAACCCCTTGCCAAGAAATTTTATCATTATCCCACATAAGAACACAAGAACGGAGGAACACTGCAGGTCTACTCACATACTTGTCCAATCTCTTTTTAATTAAAACTGTCCAAAGTCCTAGACTCTATCACCCTACTCGGAAGACTGTCACATGCAGGTTCAGATACAACCTACCCAGCATTCTCCACCTGACTCCATCCTATAAATACTCACGTACCTTTCACCCAGGTAGATCTGTTTGTGACTTGATAAAGCCCACTGTGTGGGCGAAACGTTGTCAATAAAGGATAACATTATACTGCTTATGTGTTTATTTTTCCACGGTTGTGTACATTTATGTACATTCTTTGGAGCTGACGTGGTGGTGGTGTACATTCCTTGGATTTTGTCAACAGTACTGCCTGCTTGAATCTGAGACAGAGGTTTGTGAGTGTCGGCCTACGTGCCAGGGGAGTCACGTGACCTGAGGCTTGGTCAGGAAACCTCCCTATGTTGCTAGGAACTACATATAAGTATACTACACAAGTAATGCTGTTGACAATTTGACGTGGCGGCTGTGTACAGGATTATTACCGCCTCTGATTAAGATGAATGAGCCACTGAATCTACGATACAGCACTTAAGGGCCACTGTCATCAATTATGTTCGGTGTTGTTGTTTGGGTTTATAGGGTCAGTAACAGCTCACGCCGTATCGAGCGTGTGGAGCCCTTACATGGGACACACGACCAGCAGGCACAGCTTCGAGTATAACTACCATTCCCTTGAGATTCAAAACTTCTGGCCTACTGGCATCTACGCTGGCATGTAGCAGGCCTACAACGTGCAGTTAATTAACACAGTGTTCTAAAAAACACTGTTCATAGCAATGTGTTCTACCATAACACGGCTGTCTCCATATTACAGTGTTCTCCATAGTGTTCTCTATAACTCGGCGTTCTCCATAACATGGTGTTCTCTAGAACATGGTGGTCTCCATAACACTGTTCTCCATAACACGGTGTTCCACATAACAAGGTGTTCCACACATTGTCTTCTCCACAACACGGTAAATTTCCATTTACCCTTCGTGCACCCTGAAAAAGGGGGGGGGAGAGGAAGGGGAAGGGGGAGGAAAAGGGGGTGGCTGTTCTCAAATGCCGACGAAAAAACGGGCTAACTTCCATTTCCTTGGATCAAACCAAACTACCTGCCATTTCCCGGCTCGTAAATCTCCTCGACTCTGCCCCTACCCACACACCCCCCCCACCATCCATCCCTTCCCCCACTCACTCACCAACTACCACTTACCTCCACCAACATGAATAACGAGGGAGGGGCAAACCCTTGTGTTGCTATCACAGTGTCTTGAGTCATTTTTGGCGGGGGAGGGGGGGGGGGGAGAGGGGGGGAAAAGGGAAGGGGAAGGGGAAGGGAGGGGGGGGAGGAGGGGGAGGGGGGGGGGAAGGCTTTCATTGATTATGCATGCATTTCCTCGGGCATCTTAGGGGACACCACACACACACACACACACACACACAGCAGGAGATTTTAGGAAGTATTTCTTTAGTCACAGTTTTGTCAGGAAGGGAAACCCCTGGAAAGGAGTGGTGAGGCAGGATCAATCATAGTTTTAAAAGAGGTAGAAAAAAGCTCACAGAGCGGGGAGTGACCCAGTAGCGACTAATGAAGAGGCGGGACCAGGGGCTATGAATCGACCCCTGCAACCACAATTAGGTGAGTACACACAGGAACCGGGAGCTGTGAATCGACCCCTGCAACCACAAATGTAATACAAAACACCGATGACTCAGAGAGGCACACAAAGACCGGGGCCCCAAGGCGGTGACACCCGGGCCGGACAGATGACAGACACTTGGCCGACAGACGTTTGACCGAAGGACAATTGGCCGAAAGGACATTGAGCCGACAGCCTTTTGGCCGAACGGACAACAAAATTAGGTTAGGTTAGGTGATGAATGCCATTTCGTCCGTTCGGTGAAATGTCCGTTTGGCCAACTGTCCGTCGGTGAAATGTCCGTTCTGCTAAATATCCGTCGGTGAAATGTCTGTTGGCCAAATTTCCATCGGCCATCCGCGCGGGAGCCGGTGATAGCAGTGACGTTGAACCCTTCACTAAACAGAGAGCGGCTAAGTATATGAGGGAAGCAACAGAGCAATGGTTAACCTAGTTGAGGTGGCCAAAGGGGCCCCCAAACAGAGCAATAAAATTTTAGTCAGGGGTCAGTGAATGGACCAGAATTTAGGGCTAAAATCTGGAAGCATAAGAGAATTTCATGCACCGACTACTGGGAAGAAAAACGAGAGAGAGAGAGAGAAGAGAAGCCAGCGAGGCTGGACATGTGTTCCCCGAACGTTCCAATAAAATAATATGACAGCCCTTGGCACTACAATCACTTGGTCCTGAGTTTTTTCAAACCCTATGGAAATAACAGTGAGAGTGAACACACGGGAAAGGGATGTGGAACAAACTTCAAAAGGGGACTACATTATGAGCTTTACTGTATGAGGCATGGGAAAGAATTAGAAGGAAAGACAGTGAAGAAATAAGAACTGTGTGCCGCAACAAAAATTTTCAAGTCTATCGACACAGAGCTACACCGGAGGAGTGAAAGTCAAATTAGTCTCAGTTTTTAAGGGAGACAGACAGAGCAAATACAAACCATGTCACTGATATTAAAGTATGGAATTAGGAAAAGTTTAGCGGGGAAAAGTGGGGGAACATCTAGAAAGGAGGGGTTCATACATGGCAAACCCAAAATGGCTTCAGGGAAAAAATTCCTGTCACAAACTACTGGGGTTTACGATAACCTACCTGGTAACAGAAGTAAAAAAAGAGGGATGGGGAAATTGGACTGTAAAAAGATCTTGACACAGTACCACAATGAGACTGCCCAAGCAGAGAGGAGCCCCGGGAATAACAGAAAAGCACACAAGCATCAAGGAATACTTGAGAGGAAAGGAAAAAAAAAGTGATAGTCCGTGAAGAGTGCCGGATGGGGGCATATGACTAGTGTTTTTTCCCCAAGGATCATATAGGCCCTGCGTTTCTTTTATACGAACGACGAACCGCACCCAGGCTATCAGGGGAACCTATTTAGTTCCCTCTTAAGAAACTAGGGGCTACTGGGGAATCCCTCTTTCGTATGATGGAAAGCTGTTAATAATCTTGGGTTCCTTACACTAATTAATTTTTTCATGCAAATCATGGGAAGCCTCTCTTTACTGGGGTATTTTGGGAAACAAATTTCCTTCTTTTTCAGGTATAAATATGATGTATCTGTCTTGGGCTTTGTTCCCAAAGGGGTATAGATCAAGGGGCTTCAAACGTTCCCAGAAATTTGGTGCTTGACTGAACTAGACATGCAGTGAAGGTTCTCTTACATTCTCTAGAGCGTAATTTCGCGGCCTAAAAGGGGGCCCCAGTAACACATATTCCAGCTTAGAACAAGGACTTAAAAAAGGGTCACACTGGGTTGCCTCCCTTGTTTTAAGGGTTTCCCTTTCATCCTATCAGTTTCTTCGCGGGTTGATAATACCTATTCGATTAATTGGGGTCAGATCCTCTAAACATTTTTTTACTCCTAAATCCCCACATATTTTATTGCTCATTGATTTGGATAATTTGGGAATACTCAGTTCTAGCTTTTATTTTTTTTCAAATTTCCCCTAACTGAGTAACTTAAATTTCTCCTTGTTTTAACATCAATTGTCTTGAATTGGGGGAAATTGACTTTATTTACGATCAGTTGATGTTGTTGTTGGGGCTGCTGTTGTAGCCGATCGCTAGAGCACTCGCCACACACGAGGGCCGATTCGAATTTCCGTACGGGTGGAAAAAATTAGGGCGTTTTTCCATAAGATATTTCTTCTCTGTTCACCCATCAGTATAAAATGAGTACTTTTGGGGTTAGCGACTGGGGTGGGGCGCATCCCGAACAAAACTGCCTAATTTTTCCCGAAAGCTCACTAAGAAGGCTTTTTATATAGCAGTATGTCATTGATGTCAGCTAGACTTATACCTTGTACATGTACTTGTAGTAATCAGATATAATTATTAAATTATATTTTTTGGTGCTAATGCTGTCGTCGTGTTGGTCTACGTTTTGGGGTTTTTCGTCGGGCAATATTGGAGTCTGTGTTGGGGGCTACCCCCCAGTCTGTTTTGGGGCTGCTGTTTGCGTAAAAGACGCACATTCGCCGCTATTTCACCCTAACAGTTCATCTTCATGCTGTCCGCAAACCACCCCTTCCCAAAACCTACCCAACCACCCATCCACCACCACCATCCCAACTACCCCCCTCCACTACCATCCCCAATCACCTCCTCACCACCCCCATCCCCCAACTACCTCCTCCCCCACCACCCCAAAAAACCTCCTCCACCCCCACATCTCCCAACTACCCCCTCCGCACAATCCCCACCCCCCCCTCCAGCACTATCCCCACCGCCCCCGTACCAACATCCTCCCCCCCTCACCACAACCTCCCCCCCTAATGGTGCTGTGAACTGTGAACACAACTCTCTCTCTCACTCCCACTCTCTCACCACACACACAACAAACACAAACACAACACACACACACACCACACGCACACACACACACACACACACACACACACACACGACACACACACGCATACACAACACACACACACATACATACACACACACCTACCTACTCTTAGGAACTCAAATGTCTCTCAAATGACCTAATGTCTCACCCCGAGGAGATAAAATACGCCGTTGAACACATACATACACACACACACACACACACACACACGCATACACAACACACACACACATACATACACATGAAGATTGGGGAAGGGCAAAGAAGACCGCAGACGGAGTACAGTCTAGGGGGCCAGAGACTACAAACCTCACTTAAGGAAAAAGATCTTGGGGTGAGTATAACACCAGGCACATCTCCTGAAGCGCACATCAACCAAATAACTGCTGCAGCATATGGGCGCCTGGCAAACCTCAGAACAGCATTCCGACATCTTAATAAGGAATCATTCAGGACCCTGTACACCGTGTACGTTAGGCCCATATTGGAGAATGCGGCACCAGTTTGGAACCCACACCTAGCCAAGCACGTGAAGAAACTAGAGAAAGTGCAAAGGTTTGCAACAAGACTAGTCCCAGAGCTAAGAGGTATGTCCTACGAGGAGAGGTTAAGGGAAATCAACCTGACGACACTGGAGGACAGGAGAGATAGGGGGGACATGATAACGACATACAAAATACTGAGAGGAATTGACAAGGTGGACAAAGACAGGATGTTCCAGAGATTGGACACAGTAACAAGGGGACACAGTTGGAAGCTGAAGACACAGATGAATCACATGGATGTTAGGAAGTATTTCTTCAGCCATAGAGTAGTCAGTAAGTGGAATAGTTTGGGAAGCGATGTAGTGGAGGCAGGATCCATACATAGCTTTAAACAGAGGTATGATAAAGCTCACGGCTCAGGGAGAGTGACCTAGTAGCGATCAGTGAAGAGGCGGGGCCAGGAGCTCGGACTCGACCCCCGCAACCTCAACTAGGTGAGTACAACTAGGTGAGTACACACACATACACACAACACACACACACCCCACACACACACACACACACACACACACACACACACACACACCACACACCACACACACACACACACACACGAGGAGAATTAAATCAGAAGAGGATCAGGCAGGACTTAAAAGAGACCTGGACAGACTGGACACCTGGTCCAACAACTGGCTTCTCGAATTTCAACCCTGCCAAATAGAAAGTCATGAAGATCGGGGAAGGGCACAGAAGACCGCAGACAGAGTATAGGCTAGGTGGCCAAAGACTGCAAACCTCGCTCAAGGAGAAAGATCTTGGGGTGAGTATAACAACGAGCACTTCTCCGGAAGCACACATCAACCAGATAACTGCTGCAGCATATGGGCGCCTGGCAAACCTGAGAACAGCGTTCCGATACCTTAGTAAGGAATCGTTCAAAACACTGTACACCGTGTACGTCAGGCCCATACTGGAGTATGCAGCACCTGTTTGGAACGCGCATTTGATCAAGCACGTCAAGAAATTGGAGAAAGTGCAAAGGTTTGCGACAAGGTTAGTTCCAGAGCTAAGGGGAATGTCCTATGAAGAAAGGTTAAGGGAAATCGGCCTGACGACACTGGAGGACAGGAGGGTCAGGGGAGACATGATAACGACATATAAAATACTGCGCGGAATAGACAAGGTGGACAAAGACAGGATGTTCCAGGGAGGGGACACAGAAACAAGAGGTCACAATTGGAAGTTGAAGACTCAGATGAGTCAAAGGGATGTTAGGAAGTATTTCTTCAGTCATAGAGTTGTTAGGCTGCTTAGGCAGTGGAATAGCCTAGAATGTGACGTAGTGGAGGCGGGAACCATACATAGTTTTAAGACGAGGTATGATAAAGCTCATGGAGCAGGGAGAGAGAGGATCCAGTAGCAACCGGTGAAGAGGCGGGGCCAGGAGCTAAGACTCGACCCCTGCAACCACAAGTCGGTGAGTACAAATAGGTGAGTACACACACACACGCAACATTCTCCTGGGAATTTTAACACAGGTTACAAAATATTGGCACTAACAGCTATCGCAGACTGGACGATTGATGGAGGTGTGAACTGTTGGTTAAGCAAGAGAGAGAGAGAGAGAGAGAGAGAGAGAGAGAGAGAGAGAGAGAGAGAGAGAGAGAGAGAGAGAGAGAGAGAGAGAGAGAGAGAGAGAGAGAGAGAGAGAGAGAGAGAGAGAGAGAGAGATTTAATCATTGCGTTCAGGAGATCATTTTATCAAACACAAGAATAATCCCGGCAAGTACTGGCGTTCCTTATACACATTCCCGTCCTCCCCCCATCCCCTGGATGCGACCCGGAGCCTTCGGTTATCATGCAGGCACCTGTTTTTAGTGCTAAGTGGGCAGGGGTGGGATAGCGGGCCTCCAGCAGCAACAGCCTTGTGGATCAGGCTAATAATAGAGGAGCCTGGCCCAAGGCCGGGCTCCGGGAGTAGTAAGACTCTCGCAAGTCATCAAAGGTATATCAAAGGTATCAAACGGGCAGCAGCTGGGGTGCACGGAGAGTATCCAGTATGCTTCACCCTGCAAGGCAATCGAACCTCGAAGACAATGATTGTAGAGTGAAGGTTTTCACCACTAAGGTACACAGGATAATTATCTTTTTTGTTTTTGCCCGGGAAGGGGTATTTTGGAGTATTCTGGGGTATTCTTGTCGGTGACGGCAGACGTTAAAAAGTGACGTGGTCGTTGAAGTCGTACACGGAGGGATGAGGAGGTTGTACGCGGAAGGGGAAGTAGTACATGGAGGGGAAGAAGTCGTACATGGAGGGGAAGTCGTACACGGAGGGGGGAAGACGTACATGAAGGGGAGGAAGTCGTACACGCAGGGGGAAGAAGTCGTACATGGAGGAGAGAGTGAAGTCGTACACGGAAGGGGAGGGTGAAGTCGTACACGGAGCGGGGAAGGGAGGGTGAGGGTTCTAATTATCCAGCCTATCAATTTCTTTGTGGTTGTGAAAGTAACACTTATGATCCTAGAAGGTGAGATTCTCTGACATAATAACTCCCAGGTTTCTCACATTAGTCTCGTGCTCTACTGAGAGATACGAATTTGTTTTATACTCCATTCCTGTCTTTATTTCCTCAATCTTACCACAACTTAGTAACTGAAACTTGTCCTCACTGAACACCACACTGTAGTCAGTGGCCCACTGGAAGACTTCGTTTGTATCGGCTTGGAAATTTGTCGTGTCCTCTGTGGATGCAATTTCCCTACAAATTCTGGTATCATCTGCAAAGGATGATACAGTGTTATAATTTCTGACTGTCTATGTTGGATATGAGAAAGAGAAAGAGACGGGGACCAGCACTGTGAATTCTTCACTATGGTAGCCTCCGACTCCACGCGGAATGTTGGGGTAATGCTCAGTGAGTGAAGCAGTCACTCGAGGGACGGGTGAAGTAATCCCTCAAGGGATGGGTAGGTGGAACAGTAGCGCGCGTGCGAATGAGGTATCACATTGGGCACCTGTGACGAGCGGGGTCCCACAGGGGTCAGTCCTAGGACCAGTGCTATTTTTGGTATATGCGAATGACATGATGGAAGGGATAGACTCAGAGGTGTCCCTGTTCGCAGATGATATGAAGTTAATGAGGAGAATTAAATCAGATGAGGCTCAGGCAGGCCCTCAAAGAGACCTGGACAGACTGGACACCTGGTCCAGCAACTGGCTTCTCGAATTCAACCCTGCCAAATGCAAAGTCATGAAGATCGGAGAAGGGCAAAGAAGACCGCAGACAGAGTATAGGCTAGGTGGCCAACGACTGCAATCCTCGCTCAAGGAGAAAGATCTTGGCGTGAGTATAACACCGAACACGTCTCCGGAAGTACACATCAACCAGATAATTGCTGCAGCATATGGGCGCCTGGCAAACCTGAGATTAGCATTCCGATACCTAAGTAAGGAATCTTTCAAGACACTACACCGTGTACGTCAGGCCCATGCTGGAGTATGCAGCACCTGTTTGGAACCCGCACCGGGTCAAGCACGTTAAGAAATTAGAGAAAGTGCAAAGGTTTGCGACAAGGTTAGTTTCAGAGCTAAGGGGAATGTCCTATGAAGAAAGGTTGAGGGAAATCGGCCTGACGACACTTGAGGAGAGGAGGGATAGGGGAGACATGATAACGACATACAAAATACTGCGTGGAATAGACAAGGTGGACAGAGACAAGATGTTCCAGAGAGGGGACACAGTAACAAGAGGTCACTCTTGGAAGCTGAAGACTCAGATGAGCCAAAGGGATGTTAGGAAGCAGTTCTTCAGTCACAGAGTGGTCAGGAAGTGGAACAGTCTGGCGAGCTATGTAGTGGAGGCAGGAACCATACATAGCTTTAATTAAGACGAGGTATGATAAAGCTCATGGAGCAGGGAGAGAGAGGACCTAGTAGCGTTCAGTGAAGAGCTGAGTCTCGACCCTTGCAATTACAATTAGGTGAGTACAATTAGGTGAGTACGACGCACACGCATACAAACGCGCACTCACCCACACACAGTTTAGTGAATCAACCGTCAATACGCCCCAAGAACTTATATAAAATTAAGTCCTTTCTAAAATTTTCCCTTATACGTTTAAAGATATATTTTTCTCATTAATGTTAATGTAAAAATTAATTTTGTACCAAAAGAACCTTGGAATACTTACCTAACCTTATTATAACAAGCGCAGTTTAATTTAGCCTAATCCAACTAAATATATTTTAAATAATTTTTTTCCGTTACGTTCAAAATTATTTTTACGAAATTATTGCATACAAAACTTGTCGCTTGCCTTATTCGGCAACATGAGAGTTGCTATTTAAGCCAAAATCGAAAGTTTTACCTATTCGGCACGATATATATATATATATATATATATATATATATATAAAATATATATATATATATATATATATTCAGAGTGTGTCAGGGAAGGATAGAGCCCGCCTCCTGGCAGTGAGAGCCCCTCATGCAGGGGATTTTCTGTTGGCTGTTCCCAACTCCAGCCTTGGCACAAGCCTCGACCCACAGACCATCCGCATCGGTGTTGCCCTTCGACTTGCCGCCCCTATTCTCGCCGAACACAGGTGTATTTGTGGCAGTGAAGCAGTGGACCGATTCGGGTACCATGGGTCTTGTGTGCCGTAAATCCGAGGGAAAGATTGCAAGACATGAGGAGGTTAATAACATTATCAAGAGGAGCCTCACAACAGCCGGATGCCCAGCAGTAAGGGAGCCACCCCAGCTATGCAGATCTGATGGCAGCCAGAAGCGTCCAGATGGTATCACCCTTCAAGCCTAGACAGATGGGAAGCAGGTGGTGTGGGACTAGACATGTGCATCTACCTTGGCTGATAAATATCTGCAATACACCAGGGAGGAAGGAGGGGCAGCTGCCAGCTTCAGGGAGTCCCAAAAGTCTAGAAAATATGGAGAACCTGCCCATCATTATATGTTTGTTCCCATAGGCTCAGAGACCCTTGGCTCATGGGGAAAGAATGCATCTAAATTCCTTAAGGAGCTGGGAAAAAGATTCATCAGGGTAACTAGGAATCCCAGGGCAGCTAGTTTTCTGTTCCAGCGACTCAGTGCGGCTGTTCAAAGGGGTAATGCCTGCTGTATTTTGGGCACACGCCCCAGCTCTGAGGAGCTGGATGAGATTTTCGCCTTATAATCGGTGATACACACGTAACAACATGTACCGTATATGCCACCTTTATATCAACAATCTATCTCTTAAATCTTTTGTACCATATTATGTAATAAAATATTCCTATTCGTAAAAAAAAAAAATGAAAAGATGGGGTGGTAGGGGAAGTGGAATATTTAAACGGCTTCAGAAAGAAATCCAAATATTCTTCCTTGAAGCCTTTTTATCTATATCCATATCTATCTATCTATCTATCTATCTATCTATCTATATATATATATATATATATATATATATATATATATATATATATATATATATATATATATATATATAAGCAGTGAAGAGTTTTTTACGAGGATAGTGAGAGTGAGGCTCAAGTTAGAATACATAGGAAAGAGAGAAATTATTTCCCAGTAAAAGTAGGCCTTAGACAAGGATGTGTGATGTCACCGTGGTTGTTTAATATATTTATAGATGGGGTTGTAAGAGAAGTAAATGCGAGGGTCTTGACAAGAGGCGTGGAGTTAAAAGATAAAGAATCACACATAAAGTGGGAGTTGTCACAGTTGCTCTTTGCTGATGACACTGTGCTCTTGGGAGATTCTGAAGAGAAGTTGCAGAGATTGGTGGATGAATTTGGTAGGGTGTGCAAAAGAAGAAAATTAAAAGTGAATACAGGAAAGAGTAAGTTTATGAGGATAACAAAAAGATTAGGTGATGAAAGATTGGATATCAGATTGGAGGGAGAGAGTATGGAGGAGGTGAATGTATTCAGATATTTGGGAGTGGACGTGTCAGCGGATGGGTCTATGAAGATGAGGTGAATCATAGAATTGATGAGGGAAAAGGTAGTGTGCCCTAGGAGTCTGTGAGACAAAGAACTTTGTCCTTGGAGGCAAAGAGGGGAATGTATGAGAGTATAGTTTTAACCAACACTCTTATATGGTGTGGAAGCATGGGTGATGAATGTTGCAGCGAGGAGAAGGCTGGAGGCAGTGAGAGTCATGTCTGAGGGCAATGTGTGGTGTGAATATAATGCAGAGAATTCGTAGTTTGGAAGTTAGAGATGGAGGTGCGGGATTACCCAAACTGTTGTCCAGAGGGCTGAGGAAGGTTGTTGAGGTGGTTCGGACATGTAGAGAGAATGGAGCGAAACAGAATGACGTCAAGAGTGTATCAATCTGCAGTGGAAGGAAGGCGGGGTAGGGGTCCGCCTAGGAAAGGTTGGAGGGAGGGGGTAAAGGAGGTTTTGTGTGCGAGGGGCTTGGACTTCCAGCAGGCATGCGTGAGCGTGTTTGATAGGAGTGAATGGAGACGAATGGTTTTTAATACTTGACGTGCTGTTGGAGTGTGAGCAAAGTAACATTTATGAGGGGTTCAGGGAAACCGGCAGGCCGACTTGAGTCCTGGAGATGGGAAGTACAGTGCCTGCATTCTGAAGGAGGGGTGTTAATGTTGCAGTTTAAAAACTGTAGTATAAAGCACCCTTCTGGCAAGACAGTGATGGAGTGAATGATGGTGAAAGTTTTTCTTTTTCGGGCCACCCTGCCTTGGTGGGAATCGGCCAGTGTGATACTAAAAAATATATATATATATATATATATAATATATATATAATATATATATAATATATATATATTATATATATATATATATATATATATATATATATATATGAGTAACGTTCAATTGCATTGTGTATGTCTGGAAGGGTGACGAGGCAGTTGTATCCAGCAATTATCAGCGGGAGGCACAAAATCTGGCAGTGGACGTGAGCCGGGTTCCAACAGCACCTTGACCAGAGTCAGTGCGGCGGGCAGCGTGAATCCCTGCAAATTGCTTCTATTCAACTCAGGTGGCTAATTTTAGTGCTGTTTTGAGACTTTCCTTTCCACCTTCTCCCCAACCTTCTGTCTCCTCCCCACTATGCTATCTCCTCCCCCCCCACTTCCTATACCTGGTCCAGGTCCTCCAGACACTTCCACCTAATTTTTTTTTTTGCTGTAGTTTGGTAAATGATTGGAAGTGCCCAGCTTTCCACATAAAGGGTACGAGGCCTATAGAACCTATGAACGCCAAACTGAATATGCAACCTATAAACAGGCAACCAATATCGACTTATTGTAGCGCTAGGCAGTTGAACTTACTGGTGATGAATGTTAAGAATATATGAGAACAGAGGAGCCACGTTCCTGGCTAGTGGCAGACTCATCAGAGCCACAGATACTAGGACCTCAGCACAGCAACTAGCAGCCAATCGCCTTTTGTGTTCGCAAACGATATAAGGTCTCGATAAAATTTCGTTTATCAAGTCTTCTCACTGATTCAATACAATTCTTTACATTTACGGTGACTAACGTCAGTCTTTTATTTTATAATGCAATGTAGATTCCTGGGTACAACTTATTTAGATGGGACTGGAAAAAAGCAGACAAATGGGGAAGTTGGTCTGAATATTAAAGAGTCGCTCATATTGACTGAATTAATGAACACCACAAATAATGTGATCGAAGTTCCAGAGGTTCAGAATCAGAACCTAGTTGTTGTGCTTGTATAAGAACCACCGCATGAGGAATGAGGCACTTGTGCAGCGCTTGGGAATCTTTATTGAAGAAACGTTTCGCCAGCCAGTGACTTATTCGGTCCAATACAAAGAAGAACGGTGAAAGAAGAGGAGGAGTTTGAGGTGATCAGTCCCTCAACCCAGAGTTGATGTGTTCACTGCATCAATCTTGATGGACTGAACACATCGACTCCAGGCTGAGAGAGTGATTACCTCAGACTCCTCCTCTTCTTTCACCGTTCTTCTTTGTACTGGACGAATGAAGCCACTGGCTGGCGAAACCTTTCCTCAATAAAGGCTCCCTAATGTTACACAAGTGCCTCATTCTTCAACTTGTCAGTTTTCTAAGCCATTTATCACGAACCACCGCATACAATCCACCCAGCAGTTAAAGGACCAGCTACTGAAGATCGAACATTGACTTGAAAATCTGAGACACCTTCAGTGGAAGACTGTAATAGCAAAGTGTCCCAGAAATTGATGGAGGAACAGTCTCACACGTCGGGTTATTGAGCCATCCAGACTGGAAAACATCATAAGACCGTATGTTTACCAACAATGGTCCGGGACGTAATGGTGTCGAAGACTTCAATCTCATTCAAGACTCAGCCCCCGTGCACGGTGGCCTGGGTCACACACACACAATCGATCATGAAAACAAATTCAACATATTAAATTTCAACAAGAATTTCAAGACAAAATAAATTTTGACCTTAATGAAATAATCTGGGAAGACGATACGACCATCGTCACAACGAATAGTATTTTAAATGATAGATATACCTTTGAAGAGTTTCGAGAGTTTCTCTACTCTCTGAGCCCGGTCCTGGGCCAGGCTCGTCTGGTGCTTGCCTGGTCAACCAGGCTGCTGCTGGAGGGAGGCCCGCTGTCCCACATATCCATCACAGCCAGGGTGATCTGGCACCTGGTGAAGATACTTGTCCAATTTCCTCTTAAAGGCTTCTACACTTGTTCCAGCCATGTTTCTGATATCTTCTGGTAAGATGTTGACTAGTCTGGGACCCCGGATGTTGATATAGTGTTCTCTTATTGTCCCCACCGCACCCCTGCTCCTCACTGGGTTTATTTTACACTCCAGTATGTTGTTATGGCAGTGTGCAGATTTGGGACCATTGGAATTTTTCCTCGTTTTGAAAGTTCTCATTATCCACTTGCCATTTTTTAGGCCTTCCAGACATTTGTCCTTTTTGTCTTATCTGTTTCTTTTTTTTTCCATAAAACTTCACATCTACGATCCCCATCACTTCCTTGTCCTCCCCAACCCATCTTCATCACATCCTTCCCATTTTTTCCTCTTCCTATCCACCACTTTTCTAACCATTCTCCTCCTTCCCATCTGCTCACCCCTCTCTCCCTCTCTCTCTTTCTCTCTCTCTGGCAGACCGTGATATCCTCAGCAATATTCATCTGGCCCATTCCCGTCATACTTGCGTTATT
>NC_069400.1:119725063-119760063 GCF_026875155.1 Cherax quadricarinatus | reverse complement strand
GCCGCCGCCACACTTTATGATTGACTCTCCACTACCTCCACGACATTCCATTTCAACTTGTGATTTCGCTTGACCTGACTCAGAAAGGTTTTAAGTACTTATCTCCGGTCCCCACTCACCCTGACGTAGCCGTCTGGCGTGACGCTCATCTTCGTGACGCCTGTGGCGTCTCCTTCAGTGACGGGTCTGTGACGTTTCAGTGATGAGTCTTTGACGATCTCTAGTGACGCCCCTGACGTCTCCTCTAGTGACGGGTCTGTGACGTCTCTTCTAGTGACGGGTTTGTGACGCCTCTTCTAGTGACGGGTTTGTGACGCCTCTTCTTGTGACGGGTTTGTGACGTCTCCTCTAGTGACGGGTTTGTGACGCCTCTTCTAGTGACGGGTCTGTGACGTCTCTTCTAGTGACGGGTTTGTGACGTCTCTTCTAGTGACGGGTCTGTGACGTTTCGTTATGTGACGTTTGCATAATAACAACCGTCACAAAAGACAACAACAATATTATTATTATTATTATTATTCACAGAGTTGCGCTAAACCCATCAGGGACAGCAGATGCCAAGTCAGTAGACAAATACTCTTGAAGGCATTGGCACTCACTAGCACTCTCTGGCACTCAATGACACTCTCTGGCACTTTCTCGTACTCAATGACACTGACACTCTCTGGCACTCTCTAAACTTAAAATATTGTGTAGAGACTACGACACTTGTGCTGGCACAAGCTCTTACCGTCACCAAGATTCACTTTGAGTAGAGTTTTACCATGTACAGCTCTGTAGAGCTTATCAGTGAAAGCTGTGCAGAGCCTTGTCGAACAGCGTTGCGTAGAGCTTCATGTACCTTTGATACCTGTGTATAGCTTTATCATGTAGAGCTGCGTAGCTCTTCTGTCATTCAGAGATATGTAAGCTCTTTCGTGACTTGATAAAGTCGTACACATAGGGTGAAACGTCGTTCTGCACACCGAAACGTCGTCCCAATTAAATAAGTAGCTTGTTCTACCCCCGCCCGCAACACATAACCGCACCTGAGCCTCAGGTGCGGTTATGTGTTGGTGTCTGCATGGTGCAGACACCAACAGCCTGGCTGGTCAGGCAGTTAACTATAAATCAGACTTGAGAGTTGAAGGGGTGGAGGGGGAGGTGACTCTCACCCCCCTCGGAAGCTCTCTATCGTTAATATAAATACATCCACCTCTACTGATCTCAAACATTAGCGGATGAAAGGGGAAAGGGAGGGGAAGAAGGAGGGGAAGAAGGAGGGAAAGGGAGGGGAAGAAAGAGGGAAAGGAAGAGGGAAAGGGATGGGAATGGAGGGGAAACAGAGGGGAAGGGAGGGAGGGGGAACATATTCCAAACTCCGCGGCTCACTCACTTTTAGAATCGGGAATTCGTGGAATCGGGAATCAGCACCTGGGTATTCCAGTGACTCAACTTCTCACAACTTGATCCAACAAAATTTTCCCAATGTATTAAGCTCAAGTAAGATTGCTAATCACAGGGAATCCCATCAGTTGCACAACCCAGGGTAGCACGGGTTTAGACCAGGTCGCTCCTGCCTCTCACACCTGCTAGACCATTACGACACTGTCTTGGATGCAGTGGAAGACAAACAGAATGCGGATGTACTATACACAGGCTTCCGAAAAGCCTCTGGCAAGTACAATCATGGTGTAACAGAGAACAAAATGCATGCAAAAAGAATAACTGGAAAAATGACCAGTTGGATATTTAATTGTCTAACAAATAGAACCCAAAGCGTAATAGAGAACAAATTGAAATCAAGAGGCTGCCATCATGAAAAGCTCTGTTCCACAAGTCACGGTGCTGGCTCCCATTCTCTTTCTCATTCTCGTTATGGAGAGACAAGAATCACGGCGACGTATCACTCTATGTAGACGATAAAAGAACCCGTATGAGAGTCATCCAATGAGAACACAACAAAGGTGAAGTATACAAAGTTTTCCAGTGGGTCACTGACAACAAAAACTGGAATGGAGAACAAAACCAACGCGAATAACCCAACAGAGCGTAAGACTGGTGTGAGAGACCTGGGACTGATAATGACATAAGATCCGGAATTTATGTTTAATTCATTATATTCCGTCAGCGGCACCAACTGTAACCCATCTGAACTCCTACCTACAGCCCAGGTGCTTTAACAGTAGATCTGATTTGGGGGGCAGGAGGGGGTGAGAACATATCCACTGTTAAAGCTCTTGGGCTGAATGCTGGTGTTCATTGGGTTACAGCTGGTACCTCTGACGGAATATAATACAATAAGTATTATATAACGGACCGCAGTTCGTGCCGAATAGTTAAAACTTGCGATTTTGGTTTAAATAACAACACTTTTCTTGCCGAATAAGGCAAGCGAAAATTTGCGTATGCAATAATTTCGCAAAAAAACATTCTGAACCTAACGAAAAAAAATATATTTCATTGTGTTTATTATTAAATTATTGTAAACTAATTTTTCCATTAACATAAATGAAAAAAAATATATCTTTAAACGTTGTTACGTATGGAGTGGTAAGAATGTTCCACTAATTAACTCGTCGTGGAACCAGTTTGTATATTGGCTTTGTCTAGGGGTAAAATTTAATACACAACAAGGGTATTGAGTATATAATTATTATAATCATGGGGGAGCGCTAAACCCATAGGATTATACAGTACATGTGGGGAGGGTATTGAGTAGCTCAGCGTACTCAATGAAAAGTTCAATTGTTAACTCGTTTACTTTCTTGTGAGGATGACCAAAATTCCAGAATACATTTCTTCGTCTTTAATAATAATATTAAACTTAGAATAGATCTTCGTAAATTTATGAAGTCTGATCTTAATAGCGACCATTACCAGGAAAGCATAGATCCCAATGGTAAAGTTTAACAATCGTTAAGGCGTATTAAATAATCAATACCTTACTGACAACTCGTAACAATCAAGAGAGATTTCTTAAATTATTCCACATCATAACCAAAACAGTTATCTGTTAAGCGATATTCTATAATGTCCCATGCAAGAGACTAAGTAATATTTTTAGGGCATCAGAAGGAATTTTATTAACGGCTGAGGGCCTGAACCTGCTCAGAAATGAGTACGTGAACATACTGCCTGACAGAGTGACTGTGTACCCTTACATTAGGTCTGTCAGGAGAAGCAAGCCGACATATACTCTAGCGTCCAGTCACGTCCAGGCGCATCAAGACAATTGTACAATAGACAAACACAGATTCCTATAATAACTATTATAATAATAAAAAGAGGAAGCACTAAACTGACAAATATCTATATAATAAAATTAAAAAGCAATATCCTAGTACCATGAAACTGACAAATATCTATATAATAAAATTAAAAAGCAATATCCTAGTACCATGAAACTGACAAATATCTATATAATAAAATTAAAAAGCAATATCCTAGTACCATGATACATGAGGTTAGATAATATAAAGTCGGAAATCTTTACTGTAGCTGCTAGTGAACAAGTCCGCTATATAATATTAAGTGAAACCTCGTAAGTGGAATATACTCAAATAAAAAATGTCGGGCATATCCCATAACAACGTATAACAGAAAATTTTAGAAAGGACTTAATTTTAAAGTTCTTGCTAACTGACCAGTTTTTATATATATACACAGAGGCTATAAGCCTCTGTGTATACCAAGAGTAAATATTTTCTCTGCGTGCTGACAAAGTAAGCTTTCCATTACTGAATAATTACAAAGCTTGGCTAACTACACATCCAGCTTGAAAAGCTTCTTTCCCAAGTTGCTTTAACAAGAGGAGGCCAGCGGTTAATGGTATTATGTCGTGCTTATGTTGCTGTTTAGGCTAGTCAGGAACAAGATGTTAATATTGTGAAGTGCTGTACCCCCTTCACCCCCCACCACCACCATCCCTTCACCCCCCACCACCACCATCCTTCACCCCCCACCACCACCATCCCTTCACCCCCACCACCACCATCCCTTCACCCCCACCACCACCATCCCTTCACCCCCACCACCACCATCCTTCACCCCCCACCACCACCATCCCTTCACCCCCCACCACCACCATCCCTTCACCATTCCCACCACCACCATCCCTTCACCCCCCACCACCACCATCCTTCACCCCCACACCACCATCCCTTCACCCCCCACCACCACCATCCCTTCACCCCCCCACACCACCATCCCTTCACCACTCCCACCACCACCATCCCTTCACCCCCCCACCACCACCATCCCTTCACCCCCCACCACCACCATCCCTTCACCACTCCCACCACCACCATCCCTTCACCACTCCCACCACCACCATCCCTTCACCACTCCCACCACCACCATCCCTTCACCACTCCCACCACCACCATCCCTTCACCACTCCCACCACCACCACCCCTTCACCACTCCCACCACCACCATCCTTCACCCCCCACCACCACCATCCCTTCACCCCCACACACCACCATCCCTTCACCATTCCCACCACCACCATCCCTTCACCCCCCACCACCACCATCCCTTCACCCCCCACCACCACCATCCTTCACCCCCACCACCACCATCCCTTCACCCCCCCACCACCACCATCCCTTCACCACTCCCACCACCACCATCCCTTCACCCCCCCACCACCACCATCCCTTCACCCCCCCCACCACCACCATCCCTTCACCACTCCCACCACCACCATCCCTTCACCACTCCCACCACCACCATCCCTTCACCACTCCCACCACCACCATCCCTTCACCACTCCCACCACCACCATCCTTCACCACTCCCACCACCACCATCCCTTCACCACTCCCACCACCACCATCCCTTCACCACTCCCACCACCACCACCCCTTCACCCCCCACCACCACCATCCCTTCACCACTCCCACCACCACCATCCCTTCACCCCCCCACCACCACCATCCCTTCACCCCCCCACCACCACCATCCCTTCACCCCCCACCACCACCATCCCTTCACCACCCCCACCACCACCATCCCTTCACCACTCCCACCACCACCATCCCTTCACCCCCCACCACCACCATCCTTCACCACTCCCACCACCACCCTTTTATCCCCATTACCACCACCCCTTTACCTCCATCACCACCACTCCTTCACTCCCCACCACCACCACCCCTTCACCCCCACCACCCCTTCACCCCCACCACCCCTTCACCTCCACCCACCCCCCACCACCACTCCACAACCACCACAAATACAATCTTAATCCTATTCCATCCTCCTCTTCCATCTCCAAGTATTGCCAAGCTTCTCAGTGCCTGCCATATTACAGCTTCTTGCTATTGCACTGCTAGGCTCTTCCATTTTAATTATCATTAATCATTATTTATTGCAAGCTTAAAAATGAAAAAAGCTCATCACAAAAAAAAATTCCCAGTATTTGTCAAAGTTCTCCCTTGGCCAGCTCTCTTGTTAGCTGGTTTCTCGGTTGCTACCACAGGTACTCTTGAAGTGGCTAGGCTAGTTAAGGTGTGTCAGGAAACAGGACAAGTGTTTCCTGACGTTGGTCTTAGTTATATGATGACCCACAGCTGGAGCTCTTGGTTATCTGACCGAGACCTTCCGCTGGTTTACCCGTCCATCCCTTTAAAAATTAAGAGATAATTATAACCTTTTTTTTTACTCGGCCGAAGAGTATTTTCTGGTGTTTTATACTTAACACCTGATTTTAGTGAGGTGACAATAACAAAAAATAAGAGCTCAAAATTCTCCATATAATGTTCTCTTTCCGTTTTTATTACGGTTAATATTTTACCAAAAAAAACAATAAATAAAATATTATTTCCAATATAACTAAGCTTACTTAACCCTCTCCCCCACTACGTTATTTTCAGCACTGTTTAATATTCCAGTGGCAAGAACACAGAAATGTAATACTGCTTTTATTCGCAGGTTATAGCGTAAGACTGATGCTCTGACTTCAATAATAGACACTGTTAGATAAACATATGGAACATGAAACATCATAATTACAGCCAAAGTAGAATATAGTGAAGAAAAGCTGGGAGTGGAAGACGTGAGGTGTCTTGCCTGGCAGCTGACGAATCTATTGTCACCAAAACAATGTGCCAGCGCCCTTAGAAGAGCAGCGGGTCAACCAAGACAAAAAGTCAGTCGGAGTACCAATGAAACACCTTGCATGAGCATTTGCCAGTGTTCCATCATGCAACTTGTGGAACAATGCGCAACAGCAGGCGCAACTTTAACGGAAAAAAAATATATTAGAGAAATGTGGTAACAGCATAGCTCTCGGTGTCTCATGTAAAAAAAATAATGAAATTTGTATCCGTGACTCCTGAGACGCAGTTCTGTTTGATTCCTGGTGTACTTCCACGGGAAACTGTAAACATGAATGATGTTTAAGAATGGCTGGGAAAGAAGCCGCTATTATAAGTGAAGATATAAGATCCCTGGTGTCTGACACTGGAGAGTATACTCCACCAGCATACCTTACCACTAGTTTGTGACACTTAAGAATATTTACTACTAGTATACCTTCTTAAAGATGTCATCCTAAATGAAAAAAAAAAATTCAATCGTATGTGTGTGTGTGTGTGTGTGTGTGTGTGTGTGTGTGTGTGTGTGTGTGTGTGTGTGTGTGTGTGTGTGTGTGTGTGTGTGTTGTGTGTGGTGTGTGTGTGTGTGTGTGTGAGACAAGGTCTCAGGTACAGGTAATAATCACCTGCAGGAGAAAGAGGATATCTAATAAATAAATGGAATACACTGATTATCTTAGGCAAAATAATTAATTCTGTTGCTGCTGCTGTTGTTAGTACTGCTGTTGTTACTGATGCTGCTGTTGTTACTGATGCTGCTGTTGTTACTGATGCTGCTGTTGTTACTGATGCTGCTGTGTTGTTACTGATGCTGCTGTTGTTACTGATGCTGCTGTTGTTACTGATGCTGCTGTTGTTACTGATGCTGCTGTTGTTACTGATGCTGCTGTTGTTACTGATGCTGCTGTTGTTACTGATGCTGCTGTTGTTACTGATGCTGCTGTTGTTACTGATGCTGCTGTTGTTACTGATGCTGCTGTTGTTGCTGCTGCTGCTGTTGTTGTTGTTGTTGCTGCTGTTGTTGTTGCTGCTGCTGATACTGCTCCTATTTTAAACTTCAGCTTTTCTTGTTACTGCTCCTGCTACTGTTTTACCACTGTTCCTGACAATACACTGCTGCTTCTCTTTCTAGTTCTGCTGCTGTTACTTGGAATGTTCAGAGAGTCAACGTCCCCGCAGCCCGGTCCCAGACCAAGCATCCTGGTGGATGGCTCGATCAATCAGGCCGTTGGTGTTAGCCGCACCAAGTCCAAACTAGGCACCACAGCCCGGCTGATCAAGGACTGACTTGAGGAACTTAATAAGTTCCTTCTTGAAAACAGCCAGGGGTCTGTATTGAATCTCCCTTATGTCGTCAACACCGAACATTACAATAAACGAGAAAGCACAAATGATTTGAAAAGTATCACCATTGTCATTATTTCCCTTGTTTTGAAAATTCTCAATATTTTCCTGGTTTTCGTGATATTTTCTGTAGTGTGTTCTCTGAAAGAAAGATCAGTTGGAACTTGTCACCCCTGAACATCATGTTATTCTCCAGTGCCCACTGGATGATTCTGTTTATATCTTGCAATTTTTCGTGTCTTCTACCAAGGTGATACTTGCATATTTTTGTATCATCTGCAAATAATACGAAACTATGGGGAGCGTTTTTATCTATGTCTGCTATTAGGACAAGAAACAGCAGAGGCACCAGAATAGTGCCTTTGCGTAATGAACTATTTGCCTCGAAAATGTTAGATTTTGTTCTGTTAACTACCATTACTCTTTGTGTTTGGTTAGAAAACTGAAAATCTATTTGCCTACTTTCTTATTTATACCTGCCTCCCACAATTTATGTGCAGTCACTCTATGATCATATCTGTTAAATGCCTTTGCGAAATCCGTGTAGTCCACATCAGCGTTTTGGTTGTCTTCCAATGCTTCCGTAACTCTGTCATACTGATTTAGTAGCTGTGACAATCATTATCTTCCTGCTCTAAATCCGTGTTGGCCTGGGTTGAGTAAGTTGTTCTGCTATATACGTTGTGTGTCTCATCAACCATTTTAAGATGTACATTGTTAGGGCTGCTGATATACCGATGATGAGTTTTGGAAGTCTCACTACCCTCGGAGCCCGGCCATGGGCCAGGCTGGTTTGTAATTTTTGGATAGCGCTCTACCTCCTCCAGACTGCAAAGGAACAAGTATGTCCGCACTCTTTAACGTCTCCGGGATTTCACTTAGATTTAAATTCTTCCTGGCCCAAGGCCAGGAAGAGTAGGAAAACTCTCGGAACTCATCAAAGGTATATCAAAGGTAAAGTAGTACTATGCACCACAACCACCACCAACCACCACCACCAACCACCACCAATACCACCAACCACCACCACTACCACCAACCACCACCACTACCACCAACTACCACCACTACCACCGCCACCAACCACCACCACTACCACCAACTACCACCAACCACCACCACTACCACCAACCACCACCACCACTACACCAACCACCACCACTACCACCAACCACCACCACCACTACCACCACTACCACCAACCACCACCACTACCACCAACCACCACCACTACCACCAACCACCACCACTACCACAACTACACCACTACCACCAACTACCACCACTACCACCAACTACACACCACTACCACCACCACCACCAACCACCACCACTACCACCAACCACCACCACCAACCACCACCACTACCACCACTACCACCAACCCACCACTACCACCAACCACCACCAACACCACCAACTATCACCACTACCACCAACCACCACCACTACCACCAACCACCACCACTACCACCAACCACCACCAACCACCACCAACACCACCACTACCACCAAACCACCACCACCACCACCAACCACCACCACCACCACCAACCACCACCACCACCACCAACCACCACCACCACCACCACCAACCACCACCACCACCACCAACCACCACCACCACCACGAACCACCACCACCACCACCAACCACCACCACCAACCACCACCACCACCACCACACCACCACCACCACCCAACCACCACCACCACCACCACCAACCACCACCACCACACCAACCACCACCACCAACCACCACCACTACCACCAACCACTACCACCAACACCACCACTACCACCAACCACCACCAACCACCACCACTACCACCACTACCACCAACCACCACCACTACCACCAACCACCACCACTACCATCAACTACCACCACTACCACCAACCATCATCACAACCACACCACACGAACCACCACCACCACCACACCAACCACCACCACTACCACCAACCACACCACTACACCAACCACCACACTACCATCAACTACCACCACTACCACCAACCATCATCACAACCACCACCATCATCACAACACCACACCACGAACCACCACCACCACCACCAACCACCACCACTACCACCAACCACCACACTACCATCAACTACCACCACTACCACCAACCATCATCACAACCACCTCCACCACGAACCACCACCACCCACCACCACCACCACCACCACGAACCACCACCACCACCACGAACCACCACCACCACCACCAACCACCACCACCACCACGAACCACCACCACCACCACCACGAACCACCACCACCAACCACACCACCACCACGAACCACCACCACCACCACTAACCACCACCAACCACCACCACCACCACGAAACCACCACCACACCACGAACCACCACCACCACCACCAACCACCACCACCACCACGAACCACCACCACGAACCACCACCACCACCACCAACCACCACCACCACCACGAACCACCACCACCACCACCAACCACCACCACCACCACCAACACCACCACACCACCACACCACCACCACCACCACCCACCACCACACCACCAACCACCACCACGAACCACCACCACCACCACCAACCACCACCACCACCACGAACCACCACCACCACCACCACCACCACCACCACCACCACGAACCACCACCACCACCACAAACCACCACCACCACCCGAACCACCAACCACCACCACCAACCCACCACCAACCACCACCACCACCAACCACCACCACTACCACCAACCACCACCCTACCTCAACTACCACCCACCACCAACCATCATCACAACCACCAACCATCATCACAACCACCACCACCACGAACCACCCCCACCACACACCAACCACCACCACCACCACGAACCACCACCACCACCACGAACCCACCACCACGAACCACCACCACCACCACCAACCACCACCACCACCACGACCACCCCCCACCACCCAACCACCACCACCACCACCAACTACCACCACTACCACATCACTTCCCAAAATTCCTGTCATAGTATCATTATAATAATACTCATGAATATTACATTGTTAATCAGCATAATTCTTGACGCGTCCATTAATCAACATTCAAAAAAAGAAGAACCCTAAAAAATCATTATGGTTTCGCCCACCAAACACCTCCCTCTTCTAGTCTCGAAACATCTACCCTCATTTATCCCCATACTTTAAATAATTATTAAATTATTCTCATTATCTACTGATGCTGACGGATATTTATCTAATAATTCTCGGATATAATTATGATAATTATTATCTATTATTCTTATTATTATTGGTAGCTTTCTATTCATGGGAGGTAATCAGGTCTGATTCACGGAAGGGGTGAGCAGCTCAAATCCATGGGATCAAGAGCTCTTCACTAGCATCCAGGCACTACTCATCCCCCCCCCCTCAACACAGGACCTCCTCTACCTGTACTGGCACTTTCAACTCGCGCCCTGACGAACACCCTCATTCAACAAGGCCCCGTAATGAGTGCCGGGATGGCACTCTGAGCGCTTAAGGCACTGTTTCAAAACCTCTTGTAACTGGTGATGGAGAGGGAAATGGGGAAGGAGGAAGAACAACAGAATGGGGGAGAAGGAAGAGTAATGTAATGAGGAAAGGGTGAGGAGGAAGAGGTAAACGAATGGAGGAAATGGAGAAGGAAGAAGAGTCAAAGAATGGAGGAAATGGGGAAGGAGGAAGAGTCAAAGAGTGAAGAGAAATATCAACAGAACGGAGAAAGTGAACCGACAGAATGTGTGGAAGTGAAGGAAGGTAATGAGGAGGTGGTAATGAAAGGCAACAGACAGAAGGGTGAAGAATAAACGAAGACACGAGGGAGTAACTAGAACTGTGAGGGAGGAGGGAGAGGATACTAGGAGGGGGATGGGAAGGTAACTGGAGGAGGAGGGAGGAAAGGAAAATGCTGCCTTATGGTAAGGTAGGAAGAGATGGTTGTAAGGTAAGGGAGGTAAACAGTAACTTGATCTGAGGCTAAGGGAAGGAAGGAAGATGGCAGCCGGGTAAGTTAGAGAGGAACAAAGATGGAAGAAGGGTAAGGTAGGAAAGGAGGAAGATGGAAGGAGGGTAAGGGAGGTAAAAGAGAAGATGGCAGCAGGGTAAGAAAATCAAGGAGGATAGCAGGAAGGCAATGAAGGGAAGGAGGAAGATGGCAGGAGGGTAAGAAAGGAAAGGATGGAAGATGGCAGCGCAGGAAGGTAGGAAGAAAGAGAGGAGATGGCAGGCGGGTTAAAAGGAGAGAAGAAAGGCCAAAATTACCATAATTGATTACCTAAAGAAGAGAAATTAAACGTGACTTAATTTCTAACTCTTCATTTTTTGCAACATTCTCTTCAAGACGAGACTCAGATCCGTACAAGAAGAATATAAACATAAGCGGTGCTCTGCAGCCTCCATTATAATTCCCCTAATTTATAAGACTATCGAGCGGCCCATGTTGACCCACATCTCACCCCCACCATTCCCCAGAAAAGACTGACTGGTCAGGTCTTGGAGCAGGAGGTCCGATGTGAGGCTGACGCAAGTTATATTGGCTGGATGCTGCGGTCTTCACCTCCCAGATGTGTGTTGGTTAAGCTTGAATTTCAGCTGGTCATCAGAGGACATCAACTAGAGCTGGTCATCAGAAGACATCAACTAGAGCTGGTCATCAGAGGACATCAACTACAACTGGTTATCAGAGGACATCAACTACCACTGACCATCAGAGGTCATCAACCACCACTAGCCATCAAAGGACATCACCCACCACTAACCATCAGAGGATATCAACTACAGCTGGCCATCAGAGGTCATCAACTACCATTGATCATCAGAGGACATCAACTACCATTGAGCATCAGACGACATCAACTACCATTAACCACTAGACAACATGAACCACCATTAACCATCAGAGGACATCAACTACCACTAACCATCAGACATCATCAACGACCACTAACCATTAGACATCAACGACCACTAGCCATCAGACAACATCAACTACCACTGGCCTCATTAACACACCGCCGAGGGAACATAAAGAGAGCCATGACACAAAGCAATGAGATCCAATTAACCGGGCAGGAAAGCAGCGTAAAAACACTCGTCTTGAGTCGGGTAATTGAATCCCGGTCTTTCATCTGGTTATACCGTGTGTTCCGAGGTTTCCACCATACCACGACAAATCAAAATTCATTCCGGAACAAAAAGAAAAAAAAGAAAGCGTCTTTCACTGGTGAAATTCCACTGTGTTTCGCGGTTCTGGGGCAAAATTTACGGCTTCAAAAATGAAGAAGGATGTCTTAGAGGCTCTGTGGGAGAATAAGAGCTCGCGGGGAGAAGGGGAAGAAAAAAGGGGGTAAAACGACCGATAAAAGAGCTGGAACGACAAGAGTTGACAGCACTACCTCAATTTGTCGTGGTTGTCGCCGCTCCGCGGTTGTCTCTCGTCTTATTTTTTGGGGGGAAGAGTGGGATTCCATTCCGGGTTTTGCACAGGAGGGTTGTTAAGAGGTTTGTGTCCTCAGATATCTCATAAAAGTTGAAGAGGCGCCCTCGCAGTGGTTGATTGATTGATGTGGGCTTCTCTGGCCACTTATCTCATTCTTCCTGGTCATTCAACAACCCTCTTCTACCCCACAAACTTCTTATTGCCAAAATTCCTGCTCCCCTAATGTCCCAACCACCCCGCTCAATTTTCAATTTTTTTTTTTAGTTTATTTCCTGCCTACGCACTATTCGGTCCTAGTTTTTGGCAATAATTTGGGTGTTTACTAATTTTGTAAAAAATATATTGTGTGTGTGTGTGTGTGTGTGTGTGTGTGTGTGTGTGTGTGTGTGTGTGTGTGTGTGTGTGTGTGTGTGTGTGTGTGTGTGTGTGTGTGTGTGAATGCTTATTATTCCATAAACATTAAACAACACCGAGAAAGTCAACATCACAATTTCTTTGAGACAACAATATCATTACTAATTATCAATTACAGTCACCCTCGTGAGGCTTACAAACCAAAAAAAAAAAAGAATAAGATTTCCAAATCTATGTAAAGAGTAATATGATAATACATAAAAAAGAATCAGTCACCAAAACAAAAGTCTAAATAATTTTTAGTCGCATTAAACATGAAGCTAAAACATCCAACACTCATAATGCTGTTTTTTTATGCTGTTTATTATAAGTTTCCATAAAAAATGAAAAATGAAAAAAATGAACATTATTGAAATTGAAAAACTCTGAATTATTGTTCAGAACTTGATCATCATTTTTTTCATTATTAAATTGACATTTCCTTTATACAGTTTATTTTTGTTTTAATTTTAAAGAAAACATAATAATAGAAAATAAATACATACAATTTGCTTTGAATACAACAACACATCACACTACTACAATACACACACCTCAGCTTACAACAAAAAAAAAAAAGATATAGATTTATAATCTATTTTAAAATAATATTATATATAATAAAAATATAGTAAAATAAAAAAGTCTAAATAATTTTTAGTCGATTAAAACATGAACTATAAAATTCCCAATCATGCAAATGCTTTTTTATGCTGTTTAATATAGAAGTTTCCATATAAAAGAAAATTGAAAAAATGAACAATATTGAAATGCAAAACTCTGAACTTATGTCAGAAACTATGATTCATCGATTTGTTTTCATTATTAAATTTGTACAATTCTTATAAAGTTATTTTGTTTGGATTTAAGAAATACACTAAATATTGTAGAAATTATATAGTTATTCTAATTCTTCATTTGAAAATAAAACATACACAACATCAAACAACACACACACAAACAAACGATAGAAAATATTAAAGACTATATATTATGATATGAGTTTTGAATTGAATTTATACATATTCAGATATATATATATATATATATATATATATATATATATATATATGTCGTGCCGAATAGGCAGAACTTGCGATCTTGGCTTAAATAGCAACGCTCATCTTGCATATAGGACAAGTGAAAATTTGTGTATGCAATAATTTCGCCAAAATCATTCTGAACCTAACGAAAAAAATATATTTCACTGTGTTTGTTTAGTATTAAATTATTGTAAACAAATCTAAAATATATTTAGTTGGGTTAGGCTAAAATAAATTGTTCTTGTTATAATAAGGTTAGGTAAGTTTTCTAAGATTCTTTTGGTGCAAAATTATAAATTTTTACATTAACATAATGAAAAAAATATATGTTTAAACGTATAAGAGAAATTTTTGAAAGGACTTAATTTTAAATGAGTTCTTGATAACTGACCAGTTTTACATAATCGGCACGACATATATATATATATATTATATATATATATATATATATATATATATATATATATATAATATATATAATATATAAATATTATCAAACAACCACTGTGAAAGAATAGAGAAATTCCAAGTGCTCTCGTGACTACTCACATTATCAAGGAACAATAAAAGAAATGCATCAAGGAAGGCATATAAAGGGTCTAGACCACACCTCACTATCACATCCCACAACAAAGCAACACCTGGAAATAAATGGTATAAAATACCGACACAGTGGAAATATAAACACATATGCAGTTTAATGTGATCCTTTATTGATACGTTTCGCCCATTGTGTGGGCGAAACGTTGTCAATAAAGGATCACATTAAACTGCATTTGTGTTTATATTTCCAAAGCAACACCTGACGCGTGACTCATAAGAAAGAGAGCACTGCAGCAGGCCCGCTGGCCCAACTAGACAGTCCTTCACATCTGGATGTTTTATAAGATTCCTTGTAAAATTTGCGATAAAGTTTATTACGGTCAAACTGGTAAAAGTCTCGAACTAAGATTAAAACAACATAAATATAGCATTAGAACTGGACAAGATTCCAATGCTCTATTTATTCATGTGAGAGATTTTAACCATCCAATTGATTTTCAAAAAGCTGAGAAAGTTGTATCAAGCAAGTCCATGGTCGACAGGAATATAATTGAATCTTGTTTCATAAAAAGCAGTTTTCACAATAATATGAATATTTCCTTTGGTTTATATAAATTAGATCCATTTATAATTAACAGAATTGGGAAGAATTTAATAATACATTGGACAAATAATAAATTTTAAAATTCTTAATTCTTGGGTAGAATAATTTGTTCGTGGGTTGTGTGAAGGACCTGTCTAGTTGGGCCAGCGGGCCTGCTGCAGTGTTCCCTTTCTTATGAATCGCGCGTCAGGTGTTGCTTTGTTGTGGGATGTGATAGTGAGGTGTGGTCTAGACCCTTTATATACCTTCCTTGATGCATTACTTTTATTGTTCCTTGATAATGTGAGTAGTCACGAAAACGCTTGGAATTTCTCTATTCTTTCACAGTGGTTGTTTTGCATATTCTGAAATCATCTGTTTACTGTGATCTTATTGCATATATATATATATATATATATATATATATATATATATATATATATATATATATATATATATATATATATATATATCATTCGATGCACTCACCATCATTCACATATAATCACTGTCTTTGCAGAGACGCTCAGACACAACAGTTCAGATGTCCCTCCAAACAGCAAATATCCCAAACCCCTCCTTTAAAGTGCAGGCAGTGTACTTCCCACTTCCAGGGCTCAAGTCCGGCTAACCGGTTTCCCTGAATCCCTTCACAAAATATTACCCTGCTCACATTACATCATCTGTTACTGGGATATCGTTTCGATCTATTTAGATTGTCCATGAAGTCATGACAAAGATCGAAAAGTTGTCCCAGTAAAATCTTGTCCTGGAAGTCTCTCTCTTGCTGTAACGAACTGTCTCGCACTTTTCTCTTCTCAGGTTCGCTCAAAGATCCGATTTGCAATTCAGATAAGCTTCAGTTCTCTTGGTACACAGTGTGTGCTCCTTGCTCGTGCCTGCGTGAAGGCCATTCTGCCTGCAGGCACTGCAAGACAAGCAAACTGGTGTAACCTCTTTAGAATGTGAACAAAAGTGCCGATGCAATGAATATAATCTGGGGGTATGAATATATTCAACCCTTTCCCAGCGGAGAGGATTTAAATCTCCATAGTTTGCGATGGGGAAGGGGAGGAAGTGAAGGAGAGGGAGGGGAGGGGTAGGGGGAGTAGGTCTTTTGGAATTCTCAATAGTGGGCTTTGGGGATTGGGGATTCTCACGGTGGATGGGGACTGGATAACATCACGGTGGTTGGGGATTGGATCTCTTCACGATGGGTGGTGAGGGATGATGGGAGAGTATCACAGAGTGGGGAACTCTCAAAAGGAGCATGGGCTGGGGATTCTTAGTTAGGACATTCTTAACCCTTCACTGGGAAAAGACTAAAATTATTATTATTATTATTATTATTATTATGATTATTATTATTATTATTATTATTATTATTATTATTATTATTATAATTACCATTACTATTATCATTATTATCTTTATTATTATTATTATTATTATTATTATTAAACCTTCCTGCTGTTGTAAACATATAGAACTATCTGTTGTAACCACATATAACCAAAATGGTATACAATACCGACAGGTTGGTAGGTAAGACACATAGGCAACATTTAGGCAACTTTATTCCGAAACGTTTCGCCTACACAGTAGGCTTCTTCAGTCGAGTATAGGAAGTAGGCAGGAGCAGTGAAGACGATGTAATCAGTCCATCACCCTTGAAGTCGTAGATTTGAGGTTGTCAGTCCCTCAACCTGGAGAAATTCTGTTCCAAAGTCCTTGGAACAGAATTTCTCCAGGCTGAGGGACTGACAACCTCAAATCTACGACTTCAAGGGTGATGGACTGATTACGTCGTCTTCACTGCTCCTGCCTACTTCCTGTACTCGACTGAAGAAGCCTACTGTGTAGGCGAAACGTTTCGGAATAAAGTTGCCTAAATGTTGCCTATGTGTCTTACCTACCACATATAACCAGTTGTTGTCGGTATATAACCAGCTGTTGCAAGTATATAAACAGTTTTTGTTGGCATATACAACCAGCTGCTGTAAGCACATACAACCAGCTGCTGTAAGCACATACAACCAGCTGCTGTAAGTACATACAACCAGCTGCTGTAAGCACATACAACCAGCTGCTGTAAGCACATACAACCAGCTGCTGTAAGCACATACAACCAGCTGCTGTAAGTACATACAACCAGCTGCTGTAAGTACATACAACCAGCTGCTGTAAGCACATACAACCAGCTGCTGTAAGCACATACAACCAGCTGCTGTAAACGCATACAACCAGCTGCTGTAAGTACATACAACCAGCTGCTGTAAGTACATACAACCAGCTGCTGTAAGTACATACAACCAGCTGCTGTAAGTACATACAACCAGCTGCTGTAAGCACATACAACCAGCTGCTGTAAGCACATACAACCAGCTGCTGTAAGTACATACAACCAGCTGCTGTAAGCACATACAACCAGCTGCTGTAAGCACATACAACCAGCTGCTGTAAGCACATACAACCAGCTGCTGTAAGTACATACAACCAGCTGCTGTAAGTACATACAACCAGCTGCTGTAAGTACATACAACCAGCTGCTGTAAGCACATACAACCAGCTGCTGTAAGCACATACAACCAGCTGCTGTAAACGCATACAACCAGCTGCTGTAAGTACATACAACGGCGCCTCTGCTCACGTAAGAAATAATCTCAGTACCTCTTTAACGTCGCCTTCTACATTCACTCCTCCTTTTTATCCCTTCCTCTCTTCCTGTCATCATCACTTCCTCTCTCCTTTCTCTTCCTCTACTCTTCCTGCGCGTCTCCCTTCCCTCACCTATTCCTTTCCTCTCTGTCCCGTTTTCTCAATCCTCTGTCGCGTCCCTTCTCAACGCGTCCAGAGGACGTTTCTGTTGGGGGGGGGGGATGACCGCGGGCGTTCCCACATGCGTCGCCGCTCTTCTCCGTTCAATGTAAATCTGGTTGCAGGTTGTCGTTCACTGTTCACCTCTTCCGTTCACGGGTGCCTATTCTGCTCGTTCCTTTTCAGTTCAAATTTGCCGTCTCTGCGTTCCACTCTCAATCGTTCAACGTTTCTTTCACTTCTGATCAACACTGCCATTCTAATGTTTTTCTCGCGCTCGTTCAACGTCGCCGTTCATACATTCCTCTCCAATCGTTCAGCTCTTTCCGTTCGTACGCTCGTCTCGTTGAACGATGTCGTTCGTACGTTTATATCCCATTCGTTGAACGTTGCCGCTCGCCCATTAATATCCTGGTCTAGAACGTTACCGTTCGTTCGCTCCAATCTTCTTGTTCAACAGTGTACTGCACGTTCTTCTCATGCGGTCCTCTCGTTGAACGTTACATTAGCGCGTTTCTCCCGCTGAACGTTGTCGTTCGTACATTCCTCTCCCTTAACGTTTCCATTAATATGCTCTTCTAGTTGAACACTGCCGTTCATATGTTCTTATCGTTGAACAATGCTGCTTATACGTTCCTCTGCTGAACATTACCGTTCACTCGTTCCTCTCGTTCAACACTGCTGTTCATGTGTTCCTCTAGTAGAACAATGATGTTCATACGCTGCTTTCCTTGAACGTTGACGTTCATACTCTCCTCTCCCACCTGTTCAATGACTGTAGTTTTCTGTCTAACTGGGTTACCTTCAGTCTTCCCCACCATCCTCTTCCCCACCATCCTCTTCCCAACCATCCCCTTCCCCAGAAGTAACAGCCTGGTTGATCAGGCCCTGATCCACCGGGAGATCTGGTCGTAGACCGGGCCGCGGGGGCGTTGATCCCCGGAATGCCCTCCAGATAGACCATCCTCTTCCACACTTTCCTTACATAAATCAAGGCACAATATGATCCTTACAGACAATCCTAGAATTTTCATGAGAATGACATTTATTGAGGAGCAAATCAAGAATTAAACCAAGTTTTCCAGTGGGCATTAAACCAAGTTTTCCAGTGGGCATTAAACCAAGTTTTCCAGTGGGCATTAAACCAAGTTTTCCAGTGGGCATTAAACCAAGTTTTCCAGTGGGCATTAAACTAAATTTTCCAGTGGGCATTAAACCAAGTCTTCCAGTGGACCACAGAAAACACATGATAATCAACTAGGATAAATTTCACTTACCCCATTATAGAACAACTGAGGAAAAACTAGAACGAAGTATGAAACTAATATTATCTAATCACTCAATAGATCGAAAAAGTAATATAAAGGACTTAGAAGTAATATTGTCTGAGGATCTCACCTTCAAGGATCACAACAATGTCATTGTCACAGGCGCGAAGAAAAATTATAAGATGGATAATGAGAACCTTCAAAACAAGGGATGCCATGCCAATGATGATCTTCTTTGAGACACTTGTTCTCTCTAGACTGGAATATTGCTGTACACTGACAGTTCCTTTTAAGGTGGATGAAATTGCAAGTCCGGAGAATGTACAAAAAAACTTTCACTGCACATAAAAGTACAGTGAAGCACCTAAATTACTGGGAACGTTTGAAATTCCTTGACCTGTTCTCCTTGAAACTAAGGCAAAAACAATCCATCATAATTTATACCTGGAAAATCCTAGAGGGATAGGTCCCAAATTTGCACACAGAAATCACTCTCTACGAAAGCAAGAAGCTGCGCAGATGGCTCGAAATCCCTCCAATGAAGAGCAGGGACGCCATGAGTACACTGAGAGACATCATAATAAGTGTAAGAGGCCCATGATTATTCTACAGCCTCCCACTATACATAAAGGGGATGGTTACTAATAAATCCCTGGCTGTCTTCTACAGGGAACCTGATAGGTTCCTAAACTCAGTTTCTGATTAGCCGGGTTATGGGTCGTACTTTGGACTGCATGCGGCTACCAGTAACAGCCTGGTTGACCAGACCTTGATTCACAAGGAAGCCTAATCGGTGAATCCCCCTCCATACTTAAGTTACCCCCCTCCTCACCCTCATTCCTACACCTCGTCACGTTGTTGGTTCCCTCACGTCTCAGAAGCGACTTTCACGGAGAAAGAAATAAAAGTCAGATTTAACTCCTGTGATTTCAGACAAAAGGGAACCTTCACGAGGTAAATTTTTTTCTCCTTAAACTACCTACTTACGGAACAGTCGGGCCAGTGCGGTCCAGTGATCGGAACGGCCGAATTCAACACGGTCCAGTGCACAGAAGGGCCCGACAAAGTGGCGTTTGGTGGTCTGAACGGCTGAGCAGGTGCAGTTTAGTGCCCGGAATGACCGGTCTAACGCAATCTTGGGTCCAGAACGGTCGACCGGCAGATTAGTGCTTGGAACAGGTGGTTGACTGGCTAGAATAGGTACTCCAGCGCACGGAACGGGAGTTCCAATGTTCAGCATGGACGGTACAGAGATTCTTTAACCAGAACGAGGCGAATACAATGCTGTGAAACGGTAACCATTAAATCAGACTGCAGATGATGGCTTACTGACCTATAGGCTTTAACCAGCGACACCCAAAAGTTACAGACCATGGCTTAACAGCCTACAGGCTTGAACTAGCAACACCTAATGCTGTCAACGAGGAAGCCTGGCTTGAAGCTGGGTTGGTCACAGATGCGGCTTGCCGGCCTATAGGCTTGGACCAGCAACACCCAAACCAGAAGACGTTTTTAGGTGGAGAGGCTGACCCCATACTGTTACCACGATGGCATTAACAACACTATAACAAGAACAGTGAATATAGGTGCACCTGACTTTTTTAAGTGACACTAGTATAATTACCACTACATCACCCACCACTGCAATTAGAATTTCATCAACCATCACAGCAATCAGAACTATATCAACCACCACTGCAATTAGAACTACTGAATCAACTACCACCATTGCCACTGCATTAGCTACAATCACTACCACCAATACCACCACCACTGCAAACAACCATCCACCCTACCAAAATCACACGATTTACCAGGTTATTAATTTCACACTGTTGTTTTCTCCTGTTGACAAACGGCAACTGACAGGATTATTAGCGTCTCTGTTTCAGTTATTTAAAACATACGATTTCTCTCTCTCTCTCTTTCTCTCTCTCTCGAGATAAAAATCGTGAACAAGAGAAGCCTTCAGAAGATCAATTCTCCCAGTCAATTGAATGGACCTGAATGGGATTCGATTTAAGCCAGGAATATATTTATGTGTATGAACCAATATCCTGGATTACGAGGCTTTTGAGAGAGAGAGAGAGAGAGAGAGAGAGAGAGAGAGAGAGAGAGAGAGAGAGAGAGAGAGAGAGAGAGAGAGAGAGAGAGAGAGAGAGAGAGAGAGAGAGAGAGAGAGAGAGAGAGAGAGAGAGAATATCAATACATAACTTACCAGTGCATTAAATAAAAAAATAAAACTCGGAAATTTCACATAATCTTATTTTTCCCTGTCCCCCGACCTCCCCTCCCCCCCCCGTTTCAAAAAAATACGATGTCGTGGATTCCTTTAAAGGAATCTTGGCGGAGAGAGGAGCAGATTGCCTTAATCCCGATCATGCTGACAAATGCTGACAGCTTCATATCCTTTACTGTAGTGAAGGAGTCCCCGGGCATATTCCTCGCTACCACCCCCACCCCAACCCCTCCTTCCTTATCCTTCCCGTCCCTACCACACTAACCCAACCCTCCGCCTTCCCCTCCTCCCCCCTTACACTACTGCAGCCACCACCAATGCATCACCACCACCACCAACACCGCCGCCACCAGCACCACCGCTGAGATCACCACCAATACACGACTATTGATAATACCACCACCATCACCATCATCAATACACCACTGCCACACAATCCACAACCACCACCAACACCACCACCACCATCACCGCTATGCCCACAATCATCACTAAAAGTACCATTATCACTACAACCACCACCACCACTACAACCACCACAACATCCATCATCACTGCAAGAACCATCGCCACTGCAAGCACAACCACCAATACAACGACCATCACCACTACAACCACCATCACCACAACTATCACTAATGGAACCACCATCACTGCAACCACTATCGCTACAACCGCAATCACCACCACCTCCCTGACCCGGCTGTCCACATTCCATCTTCTCATTCTTAGTCTAGTGTTGTATCCCTAATATTGTGAAACCTCTCGGTAATCATCTACGTAAAACAGTGACAGTTCTCAATAATGCTTTACGCGAAAAAACATACATACAAAATCACCGAAATAGTCTGAATAGAAGAAGAAAAAAAAGGTCGAAGGAACTGGAAGACACGCGCAGTAGACAATTGTAAAGACGGTGGGAAAAAAAGGTGGACTTGACAGAATTTAAATAGGCTCTCTGAGCCTGGAGACAAATTGACTGTCTGGGTCCGGTATTACGAGGAATTAATGTTTTGTGGCAGGGAAGACCAGGGGGGAAAAAACACAGGAAACTAATTTTTTTTTGCTGTAGCTAAATGTGAAAAACTGTTCTGTGTGGGGTATATAAATATGTGAAGGGAAGGGAGGAGGGGGGCAGGTACGATCTATGGCCAAGTATTGCAGTCAGGCTGAGGGAAGGGGGTAGAGCTGTCTGAGGGTTTCGTCACGCTCTACTAGTGACAATAATAGCCTGGCTGATTAGACAATCACTAGGGAATTATAACAAGCAGGTCAGCATGTTAGCGAGTCGTCAAACTACATTGGCTTACGCGGTGGCCTGCATGTAGGTAGGTATTAGATTCGCCCGGCCTGGGCCTTTTCCAAGAGGTGGCCCGAGCTTGACTCCCTGTCGAGGGGAGTGTCTCAGACTAGTGTCTGCATTGCGAGGAGGTACAAGTACCTTCTCGTCTTCTGGGACTAACTGTCCCCAGGCCTAGCCCCAATCCTCGCCCCCACGGGGCTCGGAGGGAGAAGCTAGGCACCTTGGGCTGCCACAAACCCCGCCCACACTGGGCTCGAAGGGTGTGGCAGCTACACAGCAGCAGACGCTGTCAGGAGGTGCAAAGGTAGCAAGCACTACAGGATCCTTTTGGAGCCACACCTCAGCTTCAGGCATTAACCCCAAGCGCTGGAAAAGCTCAAGAATGCCTCTTGCTGTGTGTGTTGCTGCTGCTACTTCACTTGCACTCTCGCTGGCCTGCAGTTTTACGACTCACCTGCCATGGGTTCTAACCCCACTATGTTACTGTGTCTAACTAGTTATATAACACAAAGTCCCCAGTGGAAATACGTTATCTGCTTTGACTTCACTGCGTTATCACAGATTATCTTTGGTTATTTACACAGGCGTTACTGTGTAAGACCGTTGGAAAACTCTAAACCTCTGTAATGTACCCGAATACACTTATCTACTTACAAAAAAGGTTACAGGTAAGACAGGTCATACAAGATTCTATTCATTAAAATGCGTCCACCTTTTCTAAACACGTAAACAACGTCTTAAAACGCCATCACTGATACAAGTACTGTATACACAAGGTTCTTCGCAGCATAAATACAATGATAGGGCAAACAACGAGTAGCCACTACAGAATATATCTGATCAACCACCTTAAAAGCTTATAAAACACCGGGACCGGGTAGTGGGGGGCCATGACCCCTGGCACCGTCAACTGGTAATTAACATGAATCCTTGACACAGGTGTCCTTAACACGTGAAAAACTGAGGGACGGGGAGCGGCGACCATTTCAGTTTTTCGTTGTTTAAGGCTAGTACTAATAGCCCGAGTGATCACTTCAGTAATGATCCCTGAAACCAGACAATAAGGCCTTAAAATCCACATTTCTAAGAAAATACGTGGGAGTTTAAACCATGATTCTAAGAAAAGATTAGGAAAAGAGATTATTATTTTTCTATACTGCTCCCACAATATCGCTAAAACTAACGAAGCCGAAGTTATTGGATCAATTACCTTTTTTTTTTCGCAATTTCCCTGTCTATACTTTCTAATAATCTCCCTCCATCTATCTCCCTTCGTATTCCATTACTCACTCCTCATCTATATCCTTTACACTCCGTTCACTTCCTCCATCTCTCTTACCACAGAACCCATTCCCTTCTTTTATCTATCTACTCTCATACCCCATTACATTCCTCCTCCTTACCAGTACTGTGGTCACCAGCAATTATTTTCCGCCATACTTGTTTCTGGTACGAACAGCCATCTTAAGTTACCTGCAAAAAAGTATAACATATATTAGTAATTTCAAAGCATACATAAATTTAACATCTACTAAAAAAATTACTAAACTTTTACCGACTGTATGTCCTCGGCGACACCCAGCCATTACTGTATATGTCACTAAACTTATCCACAACACGAGATAAATAGTTATTTCTCGTGTCAGTTGTTATTTTGGTAGACATAAGCAAAACTAACACCTCCACCAACGCCAAGACAAAGATCAATGAGAATCTTTCAGTACGTAGGTGTCACACTGTCTTTTTCCACATCTCTCTTAAACATAAAGGGGTAAGCTGGCTGAGAGCCGCGGCCAGATGACCAAGAGCTCCAGCTATGGGTCATCGTCCCCTCAAGGAAGGTTCCTTTATGGTGGTGAGGGGTTCTTGATCTAGGGAACTGGATCTGTGCTCCAGTTCCCTGAATTAACCCTGAATACCTTCCATCCCCCCCACAGGTGATGTATAATCCTACGGGTTTAGCACTTCCCCCTTGATTATAATAATAATAATAATAATAATATGGGTCATCGTATGACTGAGACCCGCGTCACGGAACACTTGTCCTCTTTCCTGACAAACCTTACCTAACCTAATCTCAAATTTTATATAAAATCATCCAATACCGAAACACTGAGCAGTAGCACAAAATGAGATATATGGCTCAAAAGTCGCGTCTAGGCCAATCAACTTTCAATATTTAAGCCAGTCGGCGAGGCTGGCCAATCACAGCCAGCGTAAACAAGCACTCGCCAGACCGTCTGCCTATAAGAGAGTAAGCCAGGTTCTGCTACGCTATGTTAGCTTCCGTTCTTTCCTTTCTTAATTGCACAATACAACACCAGGTAGCAGAACCAACTTAATACAGGGCATATTAAACTCCAGGTTATTGATAAAATACCTAGAAGAATAACAATTCAGTTTTTAACATATAGCTCTTAATAGATTATTATAATTATTATTATTATTATTATTATTATTATTATTATTATTATTATTATTAGTAGTAGTAGTAGTAGTAGTAATAATAATAATAGTAATGGTGGTGTTGGTACATGTAGTAGTAGAACAATAATAATTAATAATGATAATAATAAAACAATAAAACTAAAATAAAATATAATAATAATAATAATAATAATAATAATAATAATAATAATAATAATAATAATAATAACAATAATAATAATAATATATAATAATAATAAAAGAAAACTGTCTGTCGTATTAGGTCAAATATTTTTTTATTAATTTACACGGGAAAAACATTTTCCTTAAATTTGTTGGCGAAGATTAAGTATTTTTTTTAAACACAAAAAGAAAAAAATATATAAAACAGTCCATTAAGAGCGTAAGAGACCCTTATGAAAAGTATTACGAGCGGTAGAGACCTTTTACAAAAAATCACGTTACGAACGGTTTAGAAGAACCTTTTGAAAAAAAAGGCATTTACCTTTGAGAACATCCTGGAGGGGAGGGAGGGGTGAGGGGGTTTTGCCCCCTCACCCCTCCCTCCCGGGAAGAAAAACTATATTTGCTATATGTTGGTAATATATGTTACCGGTTAGTCGGACTTGAGTCCTGGAAATGGGAAGTACAATCCTTGTACTTTAAAGGAGGAGTTTGGGATGTTGACAGTTTGGTGGAACGTCTAAGTTGTTGTGTCTGAGCGCCTCTGTAGAGACAGTGATTATATGTGAGTGATGGTGAGTGTTGAATAATGATGAAAGTTTTTTCTTTCTTTTTGGGTCACCCTGCCTAGGTGGGAAACTGCCGTCGTGTTAATATATATATATATATATATATATATATATATATATATATATATATATATATATATATATATATATATATATATATATATTTTTTTTTTTTTTTATTTTTATTATCACACCGGCCGATTCCCACCAAGGCAGGGTGGCCCGAAAAAGAAAAACTTTCACCATCATTCACTCCATCACTGTCTTGCCAGAAGGGTGCTTTACACTACAGTTTTTAAACTGCAACATTAACACCCCTCCTTCAGAGTGCAGGCACTGTACTTCCCATCTCCAGGACTCAAGTCCGGCCTGCCGGTTTCCCTGAATCCCTTCATAAATGTTACTTTGCTCACACTCCAACAGCACGTCAAGTATTAAAAACCATTTGTCTCCATTCACTCCTATCAAACACGCTCAAGCTTTCCCTGCTGGAAGCCCAAAGGGCCCCCGCACACAAAACCCCCTTTTACCCCCCCCTCCAACCCCTTTCCCAAAGGGCCCGACCCCTACCCCCCCTTTCCCTTCCCACCAGACGTACACTCTTAAAGTCATTCTGTTTCGCCCCATTTCTCTACATGTCCAAAACCACCTCAACAACCCTTCTAGCCCTCGGAAAACAGTTTTGTAATCCCGCACCTCCTCCTAATTTCCAAACTAGAATTTCTGATTATATTCACACCACCATTGCCCCCCCACATGACATCCCCCACTGCCCCAGCCTTCTCCTCGCTGCAACATTCATACCCCGTCACCCCTTTTTCCCGGAAAATTCTTTTTTCCCCCCCTTCCCCCCCCTTTTCCTTCAACTAGTTATCCTTTTGACCCATCGCGAAGGAAAAAAATTTGAAAAGTTCCTTTTCCTTTTTCCCCCCTCGTTTCAACTTTCAAACCAACCTTTTGTTTTTAAAATTTTTCCTTTTATTTTTTTTCCTTTGCAATTTTCCAAAACTTTCCCCCAACTAACTTTTCCAAATTTCCCAAAAAATTCAAAAAACCCGGGGGCCTTTCCCTTTTTTTTTTTTTTTTTTTAAATTTTTGGGAAAACCCTCCCCCCCTTTTTTAAACCCCCCAAAAAAATTTTAAAAAACCCCGGTGACTCCACACCTTGTCTAAGGCCCTACTTTTACGGGGGAAAAAATTTCCCTCTTTCCTACATCCAACTTGACCCCTCACTATCCTCGTAAAAACTCTTCACTGTTTTCGTAACCTACCCCCCTACACCATACACTTGCAACATCTCCCCCAAATTGCCCCCTACCCACCCTGTAATACCCTTTTTCCAAATCCATAATGCCAAAAAGACCTCTTTACCTTATCAAAATACTTTTCATTTTTATATGTTTCACTGTAAACCTGGTCCACACACCCCCTCCCTTTCCCTAAACCCCCTTTGTTCATTGTATCCTATTCCCCGTCTTACTCTTAATTAATATATATAAATATTTTTTATTTTATATATTTATATATATATATATATATATATAATATTATATTATATATATATATATATATATGTCGTGCCAAATAGGGAATTGCGATTTTGGGTTAAAATAGAAAACCCATCTTGCCATAAAAGAAAAGTGAAAATTTGTTAGCAAAATTTCCCAAAATCATTTTGAACCTCGAAAAAAATTTTTCACTTTTTTGTTTAGTATTAAATTATTGTAAACAAATCTAAAAATATTTAGTTGGGTTAGGCTAAATAAATTGCGCTTTTTATAAAAAACGTTAGGGGAAGTTTTTAAGTTCCTTTTGGTGCAAAAATAAAATTTTTTTTTCATTAACATTAAAGAAAAAAATATATTTTTAATTTTAAATGAGTTTTTGCTAACTGACCAGTTTTACATATTCGGCACGACATATATATATATATATATATATATATATATATATATATTATATATATATATATATATATATATATATATATATATATATATATATATATATATATATATATACATACATCTCAGCTGCATGTTATCTGTTACGTCTAATGTCTGTTACGCCTGTTGTCTTACGTCTCTTATCTGTTACACCTGTTGTCTGTTACATCTACTGTCTGTCACATGTTATCTCTTACGCCTGTTGTCTGTTACGTCTGTTTATCTGTTACACTTGTTGTCTATTACATGTTATATCTGTTGTCTGTCACATGTTATGTTACTGTTATCTGTTATACCTGTTAACTGTTACATCTGTTGTCTGTTACCTCTGTTATCTGGTAAATCTGTTGTCTGCTACATGTTATCTGATATATCTGCTAACTGCTCCATCTGTTATGTTACATCTGTTGTCTGTTACATCTGTTACCTGTTACATATACTAACTGTTATATCCGTGATCTGTTAACTATTACATATGTTGTCTGTTACATCTGTTAACTGATACATCCATTGCCTGTTACATCTATGTAACATCTGTTACATCCAATATCTTATATTCGTTAATGTTTCAGAGGGTCACCCCCTTCCTCATCTTCGTGGTCTCAGACGAAGTTTCCCTCACCTGGAGAAACAACATCACTGGAAAAAGAAATTCGTATGAACACTCAAGTAAAAAAAAAAAAAAAAAGAACGTTGAAGGCTGGGAGACATCTGTAAGATTTGCCCGTCGTCTTCCATGCTCAGGAGTAAGAGTGGAAGATAAAAAATATCTCGGAACTGTCAGTGTGCCAAACGTTCAACAGGCTTCCGTTCTCGAGCATCCGAGTTATCTCCACACTAGCATCCCAGTGTCTCACTACCAGCATCCCAATATCTTCCCACCAGCATCCCAGTATCTTCCCACCAGCATCCCAGTATCTCCCCACCAGCATCCCAGTATCTCCCTGCTAGCATCCCAGTATCTCCCTGCTAGCATCTCAGTATCTCTCCACCAGCATCCCAGTATCTCCCCACAAGCATCCCAGTATCTCCCCACCTGCATCTCAGTATCTCCCTACCAACATCCCAGTATCTCCCCTACAGTATCCCAGTATCTCCTCTCCAGCACCTCCCCACCAGCATCCCAGTCTTTCTAGCATCTCCCCGCCAGCATCCCAGTATCCCCCCCCCCCCGCCATCTCCCGGAGGGACGCCAGCCTCCCACAAGAACATGCAGCATTTTTGTGAGAATTAAAATTAATTTTCCTCCTCGACGGATCCTGGGTATTTAATCCAACCATTTTATATTTCTTTGCTTCAGGTACTTTTCTGCTTCTCTTTATTATTATTATTATTATTATTATTATTATTATTATTATTATTATTATTATTATTATAATTATTGCCGGGGCATTATTATTATACCCGTAAATAGATTGTTCAGTGTGTCTGTGTTTGTGCGTGTGTGTGTGTGTTATACACAATAAACACACACACATCCTCTGGCTTTTACAGACTCCTTCACTATAATTCTGAACAGGTTGCAGTCTCATATTCGCTGGTTTTTAAGCCTGTTCCTGGAAGCTTCCCTCACTAAAAACACGTTTTAAAATATTTTACAAGTTCATACTCTTGCCTTATATAAATATTAAATGTGTTGTAGTGGAAATATTACCTGCACAAATGCAGTGGGGAAAAATATTTCTCCGTGTTCATAAAAATGTATTTTAAGAAAGACGTTATTATTAACAATTCATTTTCGTAAAATATACTCCAGAAGGCCCTTTAGCATAGAGATGTAAGACTAATATACTGTAAACAGCGGTTATCAGGGCCCCAGCTGCACGGTCTCACACCAGGACTTCTGATAGCCAATGAAATATTTCAAGGGGAAAAAGTATTGAGGGATACACAGAGGGTAAATATTGAATTTAAGTAGAAGTTTGCAATGTTTACTTGTCATCTTGCCTGCTCAGCAGTAAGTAATATACTAGTGATGATGAAGGTAAAACTTTAAGAGGGTTTCCGTTTTACACTTACACAGTAGGACAGTAGTACCACCCTGAGTGGTAGTACCACCCTGGGTGGTAGTACCACCCTGGGTGGTAGTACCACCCTGAGTGGTAGTACCACCCTGAGTGGTAGTACCACCCTGGGTGGTAGTACCACCCTGAGTGGTAGTACCACCCTGAGTGGTAGTACCACCCTGGGTGGTAGTACCACCCTGAGTGGTAGTACCACACTGAGTGATAGTACCACCCTGGGTGGTAGTACCACCCTGAGTGGTAGTACCACCCTGAGTGGTAGTACCACCCTGAGTGGTAGTACCACACTGAGTGGTAGTACCACACTGAGTGATAGTACAACCCTGGGTGGTAGTACCACCCTGGGTGGTAGTACCACCCTGAGTGGTAGTACCACCCTGGGTGGTAGTACCACCCTGGGTGGTAGTACCACCCTGAGTGGTAGTACCACTCTGAGTGGTAGTACCACCCTGAGTGGTAGTACCACCCTGAGTGATAGTACCACCCTGAGTGGTAGTACCACCCTGAGTGATAGTACCACCCTGGGTGATAGTACCACCCTGGGTGGTAGTACCACCCTGAGTGGTAGTACCACCCTGGGTGGTAGTACCACCCTGAGTGGTAGTACCACCCTGGGTGATAGTACCACCCTGGGTGGTAGTACCACCCTGAGTGGTAGTACCACCCTGAGTGGTAGTACCACCCTGGGTGGTAGTACCACCCTGAGTGGTAGTACCACCCTGGGTGGTACTACCACCCTGGGTGATAGTACCACCCTGGGTGGTAGTACCACCCTGGGTGGTAGTACCACCCTGGGTGGTAGTACCACCCTGGGTGGTAGTACCACCCTGAGTGGTAGTACCACCCTGGGTGGTAGTACCACCCTGAGTGGTAGTACCACCCTGGGTGGTACTACCACCCTGAGTGGTAGTACCACCCTGGGTGGTAGTGCCACCCAGGGTGGTAGAACCAGTCTACATTGCTCAACATTCTAAAATTCTAAAGCTATATTTTCATAATATTATACACAGATAAACATACTAAACACCCCATGACAGACGCAGCATATCTACATACTATCATGAAGCGAGCATATATTTATGAAGTGCTAAACCCACGTGGATTATTCACTGAAGAAAGTGGTGGCGGCTCGATCCGCCGTAAGCATGAAACATGAGTATCTTACAAGCTGGTGAGGACGACAGTACAGCTGCACTAACCAGTTTCCTCTCCCTTCCAGCAACATCAGAGATAAAAATCACTTTATCCTGGTGAACAATACCGTGAAGACCAGATATCTTTTATATACCTTTGAAGGGTTTGGAGAGTGTTCCTCCTCCCGCAGCCTGGTCCTGGGCCAGGCTTCTCTGGTCAACTAGGCTGTTGCTGCTGGTGGCCCGCTGCCCTACATATCTATCACAGCCTGGTTGATCTGGCACCTGGTGGAGGTGCTTGTCAAGTTTCCTACTGAAGACTTCCACACTTGTTCCGGCACAGCAGGGCAGCTCCAATTCCTTGAATTAAAAGCATTTCACCTGCATCAACGCACCTTCCCCTTCGTAGTGTTTCGTGAAATATTTACCCTCCAAAAGGGTATTAAGAATTCTTGATGGTAGTACCCGACTTAATCTAAAGAACTGGAACTACACTCCTCTTCCGTGGATCAAATTGAATAATATCCCATTCTTCAAATGTTGTATGAACCATCGCGGGTTAAGTAGGCACCTGTAGTCATAACAATGATCGTATCGTATTATGATGGGGAAACGCTGAAACCTTATGGGATCATACAGCGCCTGGGGAATGAGAAACATTCAACTCTGACCCAATTCCCTGGATCAAGAACCCCTCATCATTATTACAGACACGCCATTACTCAAGTCCCTTCTTAAATCACAAATTTTGATCTGCCTCCTAACCCTACTTACAAGTACCGTAGTAAGTTGTTGTAGGTGACAAGAAGAAAACACACAGCGTAGTTTTTTACCTACCCGTGAAAACAGTGAAGGTAAAGTCAGTCTTACCTTCCCTGGTGACGTAGCAGCACACCGGCAGTGTCCACCATCTTGACCTGTGGTCAACACCTCACTGCTACAATCATAATACCTCTGATTATCTCTGCCACGAAGCTCCTACACACGTCCTACACTGGTAAAACTGTGGCACAGACCGCACCACAACTTCCGGCAAGAAGAACTATCAACCATGTTTCATGTAATACCCGTAATTATTGCAGAGAACTGCGGTTACCAACGCGTGTGCGACTACACATCATGGCAGCCACACTCCCCCCATGCTGCTGTGACGTCACGCCACACGTTCACAACTGCCGTAATAAATCTAATCCATTTTTATCATTATTATTTCACAATTTATTAATTTTATTGAACGCAAAATTATAACACATTTATTAACTTAAACTCCTGATGCAGTAACCTACATCACAGTCACCTTCAACGAGACATTACAAAAGGGACTTACAACCCTGAAATCCACACGATGCTGCCTTGTGTATTGAGTACCTGGCAATATTCCAGGTCCTGGTCCCCGCGTGGCGCGGTCACAGACCAGGCTCCCTGGCTGATGGTCGGCTCAACCAGGCTGCTGGTACTCAACCGGTTCATAAATAGATTGTTAAAGGTCTCACACTTGTTGTTAGTAGCGTTGTGTGTATATATATATATATATATATATATATATATATATATATATATATATATATATATATATATATATATATATATATATATATTATATATATATATATGTATATATATATATATATATATATATATATATATATATATATATATATATATATATATATATATATATATATATATGTCGTGCCGAATAGGCAGAACTTGCGATCTTGGCTTAAATAGCAACGTTCATCTTGCCATATAGGACAAGTGAAAATTTGTGTATGCAATAATTTCTCCAAAATCATTCTGAACTTAACGAAAAAATATATTTCACTGTGTTTGTTTAGTTTTAAATTATTGTAAACAAATCTAAAATATATTTAGTTGGGTTAGGCTAAAATAAATTGCGCTTGTCATAATAAGGTTAGGTAAGTTTTCTAAGTTCCTTTTGGTGCAAAATTATAAATTTTTACATCAACATTAATGAAAAAAATATATCTTTAAACGTATAAGAGAAAATTTTAGAAAGGACTTAATTTTAAATGAGTTCTTGCTAATTGACCAGTTTTACATATTCGGCACGACATATATATATATATATATATATATATATATATATATATATATATATATATATATATATATATATATTATATATAATATTACACACATATATATATATATATATATATATATATATATATATATATATATATATACACATATACCAATCTCTCACTATCGCTCTTCTCGACAAATGTGAATGAACTTAAGTGCTCTTGAAATTACGTTCAGTATTAAAAAATAAGAGAACGTTAAGACAAGCAGTGCGAAGAGAGAGTTAGCGAAACAAGTCAATTAATCAAAGCAATATCCGTCACTCCATCAGCAGCGGAAATGCCACTGCTAAGTGCCAGATCTAATTGAATACCCCTTGTGGTGGGGAGCCTCGGAGCTGGTGGAGCGACCATCATCCCAAGAATTAGAGAGAACCCAGCACTCCTGAGGCGTATAGCACTCACACACGACCCCTTGGACACTGCTGTGTCCTAGTGGGATTCTGCTTGTTTGCTGCCGTGTATAACCTTGTCTTAGTTTATTTAGTATTTATTTGCTCGCTTGGTGGGCCCAGGAGCCAGCAGAAGGCCTCGTTGACATGGCTGGAAGCTCTGCTTAATGAATGTGAGCTTAGGTTTGTAAGATTTAGCAGTCATCACACATGTTCGTGACGAGACAGGAGGGAAAAAACTGATTCTGCCATAGTGGAAAATGCTAACCAGCCTCAGTTTCACACTCACATGGTAAGAGGGAAGCACCTCAGCGGGTGCTTGCTGTCTGTCAGACTATCTGTCAGACTATCACCTTGACCATCTTCCTTTAACAATGGTCTAAATGAAACTATATTCCGATTTCAGAATATAGTTTTACTAAGACTTGCGCGAGGTCGGCACCAACAACCAGATTGATCAGTTCGTCAGTCAGCAGATCTGGCCTCGGACGTTGCTGCGAGGGCACTGACCCAAAAAATTGTCAACAGGCAAAAGCAAAGTGCATCTAGATATAAAATTTTCTATTAGCAAGAGAGTCTCTAAAAGACAACTGGGTCTCTTCAAGGGGAGGTGAGACGCTGTCTCCTTACCACCAGCCTTCAATAACTGGGCTGTGCTGCTCCTAACTACGAGCACCAACAGATTAAATGATCAGCCACCATTGTTGTTACATTATTCAACGACTGTGCTTAACATTCACCATTCATGAGCAAAACCAGAGCCACTACACTGAAGTGTATCAGAGGCGCTATAATGAAATGTGAAGCGAGAAATCCACAGAGTTTTACATCGAAATTATTTTAAGTTTATACATAAATGTGTATATATATACATATATATATATATATATATATATATATATATATATATATAAAATAATATATATATATATATATATATATATATATATATATATATATATATATATATATATATATATATATATTTATTATCACACGGGCCCGATTCCCACCAAGGCTGGGTGGCCCGAAAAAGGAAAACTTTCACCATCATTCACTCCATCACTGTCTTGCCAGAAGGGTGCTTTACACTACAGTTTTTAAACTGCAACATTAACACCCCTCCTTCAGAGTGCA
>NC_069400.1:119702563-119717563 GCF_026875155.1 Cherax quadricarinatus | reverse complement strand
GTTGCTGCTGCAGGCTGCTGCTGCTACTGGTGCTGCTGCTACTGGTGCTGCTGCTGCTTATGGTGCTGCTGCTACTGGTGCTGCTGCTACTGGTGCTGCTTTGCTGCTGGGTTATGGTTTCTGCTGCTACTGGTGCGTGCTGCTCTACTGTGCTGCTGCTACTGGTGCTGCTGCTGCTTATGGGGGGCTGGCTACTGGTGCTGTGCTACTGGTGCTGCTGCAGGGGTTACTGGTTGCTTTCTGCTGCCTTGTGCTGCTGCTACTGGTGCTGCTGCTGCTATGGTGCTGCTGCTATCTTCTAGGTGCTGCTGCCTTTCTGCTGCTTATGGTGCTGCTGCTACTGGTGCTGCTGCTACTGGTGCTGCTGCTACTGGTGCTGCTGCTGCTTATGGTGCTGCTGCTACTGGTGCTGCTGCTACTGGTGGTGCTGCTGTTTCTGGGCTGCTGCTGCTTATGGTGCTGCTGCTACTGTGCTGCTGCTACTGGTGCTGCTGCTACTGTGTGCTGCTGCTTTCTGCTTATGGTGCTGCTGCTACTGGTGCTGCTGCTACTGGTGCTGCTGCTACTGGTGCTGCTGCTACTGGTGCTGTTGCTACTGGTGCTGCTGCTACTGGTGCTGCTGCTACTGGTGTGTGCTGCGTGCTGCTGCTTATGGGTGCTGCTGCTACTGGTGCTGCTGCTACTGGTGTGCATGTGACTGGTGCTACTGGTGCTGCTGCTGCTTATGGTGCTGCTGCTACTGGTGCTGCTGCTACTGGTGCTGCTGCTACTGGTGCTGCTGCTGCTTATGGTGCTGCTGCTACTGGTGCTGCTGCTACTGGTGCTGCTGCTACTGGTTTCTGCTGCTACTTTGTGTTTCTTTCTCTTACTGGTGCTGCTGCTACTGTCGTGCTGCTGCCTACTGGTGCGCTGCTGTTTCTACTGGTGCTGCTGATGCTGCTACTTTTACTGTGCTGTCTGTCTGCTGCTACTGGTGCTGCTGCTACTGTGGTGCTGCTGCTACTGGCTGCTTTGTTGCTGCTACTGGTGTTGCTGCTACTGTGCTGCGCTTTCAGCTACTTGTGCTGCTCTGCTGCTGCTACTGGTGCTGCTGTTACTGGTGCTACTGGTGCTGCTGCTACTGCTGCTACTGGTGCTGCTGCTACTGGTGCTGCTGCTACTGGTGCTGCTGCTACTGCTGCTCTATGTGTTTCTGCTGCTACTGGTGTGCTGCTACTTGTGCTGCTGCTCTGCTACTGGTTCTGCTGCTACTGTGCTTCTTGGTGCTGCTGCTACTGGTGCTGCTGCTACTGTGTGCTGCTGCTGTCTGCTGGCTAACTGATTGCTGCTGGGCTGCTTCTACTGGTGCTGCTGTCCTGCTACTATGTTTATTTCTACTGTGCTGGCTACTGCTGCTACTGGTGCTGTGTGCTGCTACTGTTGTGCTGTGGTGCTCTACTTTTGCTGCTGCTGCTGCTGCATGGTGCTGTGACTGCTGCTTTCTGTGCTCTGGCTACTGGTGCTGCACTGTCTTCTGCTGCTACTTTTTGCTACTGTGCTGCTTGCTACTGGTGCTGCTGCCTAAATGGTACTGCTGCTACTGTGTGCTGCTGCTGCTACTGTGCTATTGTTGCTGCTACTGCTGCTGCTACTGTGCTGCTGCTACTGCTTGCTTGCTGCTACTTGTGTGCTGCTGCTACTGGTGTGGCTGCTGCTATGGTATGCTGCTACTTGTGCTACTGGTGCTGCATGCCCGCTACTTGTGGTACTGGTGCTGTGCTAAATGGTGTGTTGCTGTACTGGTGCTGCTGCTACTGGTGATGCTGCTGCTGCTGCTGCTGCTGCTGCTACTGGTGCTGCTGCTACTGGTGCTGCTGCTACTGGTACTGCTGCTACTGGTGGTGGTGCTGCTGCTGCTACTGGTGCTGCTGCTGCTACTGGTGCTGCTTCTGCTACTGGTGTTGCTACTGATGCTGCTGCTACTGGTGCTGCTGCTACTGGCGCTGCAACTGGTGATGCTGCTGGTGGTGCTGCTACTGGTGCTGGTTTTGCTGCTTCTGTTACTACTGCTGATGCTGGTGCTACTGCTACTGACACAGTTCCTGCTGTTGGTGGCACTGCTTCTACTGTTTGTGGCACTGCTCCTGCTGTAGGTGGAACTGCTCCTACTGTTGATGGCACTGCTCCTACTGTTGCTGGCACTGCTCCTACTGTTGGTGGCACGGCTCCTACTGATGGTGCAACTGGTCCTACTGTTGCTGCCACTGCTCCTACTGCTGCTGGCACTGCTCCTATTGTTGCTGGCACTGCTCCTACTGCTGCTGGCACTGTTCCTACTGTTGCTGGCACTATTCCTACTGTTGCTGGCACTGTTCCTACTGTTCCTGGCACTGTTCCTACTGCTGCTGGCACTGTTCCTGGCACTGTTCCTACTGCTGCTGGCACTGTTCCTACTGTTGCTGGCACTGTTCCTACTGTTGCTGGCACTGTTCCTACTGTTGCTGGCACTGTTCCTACTGTTGCTGGCACTGTTCCTACAGTTGCTGGCACTGTTCCTACAGTTGCTGGCACTGCTCCCGCTTCTTCTTATCCTCTTTTGCTCTTTACTTCTCATCTTACTTCTGCTTTATGAATGAAAGAACGAGTGAATGAAGGAATGAGTAAATGAAAGAAGAACTGAAAATACACACCCACCCAACCACTCACTCACCACACACACACACACACAACACACAACACACAACACACACACATCACACACACACATCACACACCACACACAACACACACACACACACACACACACACACACACACACACACACCACACACACACATACACACACACACATACACACACACACATACACACACACACACACACACACACACACACACACACACCACACACACACACACACACACACACATACACACACACACACACACACACCACACACACACATACACACACACACATACACACACAACACATACACACACACACACACACACACACACACACACACACACACACCACATACACACACACACACACATAACACACACACACACACACACACACACACACACACACACACACACACACACACACACAACACACACACACACAACACACACACATACACACACACACACACACACACACACACACACACACACACACACACACACACACACACACACACACACACACACACACACACACACATACACACACACACACACACAATAACATATTCAAGACAATCACAACAGACAAAACTTTACAAAAGCAATTAGCATTTTTCCTCTCCTTCTAATTTTCCCTCTTTATGTGCTCCCTATTTTACCCCCGCGTCCACATTTTCCCTTTTACTCGTCCTTATTTTCCCTCCTACTTTTCCTTATTTTCTCTTTTGCTCGTCTTTTTTCCCTACTACTCATCCTTATTTTCCCTTTCACTCGTCCTTATTTTCACTCCTATTCGTTCTTATTTTCACTCCTACTCGTCCTTATTTTTACTCCTACTCGTCCTTATTTTCCCTCCTACTCATCCTTATTTTCCCTTTCACTCGTCCTTATTTTCACTCCTATTCGTTCTTATTTTCACTCCTACTCGTCCTTATTTTTACTCCTACTCGTCCTTATTTTCCCTCCTACTCATCCTTATTTTCCCTTTCACTCGTCCTTATTTTCACTCCTATTCGTTCTTATTTTCCCTCCTACTCGTCCTTATTTTTACTCCTACTCGTCCTTATTTTCCCTCCTACTCGTCCTTATTTTTACTCCTACTCGTCCTTATTTTCCCTCCTACTTGTCCTTATTTTTATCTCTACTCGTCCTTATTTTCCCTCCTACTCGTCCTTAATTTTACTCCTACTCGTCCTTATTTTCCCTCCTACTCGTCCTTATTTTTACTCCTACTCGTCCTTATTTTCCCTCCTACTCGTCCTTATTTTTACTCCTACTCATCCTTATTTTCCCTTTCACTCGTCCTTATTTTCACTCCTATTCGTTCTTATTTTCCCTCCTACTCGTCCTTATTTTTACTCCTACTCGTCCTTATTTTCCCTCCTACTGGTTGGTAGACAGCAACCACCCAGGGAAGTACTACCGTCCTGCCAGATGACTGTGAAACAAAAACCTGTAACTGTTTTGCATGATGGTAGGATTGCTGGTTTCTTTTTCTGCCTCATAAACACGCTAAGATAACAGGGATATCTTGCTACTCCTACTTACACTTTGGTCACACTTCACAGACACGCACATGCATATATATATATACATACATCTAGGTTTTTCTCCTTTTTCTAAATAGCTCTTGTTCTTTTTTATTTCTTCTATTGTCCATGGGGAAGTGGAAAAGAATCTTTCCTCCGTAAGCCATGCGTGTCGTATGAGGCGACTAAAATGCCGGGAGCAATGGGCTAGTAACCCCTTCTCCTGTATACAATTACTAAAAAAGAGAAGAAGAAAAACTTTATAAAACTGGGTTGCTTAAATGTGCGTGGATGTAGTGCGGATGACAAGAAACAGATGATTGCTGATGTTATGAATGAAAAGAAGTTGGATGTCCTGGCCCTAAGCGAAACAAAGCTGAAGGGGGTAGGAGAGTTTCAGTGGGGGGAAATAAATGGGATTAAATCTGGAGTATCTGAGAGAGTTAGAGCAAAGGAAGGGGTAGCAGTAATGTTAAATGATCAGTTATGGAAGGAGAAAAGAGAATATGAATGTGTAAATTCAAGAATTATGTGGATTAAAGTAAAGGTTGGATGCGAGAAGTGGGTCATAATAAGCGTGTATGCACTGGAGAAGAGAGGAATGCAGAGGAGAGAGAGAGATTTTGGGAGATGTTAAGTGAATGTATAGGAGCCTTTGAACCAAGTGAGAGAGTAATTGTGGTAGGGGACTTGAATGCTAAAGTAGGAGAAACTTTTAGAGAGGGTGTGGTAGGTAAGTTTGGGGTGCCAGGTGTAAATGATAATGGGAGCCCTTTGATTGAACTTTGTATAGAAAGGGGTTTAGTTATAGGTAATACATATTTAAGAAAAAGAGGATAAATAAGTATACACGATATGATGTAGGGCGCAAATGACAGTAGTTTGTTGATTATGTATTGGTAGATAAAAGACTGTTGAGTAGACTTCAGGATGTACATGTTTATTAGAGGGGCCCACAGATATATCAGATCACTTTCTAGTTGTAGCTACACTGAGAGTAAAAGGTAGATGGGATACAAGGAGAATAGAAGCATCAGGGAAGAGAGAGGTGAAGGTTTATAAACTAAAAGAGGAGGCAGTTACAGGGTAAGATATAAACAGCTATTGGAGGATAGATGGGCTAATGAGAGCATAGGCAATGGGGTCGAAGAGGTATGGGGTAGGTTTAAAAATGTAGTGTTAGAGTGTCAGCAGAAGTTTGTGGTTACAGGAAAGTGGGTGCAGGAGGGAAGAGGAGCGATTGTGGAATGATGATGTAAAGAGAGTAGTAAGGAGAAAAAGTTAGCATATGAGAGTTTTTACAAAGTAGAAGTGATGCAAGGAGGGAAGAGTATATGGAGGAAAAGAGAGAAGTTAAGAGAGTGGTGAAGCAATGTAAAAAGAGAGCACAATGAGAGAGTGGGTGAGATGTTATCAACAAATTTTGTTGAAAATAAGAAAAAGTTTTGGAGTGAGATTAACAAGTTAAGAAAGCCTAGAGAACAAATGGATTTGTCAGTTAAAAATAGGAGAGGAGAGTTATTTAAATGGAGAGTTAGAGGTATTGGAAGATGGAAGGAATATTTTGAGGAATTGTTAAATGTTGATGAAGATAGGGAAGCTGTGATTTCGTGTATAGGGCAAGGAGGAATAACATCTTGTAGGAGTGAGGAAGAGCCAGTTGTGAGTGTGGGGGAAGTTCGTGAGGCAGTAGGTAAAATGAAAGGGGGTAAGGCAGCCGGGATTGATGGGATAAAGATAGAAATGTTAAAAGCAGGTGGGATATAGTTTTGGAGTGGTTGGTGCAATTATTTAATAAATGTATGGAAGAGGTAAGGTACCTAGGGATTGGCAGAGAGCATGCATAGTTCCTTTGTATAAAGGCAAAGGGGATAAAAGAGAGTGCAAAAATTATAGGGGATAAGTCTGTTGAGTGTACCTGGTAAAGTGTATGGTAGAGTTATAATTGAAAGAATTAAGAGTAAGACGGAGAATAGGATAGCAGATGAACAAGGAGGCTTTAGGAAAGGTAGGGGGTTGTGTGGACAGGTGTTTACAGTGAAACATATAAGTGAACAGTATTTAGATAAGGCTAAAGAGGTCTTTGTGGCATTATGGATTTGGAAAAGGCGTATGACAGGGTGGATAGGGGGGCAATGTGGCAGATGTTGCAAGTGTATGGTGTAGGAGGTAGGTTACTGAAAGCAGTGAAGAGCTTTTAACGAGGATAGTGAGGCTCAAGTTAGAGTATGTAGGAAAGAGGGAAATTTTTTCCCAGTAAAAGTAGGCCTTAGACAAGGATGTGTGATGTCACCGTGGTTGTTTAATATATTATAGATGGGGTTGTAAGAGAAGATAAATGCGGGGTCTTGGCAAGAGGCGTGGAGTTAAAAGATAAAGAATCACACACAAAGTGGGAGTTGTCACAGCTGCTCTTTTTTGTTTACACTTTTGCTCTTGGGAGTTTTTGAAGAGAAGTTGCCGAGATTTTGGGGGAAAGAATTTGGTTTGGGTGTGCAAAAAGAAGAAAAAATTTAAAAGGGGAATACAGGAAAAAGTTTAAAGGGTTTGGGGATAACAAAAAGATTAGGGGATGGGAAAAATTGAATTTCAGATTTGGGAGGGGAGGGGAGTATGGAGGAGGTGAAGTTTTTCAGATATTTGGGAGTGGACGTGTCAAAAGGGGTGGGTCTATGAAAGTGGGGGTGAAACATAGAAATTTTATGAGGGGGAAAAGAGTGGGTGGTGCAATTAGGAGTTGTGGAGACAGAGAACTTTGTCCCTTTGGGGGCCCAAAAAGGGGGAATGTATGAGAGTATAGTTTTTTCCAACGCTCCCTTTTTTGGGTGTGAAGCGTTTGGGGGATGAATGTTTTCCAAACGAGGGAGAAGGTGGGGGCAGTGGAGATGTCAAAGTTGAGGGCCCAAAGTGTGGTGTGAATTTAATGCCCGAGAATTCGTTGTTTGGAAGTTTTGGAGGAGGTGCGGGGGTTTTCCAAAATGTTGTCCAGAGGGTGAGGAAGGGGGTTTTTGAGGTGGTTTTGGGGAAAAGTAGGGGGGGGAGAATGGAGCGTTTAGAATTTTACTTCAAGAGTGTATCAGTCTGCTGTGGAAGGAAGGGGGGTAGGGGTCGGCCCCAGGAAGGGTTGGAGGGAGGGGGTAAAGGAGGTTTTTTGGGGCGAGGGGCCCTTTGGGCTTCCCGCAGGCCAATTTCGTGAGGCGTTTTTTTGATAGGAGTTAATTTGGGGACAAATGGTTTTTAATTTCTTGACGTGCTGTTGGGAGTGTGGCCAAAGTTTTCTTTATGAGGGGTTTTAAAGGGAAAAACCCCCCCAAGGGCCCGGAAATTGAGTCCTGGAGATGGGGGGGAAATTTCGTGCCTGCACTCTGAAGGAGGGGTGTTAATTGTTGCCGGGTTTTAAAAAATGTTTGTGTAAATTTCCCCATTTGGCCCCAAAACGTGATGGAGGGGAATGATGGTTTAAAGTTTTTCCTTTTCGGGCCCCCCTTTCCCCTTGGGGGGAATCGGCCGGCCCCGTTTGATAATAAAAATAAAAAAATTTGTCCCTTTTTTTACTTTCCCACCGTCCTTATTTTCCCCCCTACTCGTCCTTTTTTTTAATCCTTTCTCGTCCTTATTTTCCCTCCTTCTCGTCCTTATTTTTTTTAAAATCCCACTCGTCCCTTATTTTCCCCTCCTCTCCCTCCTTATTTTTACTCCCACTCGTCCTTTTTTTTCCCTTTCCCACTGTCCTTTTTCCCCTTTCCTTTCTCGTTCCCTTTTTTTCCTACCTTTCCCCTTTTTCCCCGAAATTTTTCTACGGTTTAAAAACGATTTTTTTACAACAAGAGGAAAACCCCCCTAAAAAATTTTCAGGGGCCCATAAAAACGCTTGGAATTTGGGGGGCCTTTAAATTTGTCCAAAGGGAAGGGAAAGGTTTTTTTTTTTGATCATTTTTCCCCAGATCAAGGGGACCAAACCCCTGTTCATCTGAACAACCCCTTTTTTAAAAAAGGAAATTTATGAGTGAAAGGGATTTTGGGTTTTTAATTTGTTGTGTTACCTGTTATCCCGCCAACCCAAAAAAACAACAACAAAAACAACAACAAAAACAAAAAACAACAAAAACCAAAGGGTAAAATAAATAAAAAATTCAATAATAAAATATTTTTATTTATTTTATTTAAAAATTTTACACAAATTTTTTTTTTTTTTTTAATTTTATATTTATTTTAAAAAAAAAAGTTCATAAGGAAAAATTTTTAAAATAACGTCCAAAGTAGCCCGGTCACCCCGTTAATTTTCAATTTTTACTTTTTAAAAATCACTGTAGAGTCAATGGGTTTCTGTCACTGTTATGTTACCCGTTACTGTTACCTTTTCACCCGTAGCTCACTGTTACCCGGGGGCCCCGTTCTTTTAATTTCCGTCAATTTTTAGCAGTCACTGTTACTGTAAAAGTTAATGTTTTCTGTTTAATGTAGCAGGGCCTGTTACTGTCACTGTTAAAATGTTACCTTTTCCCCTTGCAAACAGTCAATGTTATGTCATGTTACTGTCCTGTTACTTTTTTCTGTCAAAGGGGAAATCACTGTTTCTGATCAAATGCCCTGAATGTAGCAGTTTACTGGTTTTTTTTCACTGTCACTGTGCAGTTAATGTTACTGTTTACTGTAGCGTCAAGTTACTGTCCAAATGTAGCCCGTCACGTTTCTGTCAATGTTAAATGTCACTGTAGCATTTTCCCGCCCAATGCACTGTTGCAGTCACGTTACTGTCATTGTAAACGTATGTTACTGTTTACCCGTTTCTGTCACTGTTACTGTCACTGTTACTGTTACTGTCCTGTAGCAGTCACTGTTACTGTTTTCCCGTGCAGTCACTGTTTCTGTCCTGTTACTTTTCACGTAGCCTTCACTGTTACTGTCACCCGGTTTTGTCACTGTTGCAAATCATGTTACTGTCACCCGTCCCGTGCAAACTCATTGGTTTACTGTCCACTGTTACCGTCCCCTTACCCCCCCCCCAAAATTTTTATAAAAAGGTCACCCCCCCCCCCCCCAAACCCCCTCAAATTTCCCCCACCCCCTTTAACCCTCCCTTCCCCCCCCCCTTCACTTAGCAGTCACTGTTTTCATGTCAAATTAGCCGTCCTCGTTACTGTCAATTGGGAGCGTCACCCGTTAAATGTCACTGTTTGCAGTTTACTGGTTTCTGATCACTGTAGCAGTCAAAGTTTCTTTTCACTTAAATTTAATTTTTACCTTTTTACTGGTTCGGCATCCCGGTTTTGTCCATAGCAGGTCACTGTTTAATGTCACTTTTACTGTCCACTGTTATGTTTTTGTCACTTAGCGTCAAAGTTTTCTGTCATGTTAGTCTTTTTGTTTTCAAAAAATCACTGCTACGTTTACTGTTAATGTCAGGAGTCACTGTTTCAGTCACTGTTTCTGTTTACTGTAGCAAGTTATGTCCTTTTCTGGCACTGTAGAAACTCTGTTACTGTCATTTTAGCAGTTAAATGTTTTCCCGTCACTGTAGCAGTCATGTTTTGTCAAAATGTAGCAGGGCACTTTTACTGTCACTGTTTGCCCGTCACTTTTTACTGTCACTGTAGCGTCCAAATGTTAACTGTCACTGTGCAGTCACTGTTACGTCCTGTAGCCCGTCACTGTTACTGTCACTTTCCCGCGTCACTTTTGTAAAAGTCACTTTAATTCCCGTCCCTCTGTTTTCAGTCACTGTAAGTCCCCCCCCTAATTTTTCGGTCACTGTAGCTTCAAATGTTAGTCCCTGTTGCAGTCCTTTTACAGGCATTGCAGCATAATGTTACTTTTCCTGTACCCCAAATACTTTTACAGTCATGTTACAGTCACTGTTTGCCCGTCCCCTTGTTAAAATCATGAAGCAGTCACTGTTTAGTCACTGTAGCCCGTCACTGTTAATGTCATGTAGCATCACTGTTACAGCACTGTAGCAAATCATTTTTACAGTCACTGTAGAAGTCACTGTTAGTCACTGTCACAGTCACTGTAGCAATCAATACTACAATTACTGTAGCAGTCACTGTGACATCTTCTATTGTTCTACAGTCACTGTTACCTTTTCTATTGTTTATAGTCACTGTAGCAGTCACTGTTACAGTCACTGTAGCAGTCACTGTTACAGTCACTGTAGCAGTCACTGTTAGTCTGTAGCAGTCAATGTTACTGCCACTGTAGCAGTCACTGTTACAGCCACTGTAGCAGTCACTGTTGCAGCCACTGCAGCAGTCACTGTGACTTCTTCTATTGTTCTACAGTCACTGTTACCTCTTCTATTGTTTTAGTCACTGTTACCTCTTCTATTGTTTTACAGTCACTGTTACCTCTTCTTTTGTTTTACAGTCACTGTTCTACTGTTTACTGTCACTGTTACAGCTTTTATTTTTAAGTCACTATAATAGTCACTGTTACTTCTACTGCTTCAGTACTGTAGTAACCTTTTCTTCACTGTTCACAGTACTGTGTACACTGTTTCTTCCACTGTTCACAGCCCATTTAGTAGTCACTGTTATTCTACTGTTACAGTCAAGTTATATTACTGTGATTCTGTTGTTCCAGTCACTGTTACTTCTACTGTTCACGCACTGTGTGTCATGTTACATCTTCTGTTCACAGTCCGTTTTTTTCACTGTGACTTCTACTGTTCACATTACTTTTACTTTGTTCACAGTCACTGTTACTTTACTGTCACGTCATGATTCTTCTACTTTTCACTTTCACTGATCTTCTACTTTTTCACAGCACTGTTATTTTACTTTTACATACTGTTACTTTACTGTTCACAGTCATGTTACTTCTACTGTTCACAGCCCACGATACTTTACTTTCCCCCAGTCATGTTACTTTACGTTCACAGTCATGATCTTCTACTGTTCACAGCCCCAAGAACTTTATGTTCACAGTCACTGTTACTTCTATGTTCACAGTCACTGTTACTTTATTTTCACAGTCATGTTATTCTATTTTTCACAGTCACTTTTACTTCTACTTTTACATCATTTTACTTCTCTGTTCACAGTCACTGTTACTTCTACTGTTCACAGTCACTGAACTTTTGTTCACAGCACTGTTCTACTGTTCAAGTACTGTTACTTTACTGTTCACATCATGTTACTTCTAGTTCCAGTCACTGTTACTTTCTGTTCCAGCCCCTGAACTTTATGTTCACGTCCTGTTATTTCAACTGTTACAGTACTAAAAACTTCTACTGTTCACAGTCACTGTTTATTTTCTACTGTTCACGTCATGTTACTTCTCTGTTACAGTCACTGATTTTACTGTTCACAGTCCTGTTACTTTATGTTCCAGCCCCTGATCTTCTACTGTTCACAGTCACGTTCTTTATGTTCACATCATGTTATTTACTTTTCACTCATGTTACTTCTATGTTACAGTCACTGTTACTTCTATGTTCACAGTCACTTTACTTCTACTTTCACGTCACTGTTACTTTACTGTTCACATCATGTTACTTCTACTTTCACATCACTGTTATTTACTTTTCACAGTCACTTTATTTCACTGTTCACAGTCACTTTACTTCTATGTTCAAAGTCACTGTTACTTTACTGTTCCGCATGTTACTTCTATTTCACATCACTGATACTTCTACTGTTCACAGCACTGTTTACTTCTACTGTTCACATCACTGTTACTTTATGTTCACAAGTCACTTTTTCTTCAAAGTTACATCACTGTTTTACTGTTCATCACTGTTATTCTCTGTTCACAGTCACTTACTTCTTTTTCACAGTCCGTTACTTCTACTGTTCACGTCATGTTACTTCTACTGTTCACAGTCATTTATCTTTTCCTTTTTTTTTTTGGATTTTTTTTGTACTGTATTATTTTGGGAAAGTTTATACATCAGGTCACTAATTAACAGAGAGTATTATTTTCAGGGCATCCTGAAGGCGCATGTGCGTATGAGAAGCGCACATGCATGAGTGGATACGTACAAGCGCATGGAAGCGCACACGTGCGTGATGGAACATACACGGATTCGTGAAAGTGTACAGGTGAGTACTGTAACACGCACACACACGCACACGCACACGCACAGACACGCACGCACGCGCACACACACACACACACACACACACACACACACACACACACACACACACACACACACACACACACACACACACACAGACCAGATGGGGACACCAGCAAGGAATACACCAACAAGTGTTGGACGACATACATACAGATGAGGAGGAGGTGAAGAAACTGCTAAGGGACATCGATACCTCAAAGGCAATGGGACCGGACAACATCTCTCCGTGGGTCCTTAGAGAGGGAGCAGATATGTTGTGCGTACCACTTACCACAATCTTCAACACATCCCTGGAAACTGGGCAACTACCTGAGGTATGGAAGACGGCAAATGTAGTTCCCATTTTTAAAAAAGGAGACAGAAAAGAGGCACTAAACTATAGACCTGTGTCATTGACGTGTATAGTATGCAAAATTATGGAGAAGATTATCAGGAGGAGAGTGGTGGAGCACCTGGAACGGAACAGGAGTATAAATGCCAACCAGCACGGATTCACGGAAGGCAAATCCTGTGTCACAAACCTTCTGGAGTTTTATGATAAAATAACAGAAGTAAGACAAGAGAGAGAGGGGTGGGTTGATTGCATCTTCTTGGACTGCAAGAAGGCCTTTGACACAGTTCCTCACAAGAGATTAGTGCAGAAGCTAGAGCATCAGGCGCATATAACAGGAAGGGCACTGCAATGGATCAGAGAATACCTGACAGGGAGGCAACAACGAGTCATGGTACGTAATGATGTATCACAGTGGGCACCTGTGACGAGCGGGGTCCCACAGGGGTCGGTCCTAGGACCAGTGCTATTTTTGGTATATGTGAACGACATGACGGAAGGGTTAGACTCAGAAGTGTCCCTGTTTGCAGATGATGTGAAGTTAATGAGGAGAATTAAATCTGATGAGGACCAGGCAGGACTTCAAAGAGACCTGGACAGACTGGACACCGGGTCCAGCAAATGGCTTCTCGAATTTAATCCTGCCAAATGCAAAGTCATGAAGATAGGGGAAGGGCACAGAAGACCACAGACAGAGTATAGGCTAGGTGGCCAAAGACTGCAAACCTCACTCAAGGAGAAAGATCTTGGGGTGAGTATAACACCGAGCATGTCTCCGGAAGCACACATCAATCAGATAACTGCTGCAGCATATGGGCGCCTGGCAAACCTGAGAACAGCATTCCGACACCTTAGTAAGGAATCATTCAAGACACTGTACACCGTGTATGTCAGGCCCATACTGGAGTATGCAGCACCTGTTTGGAACCCGCACTTGATAAAGCACGTCAAGAAACTAGAGAAAGTACAAAGGTTTGCAACAAGGTTAGTTTCCAGAGCTAAGGGGAATGTCCTATGAAGAAAGATTAAGGGAAATCGGCCTGACGACACTGGAGGACAGGAGGGTCAGGGGAGACATGATAACGACATATAAAATACTGCGTGGAATAGACAAGGTGGACAAGGACAGGATGTTCCAGGGAGGGGACACAGAAACAAGAGGCCACAATTGGAAGTTGAAGACACAAATGAGTCAGAGAGATAGTAGGAAGTATTTCTTCAGTCATAGAGTTGTAAGGCAGTGGAATAGCCTAGAAAATGACGTAGTGGAGGCAGGAACCATACACAGTTTTAAGACGAGGTTTGATAAAGCTCATGGAGCGGGGAGAGAGAGGGCCTAGTAGCAACCGGTGAAGAGGCGGGGCCAGGAGCTAGGACTCGACCCCTGCAACCACAAATAGGTGAGTACAAATAGGTGAGTACACACACACACACACTACAGACCAGTGTCACTGACATGTATAGTATGCAAAGTCATGGAGAAGATTGTCAGGAGAAGAGTGGTGGAACACCTAGAAAGGAACGATCTCATCAACAGCAGCCAACATGGTTTCAGGGACGGGAAATCCTGTGTCACAAACCTACTGGAGTTCTATGACATGGTGACAGCAGTAAGACAAGAGAGAGAGGGGTGGGTGGATTGCATTTTCTTGGACTGCAAGAAGGCGTTTGATACAGTTCCACACAAGAGATTAGTGCAAAAACTGAAGGACCAAGCAGGGATAACAGGGAAGGCACTACAATGGATCAGGGAATACTTGTCAGGAAGACAGCAGCGAGTCATGGTACGTGGCGAGGTGTCAGAGTGGGCACCTGTGACCAGCGGGGTCCCGCAGGGGTCAGTCCTAGGACCAGTGCTGTTTCTGGTATTTGTGAACGACATGACGGAAGGAATAGACTCTGAGGTGTCCCTGTTTGCAGATGACGAAGACCAGGCAGAACTACAAAGAGATCTGGACAGGCTGCAGACCTGGTCCAGCAATTGGCTCCTGGAGTTCAATTCCACCAAGTGCAAAGTCATGAAGATTGGGGAAGGGCAAAGATGACCGCAGACAGAGTACAGTCTAGGGGGCCAGAGACTACAAACCTGACTCAAGGAAAAAGATCTTGGGGTGAGAGTAACACCAGGCACATCTCCTGAAGCGCACATCGACCAAATAATGGCTGCAGCATATGGGCGCCTAGCAAACCTCAGAACAGTATTCCGACATCTTAATAAGGAATCGTTCAGGACCCTGTACACCGTGTACGTTAGGCCCATATTTAAGTATGCGGCACCAGTTTGGAACCCACACCTAGCCAAGCACGTAAAGAAACTAGAGAAAGTGCAGAGGTTTGCAACAAGACTAGTCCCAGAGCTAAGAGGTATGTCCTACGAGGAGAGGT
>NC_069400.1:119695063-119697563 GCF_026875155.1 Cherax quadricarinatus | reverse complement strand
TTCCTTCCATACAATGATCACTTGAAGTCATTTGTTTCGCCCATTCTTTTACATGTCCAAACCCACCTCAACAACCCTTCCTCAGCCCCCTGGGCAACTTTTTTGGGAATCCGCACCCCCTCCTAACTTCCAAAATACGAATTCTCTGATTATATTCACACCACACTTGCCCTCAGACATACCCCCCCCCTCCCACCCTTTTCCTCGCGCAACATCAACCCATGCTTCACACCCCCTTTAAAGGCGTTGGTAAAACTATACTCTCATACATTCCCCTTTTGCCTCCAAGGACAAAGTTTTTTGTTCCACAGACTCCCAAGGCACCACTCACTCTTTTTCCCTCATCAATTTTATGATTCACCTCATTTTCTAGACCCCCCGCTGACACGTCCCCTCCCAAAAAATCTGAATCGTTCACCTCCTCCTCCTCTCCCTCCCAAATTTATATTTAATCTTTCATCACCTAATCTTTTTTTATCTCATAAACCTTTCTCTTTCCTGTATTTACCTTTTAAATTTTTTCTTTTGCACACCCTCCAATTCACCCCCAAACTCTGCAACTTCTTTCGAAAAACTCCCCGAGCACAGTGTCATCAGCAAAGGCAGCGTGAAACTCCCATTTGTTTTGTGATTCTTTATCTTTTAACTCCCCGCCCCTTGCCAAAACCCTGCATTTACTTCTCTTACAACCCCATCTATAAATATTTTAAACAACCCCGGTGACATCACACTCCTTGTCTAGGCCCATTTTCTGGGAAAAAATTTCCCTCTTTCCTACATACTCTAAAATTGAGCCCACATCCTCGAAAAATCTTCATGCTTTAGACCTACCTCCTACACCATACCTTGCAACATCTGCCACATTGCCCCCTATCCACCCTGTCTACGCCCTTTTCCCAAAAAAATAAATGCACAAAGACCTCTTTAGCCTTATCTAAAAATGTTCATTATATGTTTCACTGTAAACACCCGGTCCACACCCCTACTTTCCTAAAGCCTCCTTGTTCATCTCTTCCCATTTCCCCTCTTTCTCTTAATTTTTTCAATTAAACTTACCATACACTTTACCAGGTACACTCAAAAAACTTACCCCCCTATAATTTTTTGAAAATCTCTTTTATCCCCTTTCCCTTTTTAAAACAAAGGAACTATGCATGCTCTCTGCAATCCCTAGGTAACCTTACCCTCTTCCATACATTTATTAAATAATTGCACCAACCACTCCAAAACTATATCCCCACCTGTTTTAAAACATTTCTATCTTTATCCCCTCAATCCCGGGTGCCTTACCCCCTTTCATTTTACCTACTGCCTCACGAACTTCCCCCACACTCACAACTGGCTCTTCCTCACTCCTACAAGATGTTATTCCTCCTTGCCCTTACACGAAATCACAGCTTCCCTATTTCATCAACATTTAACAATTCCTCAAAATATTCCTTCCATCTTCCAATACCTCTAACTCTCCATTTAATAACTCTCCTCTCCTATTTTTAACTGACAAATTTCCCTTTGTTCTCTAGGTTTCTTAACTTGTTAATCTCACTCCAAACTTTTTCTTATTTTCAACAAAATTTGTTGATAACATCTCACCCCCTCTTCATTTGCTCTTTTTTAATTGCTTCACCAATTCTTAAATTCTCTCTTTTTCTCCATATACTCTTCCCTCCTTGCATCACTTCTACTTTGTAAAAACTTCTCATATCTAACTTTTTCTCCCTTACTACTTCTTTACATCATCATTCCACCAATCGCTCCTCTTCCCTCCTGCACCACTTTCCTGTAACCACAAACTTCTGCTGACACTCAACACTACATTTTTAAACCTACCCCATACCTCTTTTGACCCCATTGCCTATGCTCTCATTAGCCCATCTTCCTCCAATAGCTGTTTATATCTTACCCTAACTGCCTCCTCTTTTAGTTTATAACCCTTTACCTCTCTCTTCCCTGATGCTTCTTTCTCCTTGTATCCCATCTACCTTTTACTCTCAGTGTAGCTACAACTAGAAAGTGGATCTGATATATCTGTGGCCCTCTATAAACATGTTAAAATTTCCCGAAGTCTACTCAACAGTCTTTTATCTACCAATACATAATCCAACAAACTACTGTCATTTCGCCCTACATCATATCGTGTAATACTTATTTATCCTCTTTTTCTTAAATATGTATTACCTATAACTAAACCCCCTTTCTAACAAAGTTCAATCAAAGGGCTCCCATTATCATTTTTCACCTGGCACCCCAAACTTACCCACCACACCCCCTTAAAAGTTTTTTCCTACTTTGCATTCAAGTCCCCTCCACAATTACTCTTCACTTGGTTCAAAGGCTCCTTTAATTACTTAAATCTCCCAAATCTCTCTCCTCCTCTGCATTCCCTCTTTCCCGGGCTACACGCTTTTATGGGCCCACTTCTGTCCAACCCTTTCCCCTTTAAACCACATAATTTTTGAATTTACACTTTTATATTCTCTTTTTCTCTTCCAAAATGATC
>NC_069400.1:119631221-119694563 GCF_026875155.1 Cherax quadricarinatus | reverse complement strand
TCCCCTCCTTTTCATCTTCCTCTTCCTCCCCTCCATCACGAGCAAACCCTTAAACCCCCCGGTGCGGGGCGAGAACCGGTCGCCTTCCTAACCCCACACCGCCCCACCAAGGGGGCCGCCCTCACCCTCCACCCCAAAACAGACGCTCTAACATCTTTCCTTCATTACAATGCTGGTGGCCCCAGCACGTTTCCTTCATTATAATCCTGGTAGAAACAGTTTACGATTGGAAAAGTGGTAGTAAAAGAAAGGGAATTGGCCAGTACAGTACCTAATAAAATAAGAAAGAATCAACAGGGTTAAATACATACCCTACAAACCTCACACACTCAACACCTGAGCATCTACAACCTCACACACTCAACACCTGAGCATCTACAACCTCACACACTCAACACCTGAGCATCTACAACCTCACACACTCAACACCTGAGCATCTACAACCTAAACCCCACTCAACCACCCCCACCTGAGCATTTACAACCTCACACACTAAAACACCTGGCATCTACAACCCTCACACACTCAACACCTGAGCATCTACAACCTCACACACTCAACACCTGAGCACAATGTAACCACATTAAGAGTTCAACAACACAAACTACTCAAACTTCCACCACAAAATGAAAACGATGTTAATTTTCGTGGTGGAAACAGAGGTAATTAAGCTAACTAGAATCAGTAGTTGGGTAATTATAAGAGTTACCCCACGCGCGTCCTCACTAATAAGATGACACTAATTTAAAATTAGGCCATTTCCAGAGAGCGGAAATAAAATTAACATTAATGCAAGGGAGATACAAGCATATACGAGGCCTCCGCTCTACCCGACTTGTTACAGAGACCTCAGAGAGGAATTCCCAAACCTACCAACACACACACACTAGCCCGGGTTATGTTAGCGGGAGCCATCAACTGCGACCCTAGACTGCAGATCTGTACAGAAACCTCGCGTCATCACAACGGAGACTGTAGACCTCCCGTAACCAGAGCCAAGACTGGAGACCTCCTGTCTCCGCAGTGAAGACTGGAGACCTCCCGTAACGACAGCGAAAACAAAGAGACCTCCCCTCACCACAACGAAGAGCAGAGATCTCCCGTCACAGGAACAAAGACCAGAGTGTAGCTCTTCATCCCAATAGCAGTTGAGATCTTTATCAAGTCAATGATAAAGCTCTCTATAGAGCGAAACATCGTCACCAACCTGCTCTGCTTGCTACACAAACTCTCCAGTAATCTAAGGTACCTAGACCCCTACACTGCCTTCGTATCCCTTCAGGGTTTGACACTCATAAACACAAGAGCTTCGGCAGACGGTGCAGGATACCTCCAATCAAAAGCAGGGAAGCGATGAGAACTCATTAAGTGTTAAGGCTGCAAGTCACCTGTACACTAGCAGTCAAGGCTTCTTTAAACCCATTACTGGGAATTAAAGTTAAACCCTTAGCCATTCAGTGTATTCACACCTCTCGGTGTATATACACTGCGAGACACCTCTCAGCGCTATACACACTGCGATACACACCGCCCGCTGTGTGTACACCTGATACCATGACAATTTCATTACAAGTGAAAGTTGTGCAGTAGACTAAACACAGGATTTTACATTCCATTACAGAGTTAAACAGTACCATTATACAGATATATACACACTATTACAATTACACAATAACAAAGTCTATTACACAATTATAAAGTCTATTATGCAATTACAGTCTATTAAACCATAAAAAAATGTTATATACATTTATCTGTGATAAGTTATGTAAATTCACCCTGAATATACCCTCTCTCTACCCCCCCCACCCCGGAAAAAAACCCAGTGTGATATATATGCAGTGGGCTGCAGTGGAGTGTTCCACTGCAAACTATCTTTTAGCTGGAGTTTGAATGCGCTAATTGGACGTGTAGCTTTATAATTAGCTTTATCGGAAAGTTACCATTTAGAACGAGATTATATTCGCTTCGTAATATTCAGCGTTATACAGACAGCCTCGTCGAGTCTGTGGGAGTTATTATTACTGTGATGATGAAAGTTATTATGTGATAGTGAAAGTTATTATTATTGTGATCCTGAAAGACGTCAATATAACTTACGTCTCATAAAGTTACTCGCACTGACTCACTGCCAGTTTCAGTTATTTGTTTCATAGTTACTGGGTACTTCAGAACCTTTACCTTAGAAGAATTTCAAGAATCTTTCTACTCCCGGAGCCCGGCCATGGGCCAGGTTGTCTGGTGCTAGCCTGGTCAACCAGCATGTTGCTGCTGGAGGCCCGCTGTCCCACATATCCATCACAGTCTGGTTGATCTGGCACCTGGTGAAGATATTTGTCCAGTTTTCTCTTGAAGACTTCTATACTTGTTCCAGCCATGTTGCTGATATCTTCTGGTAAGATGTTGAATAATTTAGGGCCATGAATGTTGATACAGTGTTCCCTTATTGTGCTCACAGCACCATTGGTTTTCACGGGGTTTATTTTGCGCTTTCTCCCATATCTCTCGTTCTAGTAAATTGTTATGGCAGTGTACAGATTTGGGACCAGGACTTCGAGTATTTTCCAGGTAAATATTATCATGTATATCTCTCTCTTTCTCTCTCTCTCTCTCTCCTAAGGCGTTCTCAGTAATTTAAATGCTTTACTGGCTCTATGGGGGCCGTAAACGATCTCTGTATCTGTTCCAGCTCTGATATTTCTCTTGCCCTGAACGGGGCCGTCGACACTGAGCAATATTCCAAATGAGGGAGCACAAGCAACTTGAAAAGTGTCACCACTGGCATTATTTCCCTTGTTTTGAAAGTACTCATTACTCACCCTGTCATTCTCCTGGCTGTCGTGACCTTTATCTTTTTGTGTTCTTTGAATGAAAGGTCAACTCACAGAATTATTCCCAAGTCTTTCACGTGTTCGTTTTATTCTATTTGGTGATCCTCTTGAGTTTTGTATACAGTGTTCCTTTTGAGTTCTTCATTCTTCTCATACCTAAGTAGCTGCCAGTTATCACCAATGAATTTCCTGAAGAAGCTGAAATTGAATATGTAAACTTGCTAATTATAAGCATTGCTTTCTTAAGGATTTATAAATACATGTGGGTCGAGATAAGCATCTTATTTCCAAAATCTGACCAACTCAATCTCGCACCACAGAAGATGAAACGTTCAGATTTCAACGTTGTCTGTGCTTTTCTCGCATACCTCGTTGCCAGAGAGTGTGTGTTTTTTTTTATACTTGATAAGTTAAATATATATGCAAATATATAAAAATATATTTTAAATATAAGCAATCTAACGCCACCCAACCTATCCTGACCTTCCTCATTAATCACGTCTACCTCCCTCCCTCCTTCCTTCTACCCCTTTCCCTTTTCTCTGCTTTTTCCCTATTTTCCTTTCCTTCTTCTCATTCAGACACAATATTTTATTACTTTCAGTAATTTTTGGTCCGGTTGTTCTGCCCCCTGTTGTGTTTAAAAAAAAAGCCCTCACTGGTTTTGGGAAATTTTATAAGGAAACAAAATTGACCCCAGAACTTGTGTTGGCAAATAAAATTTATCCAACCCGGGGGAAAAAGCAAGCTTAGTGCCACAACCAGCAAGCTCAGTGCCACCACTAGCAAACTCAGCGAACCACCAGCAAGCTTAGTGCCACAACCAGCAAGCTCAGTGCCACCACTAGCAAACTCAGCGAACCACCAGCAAGCTTACTGCCACAACCAGCAAGCTCGGCCACTACCAGCAAGCTCAGTGCCACCACTAGCAAGCTGAGTGCCACCACCAGCAAGCTGAGTGCCACCATCAGCAAGCTGAGTGCCACCATCAGCAAGCTGAGTGCCATCACCAGCAAGCTTAGTGCCATCAGCAAGCTGAGTGCCACCACCAGCAAGCTTAGTGCCACCACCAGCAAGCTGAGTGCCACCACCAGCAAGCTTAGTGCCACCACCAGCAAACTCAGTAACAGCACATCAAGACACAAATTTGACTCTGCAACAGCCTATTAGGTTTGAATTTATACATCAGTTGCAAAAAAAAATATCTTGGTGTGTGATAAATAGTCAACCGAGATAGGTGTAACAAAATATTAGTTAACTTAGAATTAACAGCCCACGACTGTAACGACAGAAACATCTTTACTAAAGTTCTTCAGCACCGGCTTCAGAAGTAGCTTCACCTAGGTCTCACCAGACCAGCCATCTTAATCCCTCTCGCAAATGAAGGTTATTATTCACTTCAATGAGTCTCCGGTCAGCGGGTTTGTCCGGCTCGGTCTGCCTCTCTATTTGGGAACCCTGTTCTGCCCCCACTCTAAAGACGAACTCCGCACCCATCCACAGCTGAGGTCTTCTCTATAGAGGTCAAGAAGGCTCTGGTTGCAGCCAACACAAACACTGCTTGTATTACTCTGTCTCCTTCCTCCTACCCAAGGTAGGAGTCGTTGGTACAAACATTACTCGTAATTATATTTCCATTACTGTTATTATTATTTTTTTTTAAATTGTTACACCTAGAGATATTATAATAGGTAATATTACTATTATTAATACCATTATAACCAGTAAAATCAATATTATTAATGGTATTAGTAATAACAGTACTGTTATTATTGCTATTATTACCGGTGATATTACTATTATTAATGCTAATATTTGTGGTAATACTGCTGGTATTAATGTTAATATTTGTGGTAATACTGCTGGTATTAATGTTAATATTTGTTAGTGTCGAACACTTTAACTTACAATATTTCACAAAAAATCCATGAATATAAATAAACTTGGAAATCTGTATATTTCGCTCTCAGTTGGAGACCCTCTTCAGCTGTCACCTGTAGCTTACCTGTAGACTACCTGTGATGGTTTCTGGGGGTCATCAGACCAGTAAGACATAAGAACATAAGAATGGAGGAACAATGCAAAAAGGCCTACTGGCCTACCCTAAACTACCCAAGAATTTACTCCCGTATCCACGACACCAATCAAACCCAGCCCCTCCCACTCATACACTTGTCCAATCTCTTTTTAAAGCTGCCCAAGGTCCTAGCCTCGATCACCCTACTCGGAAGACTGTTCCTCACATCGACAACTCTGTTTGAAAACCAGTACTTACCTATGTCCTTTCTTAATCTAAACTGATCTAAGTTCAATTTCCATTATTTCTGGTTCTCACCTGGTTTGGCACCCTCAGTACTTTATTAATATCACCTCTGTTTATCACCATCATCCACTCGATGATGATGTCTCAAACACCAGTAAGAATCTCCGTTAAGGAATTATTTTTTATTTAATTTATAATCAATCACAAAACCATCATCGATATGTGTGTGCTTAAGTAAATACTATTTGGTTTTAACGTACATTATCTTATTTTAACACCCGACCTTCATTATATCTTGTTTTAACACCCGACCTTCATTATATCTTGTTTTAACACCCGACCTTCATTATATCTTGTTTTAACACCCGACCTTCATTATATCTTGTTTTAAACACCCGACCTTCTTTTATATTTTAGTTTTAATTTTCCCGAAAAATTCTCCAAATTTAAATTTTAGTTTAAGGTTCATTTTTTTAATTAAAAAAACCCAAGCAAACTTAATCAAATTAAAAATAAACTATATTTAAACACACACACACACACACACACACACACAAAACACACACAAATCTAAGAATAGCGTTCCGATACCTAAGTAAGGAATCGTTCAAGACTCTGTACACTGTGTACGTCAGGCCCATACTAGAGTATGCAGCACCAGTTTGGAACCCACACCTGCTCAAGCACGTCAAGAAATTAGAGAAACTAAAGACTAGTCCCGGAGCTAAGGGGAATGTCCTATGAAGAAAGATAAAGGGAAAACGGCCTGGCAACACTGGAGGACAGGAGGGTCAGGGGAGACATGATAACGACATACGAAATAGTGCGAGGAATTGAAAAGGTAGATAGAGACAGGATATTCCAGAGATGGGACACAGACAGAAGAGGTCACAATTGAAAGTTGAAGGCTCAGATGAATCAAAGGGATGTTAGGAAGTATTTCTTTAGTCATAAAGTTGTCAGGAAGTGGAATAATCTGGCAAGTGATGTAGTGGAGGTAGGAACCATATATAGTTTTAAGACGAGGTATGATAAAGCTCATGGAGCAGGGAGAGAGAGGACCCAGTAGCGATCAGTGAAGAGGCGGGGCCAGGAGCTATAACCCCAACAATTAGGGGGGTAAAGCACACGCACGCACGCACACACGTTTGTGTAAGGGAGTTAATATATGTTAGTGAAAATTTCAGAAAAGCTCTATAAAACTCTCTAGTTGGAACTTTCAGAAAAGCTCTATAAAACTCTCTAGTTGGAACTTTCAGAAAAGCTCTATAAAACTCTCTAGTTGGAACTTTCAGAAAAGCTCTGTAAAACTCTCTAGTTGGAAAATTTTAGAAAAGCTCTTAAAACTCTCTAGTTGGAACAAAACTTTCAAATTGAAAAGCTCTTAAAACTCTCTAGTTGAAACTTTCAGAAAAGCCTTAAACTCTCTAGTTGGAACTTTCAGAAAAGCTCTGTAAAACTCTCTAGTTGAAACTTTCAGAAAAGCTCTGTAAAACTCTCTAGTTGGAACTTTCAGAAAATTTCTCTAAATCTCCTAGTTGGAACTTTAAGAAAAGCTCTTCTTCAGGGCTCAACTTTAAAATTTTTTAAATTTTAGATTTCCTTCCCTTTCCTACTTTTCCTCCCTCATTTTCTCTTTTTTTCCTACCTGGATTTACCATCAGCCTTCCTCATTTCATCACATTCTTCGTGTTTCCATGAATTCTCTTTCTCTTGTTGCTGCTATTGTTGTAACCCCTGCTGCTGTTGTTGCTGCTATTGTTGTAACCCCTGCTGCTGTTGTTGCTGCTATTGTTGTAACCCCTGCTGCTGTTGTTGCTGCTATTGTTGTAACCCCTGCTGCTGTTGTTGCTGCTATTGTTGTAACCCCTGCTGCTGTTTGTTGCTGCTTTGTTGTACCCACTGCTGCTGTTGTTGCTGCTATTGTTGTAACCCCTGCTGCTGTTGTTGCTGCTCCTCCTGTTGCTCCTGCTACTGCTGCTGTTGTTGCTGCTATTGTTGTAACCCCTGCTGCTGGTGTTGCTGCTCCTCCTGTTGCTCCTGCTACTGCTGCTGTTGTTGCTGCTCTCTGTTTCTCCTGCTACCCGCTGCTGTTGTTGGGTGCTTTGTTGTACCCCTGCTGCTGTTGTTGCTGCCTTTGTTGTTAACCCCTGCTGCTGTTGTTGCTGCTCTTGCTGTGCCCTACCTCTGCTGCTGTTGTTGTTTCTCTGCTGTTGTTTTGCTGCTTTGCTCCGCTTTTGCTGTATTGTTGTCCCTGCTGCTGTTGTTGTTTCTGCTCTTGTTTTTCCCCTCTGCTGTTGTTTGGGTGCATTGTTTGTAATGCTGCTGTTGGGTTGCTGCTTTGTTGTAACCCCTGATGGGTGTTTTTTGCTGCTATTGTTGTCCCCTTTTCTGCTGTTGTTGCTGCTATTGTTGTCCCCTCTGCTGTTTTTGCTGCTCTCGCTGTGCATCCTGTACTGCTGCTGTTGTTGCTGCTTTGTTGTCCTGCCCGGCTGTTGTTGCTGCTCTCCTGTTGCTCCGCTACTGCTGCTGTTTGTTGCTGCTATTGTTTGACCCCGCTCTGTTGTTTCTGCTCCTCCTGTTTATCCTGCTACTGCTGCTGTTGTTGCTGCTTTGTTTCCCCCTGCCTGCTGTGTTGGCTGCTCCTCCTGTTTACCTCTACTGCTGCTGTTGTTGCTGCCTTTTGTTGCTAACCTGCTGCTGTTTTTGCTGCTCTCCTGTTGCTCCCGCTACTGCTGCTTTGTTGCTGCTATTTTTGTCCCTCTTTCTCTGTTTGTTGCTGCCCCCTCTGTTCTCCTGCTACTGCTGCTGTTGTTTGCCCGCTTTGTTTTAAACCCCCGCTGCTGTTGTTGCTGCTCTCCTGTTTCTCCTGCTACTGCTGCGTTGTTGCTGCTTTTGTTGTTTCCCTGCATGCTGTTGTTGCTGCTGCCCCCTGTTGCTCCTTTTCTCTGCTCCTGTTGTTTGCTGCTTTGTTTCTGCTGCTTCTGCTCCTGCTACTGGGTCCCGTTGTTGCTGCTGCCTCCTGTTGCTCCTGCTACTGCTGCTGTTGTTTGCTGCTGCTCCTGTTTCTCCGCTACTTGCGTGTCTGTTGGTTGTTTCTGCGTCAGCTGCTGCTCCTGCTACTGCTGCTGTTTGTGCTGTTGTGCTGCTGCTGCTTGCTCCTTTCTGCTGTGCTGCCTGCTGCTGCTGCTGCCTCCTCCTCCTGCTCGCTACTGTTTCTTTCTCGCTTGTTTTCTTCCTGCTCCGTTTTCCTGCTCTCCTGTTGTTCTGCTGCTCCTGTTGCTTTCCCCTCTCTGCGTTGTTGGCGCTGCCTACCTTGTTGCTCCCTGTCTACTGCTGCTTTGTTGCTGCTGCTGCCTTTTCCCGATGCCTGCTCATGCTCTGTTCTACCGCTGTTTTGTTGCTGCTTTCTGTTGTCTGTTGTCCCTTTGCTGGCTCCTGTTGCTACTGCTTTGTTTTTCCCGTTGTTGGCTGCTCTGCATGTTTGCTCCTGCTGAACTGCTGTTGTTGTTGCTGCTGCTCTGTTGCCCCCCCTGCTAATTGCTCTGCTCCCGTTGTTAGCTATTGCTGCTGACGTTGCTGCTGCTCTGTTGCTCCTGCTACTGCTGTTTGCTGCTGTTTCTCCTGTTTTCTTGCTACTGCTGCTGTTGTTGCTGCTGCTCCCGTTGCTTGCTACTGCTGCTGTTTTTTTGTGCTGCACTTTTCCCGTTGTGCTCCTGCCCCACTGTGCTGTTGTGCTGCTGCTCCTGTTGCTCCTTTGCTTTACTGCTGCTGTTGTTGTGCTGCACCCGTTGCTTGCTACTGCTGCTGTTGTTTCTGTGCTCTGTTCCCTTTTCTACTGCTGCTGTTGTTGCTGCTCCCCCTGTTTTCCTTTTCTTTGCCTGTGTGTTGGCTGCCCGCTCCTGTTGTCTGCTACTGCTGCTGTTGTTGGGTGCCCGCTCCCGTTCTTGCTCCTGTTTCTGTTTCTCATTGTGCTGCTGCTCCGTTGCTTGCCACTGCTCCTGTTTTTTCTCTCTGCTATTTGCTGCTGTTGTTGCTGTTGCTCTCTGTTCCCCGCCCCGTGCTGTTGTTCTGCTCTCCTGTTTCTCCCGCTACTGCTTTTCATGTTGTTGCCTGCTGCTCCTCTGTTCCCTTTCTACTGCTGCTGTTGTTGCTGCTGCTCCGTTGCTTGCTTACTGCTGCTGTTGTTGCTGCTGCTCCTGTTGCTGCCTACTTGCTTTGTGTTGCTGCTGTTGTTGCTCGCTCCCATTGCTATGTTTTTGTTGCCTACTGGTTTCTCTTTCTACTGCTGCTGTTGCTGCTGCTGCTCCGTTGCTTTGTATGCTTGTTGTTTTCCTTTCGTTGCCCCGCTCTGGGGTTCTGTTGTCTTGCTTGCTCCTGTTGCTGTTTCCACTGCTGCTCCCGTTGCTGTTGTTTTTTTGCTGCTCCTGTTGCTCGCTGCTGTGCTGTTGCTCTGCTGCTCCTGTTGCTCGCTCTTTGTTTGCTGTTGCTCCCGCTGTTTTGCTCCTGGGTACCCCAGGCTGTTTTCTATTCTTTCTGTTCTCCTGCTCTGCTCTTTTTTCTCTTTCTTGTGCTCTCCTTTTCTTTTCTTGGCTACTCTGCTTTTATTTCCCCCTGTTTCTCCACTTATGTTGCCCCCTTTTTTTGTTTGCTTGTTTGGTTCTCCCCGTGTCTGTGCTTAATGCTTTTTGTTGTTTACTTGCTTTTCTGTCTGCTCGTTCGGGGTTTTTCATTTGTCTTTTGGTTGTTGTTGCTGCTGTCCTTCCTCATTCTCCTTTGCTTATTTGTTTCTTACCCCCGCTGTTGTTGTTGCCTCCTCCTGTTTCCTTTTTTACTGTTTTTTTTTGTTTCTTTATACTATGGCCCCTTTTTGCCCCCTTTTTTCCTTTTTCTTCTTGGTATGTTGGTTGGGGAATGTTGTTGGGGTTCGGGGGGGTGTTGTTGGCTGATACTGATGCTGTTGTTACTTTTGTTGTTGTATCGGGTGTTGTTTGTTGGGGTTCCGGTGTGTATGTTGGGGTTACGGGGTGTTGTTGGGGGACGTGTTGTGTTGGGGTTCGGTGTGTATGTGGGGTTGGGTAATGATGTTGTTGTTCTTTTGTTGTTGGTATACGTATTGTTTGTGGTGGTTTCGTGTGTGTTGTGGTTACATGTGTTTTTGTTACGGTGTGTTGTTGGTTCGGGTGTGGTTGTTGGGTATCGGTGTGTTTGTGAGGTCCGGTGTGTTGTTGGGTAAAAGGGGGGTGTTGTTGGTTTGGGGGGTGTGGTTGGGGTTTCTGTGTGTTGGGTTTTCGGTTTTGTTTGTTGGGTTCGTGTAATGTGTTTAGGGGTTCTGTGTTGTTGTTACTGTTCTGTTGGGTATTCGGGGGGTGTTGTTTGTACCGGGTGTTTTATGTAGGTTCTGTGTTCTGTTGTTTCGGGTGTTGTTGGTGATTTCAGGTTTTATGTCTGTTTGTGTTGGGGAATGTTGTTTGGTGTAATGGGGGGTTTTTGTGGTTACGTGTGTTGTTGGGCTACGTTGTTATTGTGTGTCCTGTTGTGTTGATACTGTGTTGTGGTTTACGTGTTATTGGGGTTCGTGTTTGTTGGGGTTCAGTTGTTGTTAGTGTCCCGTTGATGTTTTTAGTGTCCTGTTTTGTGTGTTGTAATGTTGTTTGGGCTATAGCGGGTTTTAATGTTGTTTGGGGTTGGGTGTTGTTGTGTGATAAAAGTGTGTTGTTGGGTACTCCTGTTTGTTGGTATACGGGGTGTTTGTTGGGGTTCCTAATTGCTAATGTTTGGGTTCTACGGGTGTGTATGTGTGGGGTTCTGTGTTGTTGGTTACGTGATTTGTTTCTCTTTTGTTGATTCGGGGTTCTGTTGTATGGGGTGTGATGTTGGGTTGGGTGTGTTGTTGGTTGAATGTGTGTTGGGTTGTAGGTGTGTTGTTGTTACGGGTTTTTGTATGTGGTTGAGGGTGCTATTGGGATGAGTTTTGTTTTGTTAGGGTGTTATTGTAAAGGTGTGTTGTTGGGTATAAAGGGGGTTTGTTCTTTTTTCCTTTTTATTTTTTTCGGTTCTTTTTTTTTCCTAGGGTTTTTTTTTTTTTAGGGTTTTATGTCTTTATTCTTTTTTATCTTAAATATTAGTTTGTTAACCTTTTGTTTGGGGTTCCGGGTTTTTTTGGGGTTGATTTATTAATGTTATTTTGTTTGTTTAAAAATTGCTTTATGGGTTTCGGGTTTTATTTGGTATTGGTTGTTTGGGGTTGGGGGGATTGTGAGGTTAAGGGGGTTTTTTTGCTTATTAAATGGGATTTTGTTGGGGTTCGGGTGTTATTTTTAGCTTCCTCATGTTTGCTTGTTTAAGTTTTTTATTCTTTTTTTTAAGGGAATTTTATGGGTTCATAATGTTTTATATATACAGGGTGGTATGTTAGGGATATACAGGGTGAATGTATGTTAGGGGTATACAGGGTGAATGTATGTTAGGGGTATACAGGGTGAATGTATGTTAGGGATATACAGGGTGAATGTATGTTAGGGATATACAGGGTGAATGTAAAGAAGGGAATCATGAATTATTTGGGAAACCAGGGTTGGTTTGTTGGGAAAATTACAGGGTGAATGTATTTAGGGAATAGGGCTAAGAAAAAATCATACCTCTCCCAAAACCCAAAGGGGGCTAGACCCCCTAGGAAACCCCGGGGAAGTCTTTTGGGGCCGAGCAGCGTTCAAGTCCTTTTCCTTCCAAAAAAAGGGGTTGACCACCCCCTTTTAAACCGTCTGGTCCTTGGAGTACCGATGTTATGGCTTGTTCCTTTCCTGGTTTTTTCCTCTCAAGTTGGATGAAGATTTTGGGGGGTTTCCGGTGCAGGGGCAATGCTAGCGCCCAACCTCATGGTCCGATTTTGTTGTTAGTGTTAAAATCCCGACTAAACCCACACCACACACACACACACACACACACACACACACACACGGGGCCAGAAGCTCGGACTCGACCCCCGCAAATCAACTAGGTGAGTACACGCACGCACACACACACACACACAACACAGACACACACAGACACACACACACACACACACACACACACACACACACACACCACACACACATACACACACACACACACATACACATACACACACAACACACACATACACATACACACACATACACATACACACACAAACACACACACACACATAAAATACACATACATACACATACACACACACACACGCATACACATACACACATACACATACACAAAACACACATACAACACACACACACACACACACACACACACACACACACACCACACACCCCACACACACAAAACACACACACACACACACACACACAAACACCACACACACACACCAGCAACACACCAACAAATAAAAAAACACCCCACACACACACCACAACACACACAAAAAACAACACAACACACACACACACCACACACACAAACACACACACACACACAGCACACACACACACAACACACACACACACACACACACCACACACACAAACACACACACACACACACACAACCCCAAAACACAACACACACCCACACCACACACACACACACAAAACACACACCACAAACCCCACACACACACAAACACAACACACACACACACACACACACACACACACACACACACACACACACGCAATGGATCAGAGAATACCCGACAGGGAGGCAACAACGAGTCATGGTACGTAATGAGTATCACAAAATGGGCACCTGTGACGAGGGGGGGTCCCACAGGGGTCGGTCCTAGGACCATGCTATTTTTGGTATATGTGAACGACATGACGGAAGGGTTTAGACTCAAAGTGTCCCTGTTTGCAGATGATGTGGGAAATTAATGAGGAGAATTAAATCTGATGAGGACCAGGCAGGACTTTAAAGAGACCTGGACGACTGGAAAACCTGGTCCAGCAAATGGCTTCTCGAATTTAATCCCCGCCAAATGCAAAGTCATGAAGATGGGGGAGGGGCACAGAAGACCACAGACAGAGTATAGGCTAGGTGGCCAAAGACTGCAAACCTCACTCAAGGAGAAAGATCTTGGGGTGAGTATAACACCGTGCATGTCTCCGGAAGCACACATCAATCAGATAACTGCTGCAGCATATGGGCGCCTGGCAAACCTGAGAACAGCATTCCGATACCTAGTAAGGAATCATTCAAGACACTGTACACCGTGTATGTCAGGCCCATACTGGAGTATGTAGCACCTGTTTGGAACCCGCACTTGATAAAGCACGTCAAGAAACTAGAGAAAGTACAAAGGTTTGCGACAAGGTTAGTTCCAGAGCTAAGGGGAATGTCCTATGAGGAAAGATTAAGGGAAATCGGCCTGACCACACTGGAGGACAGGAGGGTCAGGGGAGACATGATAACGACATATAAAATACTGCGTGGAATAGACAAGGTGGACAAAGACAGGATGTTCCAGGGAGGGGACACAGAAACAAGAGGCCACAATTGGAAGTTGAAGACACAAATGAGTCAGAGAGATAGTAGGAAGTATTTCTTCAGTCATAGAGTTGTAAGGCAGTGGAATAACCTAGAAAATGACGTAGAGGAGGCAGGAACCATACACAGTTTTAAGACGAGGTTTGATAAAGCTCATGGAGCAGGGAGAGAGAGGGCCTAGTAGCAACCGGTGAAGAGGCGGGGCCAGGAGCTAGGACTCGGCCCCTGCAACCACAAATAGGTGAGTACACACACACACACACACATTGCCAGACTCACACATACACCCCCCTCCCCCACCGACATCTCACTCCTTCACCTGATCCCTCCCCTCCCTCTTTCACCCTCCCCCTCCCCACCTCTCCCTCCTTTCCCCCCTTCCTTCTCCCACTCACCCACTTGCTTCACTCTCCTTCCCACTCCCCTCCCACTACTCTCCCACATAGCCACAGTTCCTCCTCTACCTCCCCCCCCCACACTCCTGACATACACAATACTAACCTAACATACAGAATTACATGGTTTTCCCACTCTGAGGCAATAGGATAAAACAAAAATGGGTTGCCAGAGAGCAACAAGAAAAACCAAGGGACAGGAGGAGGAAACTGCAAGGGAAGATTGGGCCGCAGAGCTCACAAAAAGGGAACATGAATGGGAAAAAAAAAACAAAAGAACTTAGCATGAAAGAAGAGGGGGATAAAGGGAAAGCGGGAAGTGGGGGGTGCAAGAAAAGCAGCAGGGCCAGAACAGAGTTTTAAAAAGAGGAATTTAAAAAACCCCAAAACAGCCAAAACTAAAGAACATTTTGGGGATTGACAACAAGACTGCTACCTCGCCCAAAAAAAAGGGGACTAAAAGGGAAAAAAGGAGCAAAACTGTAGTAAAGCTCAATCAGTGGACGTAGTAAATGAAAAGCAAAGTATATGTGGAGGCCCCAACAGACCAAGCAGGCCCGGGGGAAAAGCCAAAAGGGGAAAATGACGGGCCACTGAGCCCAATACTTAGCTAGTGAAAAAAAAAAGGAGAGCTACAAGGGAGGAAATAAAATTTGAATGGGGGGAAAAACAGGGAATCAGTGGAGAATGAAAGGTGGGGTCGTCTTTGGTATGGGCCCGGGAAAAAGGGAAACATTTGAAGCAAAAAAAAAGGGAAAAAAAAAGAAACTGAAAGCACAGGAAAGCATGGGAAAAGACGCATACCCAGCGGGGAAAACGGAGAAGGGGGGGTTTGTAAAAAAAGAACCCCCAGTGAAAGTGCCTTCAGGCAAAATCGACTCGGAACGGATCCGCGGGAGAAAGCACATTAAGGACAGCCAGCATACGGGGAAGGTGTATCTCGACCGTGACAGAACACAAGCAAAAGGAAGAAAAAAAGGAGAGATGGTCAAAGGTAAAAAGGGGAAAGAGGGGGGGATGGAGAAGCAGACAGGAGATCACAGACACGGGAAGATCAATACAGCCTCCCTCAAAATTTTCCTAAGAAGCCTCTAAACCAGGAACCCCCCATGCAACCAAACACTCTAAAAAAAAACCCCAGCCACATCCAATGCCCCCCCCACTGCATTACAAACTCCACCCCACAAAACCACCCAATTTCCTTATCAGGTCTCCCACTTCCCCAACCCCAATACACCTCCCAACCAAAATTTTAGAAAAAAGTTGAAGGTGTGGTATACAAATGCAGAGGGAATAACAAATAAGTATGAGGAGTGGCACGAAAGAACAAGGGGACATCCCAGACATAAAGCACTCACAGAAACAAAACTCCCAGAAAAAAAACAGTTCAATCTTTCCACGGGATATCAAACCCTCGGGAAAAAAAACAAGGGAGGGGGGGGGAGGAGGAGTTGCACTGTCATAAAAACCATGGGGGTTTTGAAAAAAGGGAAGGAATGGAGGGCACGGGCAAAAGGGGGACACTTGTAGGAACAACCCAGCGAGGACATAATGATAATTCGAAAGTAAACCCACCACAAAAACTGCAGGGGGCCAAGAAAGAAACGATGAAGCAACAAGCAAGGTCGACACCCTAGCCGGGTGGCAGGAAGCCACAGGGGGGGGAGCAAAGTTACTAGTTATGGGTGTTTCAACACAGGGAATTTTCGGGGAAAAACCCGGAGCCCCCTGGGGGGCCCCCAAACATGAGAGCCAAGAATGGATTTTGGGACGGGAAAAACCCCATGCCAACATGTTAGAGACACTCCCCGAGAGAGAGGAGAGGGTGAACCACAAGACTGACCTTTTATTCACCTGGGGGTTCTGACATTGAGATATCATGTATGAAAGGCCCCCCGGGGGCATGATCATTTTGGGTTTTGTGCTTCGACTCATAGTTGAGCTCCCAAAGGGGGGAAACACAGGAAAAGGGGGGGAAAAAAAAAAAAAAACCAAAAGGGGGGGGAAATACTCAGGCTTGAGGAACTTTTTCAAGCATTCGTGGAGGGGAACGACAGGAAAACCATAAAGGGAAAGAGGACTATTGGGAACAAAAAGCAAGGGGGCGAGGAAAAGGTTTTCTCCAAGGGAAACAAAAAAAGGGAAGAACAGAATAGTTCCTTGGGTTTACCCAAAGGGGGTAGGGAGCAAAAACTAGGACTAGAGAATGAAAAGGGGCGAAGACAGGGAAAATCAGAAAAAAAAAAAGATTACCAAAACCAGAAAAGAATAGCACGATAAGAAAGGGGGGGGTCATGGCAATAGAAAATACAAGCACGAAAGTCAGACGACCCGAACTGTTGAAGCCACTCAGGAGAAAAAAACAGCAAGGACCAGGTAATCGATGAGGAAGGGGATGGGAACACAAAACGACTGGAGGGATTCGGACTCAAAACAAGATTTTTAAAGAAGTATGTACAGTGAAAAACCCGTAGGACTCCAGGAAAAAAAAAGCAGGGGGTGCCCCACAAGTGCTGGATGAGGGACAAAAACCAAGGAGGGGGTGAAGAACGCTTTTGGGAAATTAAAACCTCAAGGCGGTGGGACCAGACACTCTCCTGGTCCAAAAGAGGGGGCAAGACATTTGTGTACCATTAACGAAAATCTTTAACACACATTTGAAAAGGGCAAATCCCTGAGGGAGGAAATGGGAAGTAGTCCCAATTTTAAAAAGGGGGACAGACATGAGGCCTAAACTCAGACCTGTTCACTAACGTGTTTGTTCAATCATGAAAGATCACAGGAGGGAGGGGGAGCACCCGGGAAAAAAACAATGTTAATTTACAACCGCAGGTTTCAGGGGGGGAAAATCCGTGTCACAAAACCCATTAAAAATTTTTTGATAAGGGACAGAAGTAAGACAAAAGAGAAGGGGTATCGACGCATTTTTTTTTGGGCTGCAAGAAGCCTTCGACCAGTTCCTCACAAAAGGTTACTGCAAAAAGCTAAGGATCAGGGACACATAACAGGGAAAGCACTGCAAATGGATAAAGAATACCTTTCGGGAGGCAAAAACGAGTCATGGGAGTGTGAGGTGTCAAAGGGGCGCCGTACAAGCGGGGGTTTCCCCAGGGCAACCTAGGCCCCGTGCTGTTCTTGGAAATGTGAATGCATAACGGGAAGGATAGACTCAGAAGTGTCCTTGTTTCGGACGATTTAAGTTAATGAGAAGAATCAAAACGGGTGAGGATCAGCAGGGCTACAAAGAGACCTGGACGGGACAAGCCTGGTCCAGCAACGGGTCCTTGAGTTTAACCCAGCCAAATGCAAATCCTGAAGATTGGGGGAAGGGGAAAGAAACCCCGACACAATATAGTTTAGATGGGGCCCAAAATTTGCCCAAAACCCCACTCAAGGAAAAAGATCTGGGGGGGATATAAAACCGAGCAATCTCCGAGGCCACACAATCAGATAACTGCTACAGCTACGGGGGGCCTGGGAAAAAACGGGTATTTCCCATACCTCAGTAAAGGGTTCGTTCAAGACTCTGTATACCATTTACGTCAGGCCCCTACTGGAGTATGTAGCACCAGTTTGGAATCCACACCTAGTCAAGCACGTCAAGAAATTAGAGAAAGTGAAAAGGTTTGAAACCCAAGACTAGTCCCAGACCTACGGGGATTGTCCAAACGAAGAAAAGTGAGGGAAATCGGCCTGATGACACGGAGGCCAGGAGGGTCAGGGAGACATGATAACGACATATAAAATACTGCATGGAATAGACGAGGTGGACAAAGACGGGGATGTTCCAGAGATGGGACACAGACACAAGAGGTCACAAATTTGGGAAGTTGAAGACTCAGATGAATCAAAGGGATGTTAGGAAGTATTTCTTCAGTCATAGAGTAATCAAGCCATGGAATAGCCTAGAAAGTGAAGTAGTGGAGGCGGGAACCATACATAGTTTTAAGGCGAGGTATGATAAAGCTTATGGAGCAGGGAGAGAGAGGACCTAGTAGCAATCAGTGAAGAGGCGGGGCCAGGAGCTATGACTCGACCCCTGCAACCACAAATAGGTGAGTACAAATAGGTGAGTACACACACACACACACACACACACATACACACATACACACACACACACATACACACACACATATCATGTGGGGTTCGAACACGTGGATAGGGTAAAGAAATACTCACGTAGGCTGGTAGTACGTATAATTATAACGGTAAGTATTGGTAGGCACCAAACAGCCGGTGACCTGCCTCCTTGCTCTCTCTCATAAGACTGACTACTCACAGTGCCCATATGTGAGGGGGTGTTTGAAAATCCTGCTAGGTCAGCAGCAATATGAATACAGACAGTGATTCACGCAGAGACGGCTGGTAGTGAGTCATCTACTGGTACACTGGTTACTGGTAACTGGTTACTAGGAACTGGTAACTGGTTACTAGGAACTGGTACTACTACTGAGAGCTCGGCGACGCTAACGTATGTTGTCCCGACATACAACTAATACAAACTAGAGATGGCAGGTATACGGCTTGGGCTGATTCTATACAATGTCAAAGTACACAACAATTGAACATTATAACATACATAAGTAGAACATTGGAATGGAAGCTTACGTAACTGAAACTGTAATGCAATACAAGGTATAATATAGCACAACTCATCGATGAAACTCAACGAATGAAACTCATCGAATGAAACTCAACGAAAACTCATCGAATGAAACTCAACGTTGAGATTACACAATAGAAGTGAAAAAAAAAAATTTATCGATCGATCTGAAATTCATGTGATCTACAGATTCTGAGGAAAGGAATATATACAAAGAAAGAAGTGTTTAACAGAAAGGCAGATTCGGTGCACTCAAATCTAGACTGTTAACTCTCAGAATTCGGAGAGAACGTGAACACAAAAAAAAAATTCTTGAATACTGATAAGTTGATACTGTAATTATTCATCTATACAGGTTATTTACATTTAACCCCAACTCTGCTAGGGTAAGTTTGACATATGCAGAATGGGTGTCATCTCTGGGGGGATCAAACTCTGTTGCACTGGCTAACTCATGCTGTATTTGAGGCAAATCTGAATTGGAAGTAACAAATGATACTTGAGGGTTTCCCAATACCTGTCGTGTATGTAGGGAATAACGACATTCAGGTTGATCGTCTGACTGAGAAATCAGAGGAAGAAGTACAGGATCAGAGGATTGTCAGAGTCTGTCACATTAGCCCTGGGTTGGAACATCATTATCATCACATACTAACTTCTATGATCAAATCGATTTTTATACTGACAGTACTAATTCTCTAACTTATACTTATTAAACCAGTGATATGTTCAACTACCTCGATAAGGACCAACAAACTTTGGATCAAGCTTTGGCATTGCCCGACGTTTTGTTAAAGTTAGTCACATAACTCTCGAACCTACTTTGATTTTGGATGGCTTTGCTCAAGTTTTGCGACCTTGTAAATTCTGCTGTTTTATTTATGAAGTGTTTCACGGATTCTTTTAAAAACACTTTGAGCTAAGGGTGGTACGAGTTTGCTATGAAATCATCAGGGTTGTAATTGGTTTCGGATTAGAAATAGCAACTCATAAGGCAAAAGTTTATCTACACCGTACAATGCATAAGTGGAGTGTCCACCTATAGAAACATTGTAAGCAGAATTTATAGCACACTGCACATCAGGTATAACTTATCCCAAGTTTCACTGTTGGGATTGATAGTGGCTCTCAAGACATCAATACTTTCTTATTGGTTCGTTCCGCTAACCCATTGCTGGCAGGATGATGAGGTACAATGGTGGATTTAGAGATCTTGTACAAGGTACACAAAATTTTCAAGAATCTCATTACAGAATTCACCCCCATTATCTGTTACTAGGGACTTAGGGTGGTATGCCTGCAGGATAATCGTTCTTTAAACCGCTAAAAGCTAACTGTCTCGGCAGTCTTATCTCAATAGGAAACTCACAATATCTGGGGAAATGGGCTACCATAACACACAGATGTTTGTTGCCCTTTGGGGGGAACATTGGAAATTAGTAAACAAATCTAGTGCAACTCTTTCCCATGGTTGGCTAGTAGTTGGATACACTTGGATTGGATTAGGACCATTAGCATTACCTATATGTTGCATGCAGACACTACATTTCTTAACATACTCAGAAATATCAGTTGCCATACGAGGCCAAAAGTATTTCAATCTGGCTTGTTTTACTGAACGATCCATACCAGGGTGCGCAACACCTGGTACATCGTGAACTAGCTGTAAGGCTACATTCACTAGTGACTGTGGAATTACTAACTGGTACTACATTTATCATGTGGGGTTCGAACACGTGGATAGGGTAAAGAAATACTCACGTAGGCTGGTAGTACGTATAATTATAACGGTAAGTATTGGTAGGCGCCAAACAGCCGGTGACCTGCCTCCTTGCTCTCTCGTAAGACTGACTACTCACAGTGCCCATATGTGAGGGGGTGTTTGAAAATCCTGCTAGGTCAGCAGCAATATGAATACAGACAGTGATTCACGCAGAGACGGCTGGTAGTGAGTCATCTACTGGTACACTGGTTACTGGTAACTGGTTACTAGGAACTGGTACTACTACTGAGACACACACACACACACACACACACACACACACACACACACACACTCACACAAACACAGACATATACACACACACACACAGACACTACACACACACACACACACATACACATACACACACACACACACACACACACACAACACACACACACAAAACAAAACATACACACACATACACATACACATACACACACATACACACACACACACACACACACACACACACACATACACATACACACAAAACACACACACACACATACACATACACATACAACACACACAACACACAACACACACACACATACACACACACAAAACACACACACACACACACACACACACACACACACACACACACACACAACATAACACACACCCCACAGAATGGCCGGGAAAACCCGAAAAAAAAATATATTTTAAGAGAGATTTCGAAGATAAAACAAGTTCTAACAGGATGAATGTGTGTGTGTGTGTGTGTGTGTGTTAAAAAGGGGGAGAGAGAGACAGAGGGAGAGAGGGGAGAGAAAGAGGGAGAGAGAGAGAGAGAGAGAGAGAGAGAGGGGAGAGAAGAGAGAGAGAGAGAGAGAGAGAGAAGAGAGAGAGAGAAGAGAGAGAGAGAGAGAGAGAGAGAGAGAGTATGCCCACTTTCTTGGTTTGCCTGCCCCCCCCCTCTCATCTGCGACTGCTTGACAGAGTAGAGAACAGAGCAAGGCGTCTCATCTCTCGCCTGGACCCCCTCCTGGATAGATCTGTCATTTCAGCAGAGCCTTCAACATAGGAGGGATGTGGGTGGCCTTACTGTTATTGTACAAGCCAATATTGTCAAAATACCACACTTGGATCCATTTCGAGGACAGCGTGAAACAAGCTTTTATGCCACAAGACGGCAGAAAGCAGCAAAATTCACTCTGGCTGTCCCTTCTCCAGAACATCACTCCATCTGAGATCATACATACCCAGGATGACTCGAGTATGGAACACATTCGTACAGGGATAATGAAGTCAACGAGATAAAGTCAGTTGATCAAATGAAAATGCTGGCCCACAGATGGCTCCAACTTCATCCTGTTTCCTACCTGTAAAGTCTCATAAAAATAAAAAATGCTTTCAAAAAGACTGATGTAGGTAACAGCTCTTAGCTTGCCAATAAAGTTAGGAATCCTTAATCTGTAAATAGCTGTCAATAAAGCTAGGGATCCTTAACCTTGTCAAACCCTGTGTAAAAAAAAAAAAAAAAAAAAAAAAAAAAAAAAAAAAAAAAAGAGAGAGAGAGAGAGAGAGAGAGAGAGAGAGAGAGAGAGAGAGAGAGAGAGAGAGAGAGAGAGAGAGAGAGAGAGAGCATGGACAGGGAAGAGACTGGTGGTTAAGCTTTCCACTTCTATCAATTCCTAGTGACCTAGTCAATCAGCCAAAAAAACTCGAAAAACGGGAGGGTAAAAATGAGACTCCGTCAACTTGACATCCGCCATACTTGACATCCACCATACTTGACATCCGCCATACTTGACATCCGCTATACTTGACATCCGCCATACTTGACATCCGCCATACTTGACATCCGCTATACTTGACATCCGCCATACCTGACATCCGCTATACTTGCCATCCGCCATACTTGACATCCGGGAGACGACGGTCGCTTCTCTCTTACTATATATATATATTTTACAATATTCATTTTTCTCGAGAATTTAGAACAAAATTATAATCCAGGAAAGATGGTGGAAGCAGCCAGGAGTCCTGTCACTGCCAGAGTGAGGGAGAGTGAGGGAGAGTGAGGGGAAAAGTGAGAGGAACTGAGAGAGGGGTGTGGACGGCGTGTGTGGAGGTGGGGATTCTGGTTCAAGCATTATCCACTAAGTTACTTGGTGATGGGGGGGGGAAGGAGAGGAGGAAGGAGGGAAGGAGGGGCGTGGAAGGGAATGAGAGGAAGGAGGAACAGGGATGGACGGATAAGGGGGGATAGGGAGGCTGGATTTTTTTTTGTCATATAACCGACATCGAAGCCAAGATTCCCATCGCTGTCATTAGTTACCGTGGAAGAACAAGAAACACCTGGAGGAAGAGAAGCAAGAGTATGGAACACATTCGTACAGCATAATGATGTCAACGAGATAAAGTCAGTTGATCAAATGAAAATGCTGGCCCACAGATGGCTCCAACTTCATCCTGTTTCCTACCTGTATGTCTCATAACAATAAAAATGCTTTCAAATGAGCTGATGTAGGTAACAGCTCTTAGCTTGCCAATAAAGTTAGGAATCCTTAATCTGTAAATAGCTGTCAATAAAGCTAGGGATCCTTAACCTTGTCAAACCCTGTGTAAAAAAAAAAAAAAAAAAAAAAAAAAAAAAAAAAAAAAAAAAAAAAAAAAAAAAGAGAGAAGAGAGAGAGAGAGAGAGAAGAGGAGAGAGAGAAAGAGAGAAGCTGGACAGGGAAGAGACTGTGGTTAAGCTTTCCCCCTTCATCAATTCCTAGTGACCCCCGTCAATCACCAAAAAAACTCGAAAAAAGGGAGGGAAAAAAAGAACTCCGTCAAATTGACACCCCCCATACTTACATCCACCATACTTTACACCGCCTACTTTACATCCGTTACTTGACATCCGCCATACTTACATCCGCCATACTGACATCCGCTATACTTTGACATCCGCCCAAAAAGACATCCGCTATACTTGCCATCCCGCCATACTTACATCCGGGAGACGGCGCTTTTCTCTTTCAATTTATATTTAAAAATTTCATTTTTTCTCGAGAATTTTGAACAAAATTATAAAACCAGGAAAGATGGTGGGAAACAGCCAGGGGTCCGTCACTGCCAGAGTGAGGAGAGTGAGGGAAGTGAGGGAAAAGGGGGAGGAACTGAGAGAGGGGTGTGGACGGCGGGGGGGGGGATTCTGGTTCAAGCTTACCACAATTACTTGGGGAGGGGGGGAAGGAGGGGAAGGGGGGAAGGAGGGGGGGTGGAAGGAATGAGAAAAGGGAAGGGGGAACAGGGGTGGACGGATAAGGGGGGGGAAAATAGGGAGGCTGGATTTTTTTTTTTTCTATAACCCACACGAAGCCAAAATTCCCAGCTGTCATTATTACCGTGGAAGAACAAGAAACACCTGGGGGAAAAGAAGCAAGAGGAAGAGGAAGAGGACAGAGAGCAACTCCTCCTCTCAACTCAAACGTTACTTACGAATGTGGTATACAAAAATTCAGGAATTTTATATATATATATATATATATATATATATATATATATAATATATATATTATATATATATATATATATATATATATATAATATATAAAATATATATATATATAAAAATGAAATTAAATCTGGAGTATCTGAGAGAGTTAGAGCAAAGGAAGGGGTACCAGTAATGTTAAATGATCAGTTATGGAAAGAGAAGAGAGAATATGAATGTGTAAATTCAAGAATTATGTGGATTAAAGTAAAGGTTGGATGCGATAAGTGGGTCATAATAAGCGTGTATGCACCTGGAGAAGAGAGGAATGCAGAGGAGAGAGAGAGATTTTGGGAGATGTTAAGTGAATGTATAGGAGCCTTTGAACCAAGTGAGAGAGTAATTGTGGTAGGGGACCTGAATGCTAAAGCAGGAGAAACTTTTAGAGAGGGTGTGGTAGGTAAGTTTGGGGTGCCAGGTGTAAATGAAAAATGGAGCCCTTTGATTGAACTTTGTATAGAAAGGGTTTAGTTATAGGTAATACATATTTTAAGAAAAAGAGGATAAATAAGTATACAAGATATGATGTAGGGCGAAATGACAGTAGTTTGTTGGATTATGTATTGGTAGATAAAAGACTGTTGATAGACTTCAGGATGTACATGTTTTTATACCACGGGCCACAATATATCAGATCACTTTTTAGTTGTAGCTACACTGAGAGTAAAAGGTAGATGGGATACAAGGAGAATAGAAGCATCAGGGGAAAAGAGAGGTGAAGGTTTATAAACTAAAAGAGGAGGCAGTTAGGGTAAGATATAAACAGCTATTGGAGGATAGATGGGCTAATGAGAGCATAGGCAATGGGGGCGAAGAGGTATGGGGTAGGTTTAAAAATGTAGTGTTAGAGTGTTCAGCAGAAGTTTGTGGTTAAAGGAAAGTGGGTGCAGGAGGGAAGAGGAGCGATTGGTGGAATGATGATGTAAAGAGAGTAGTAAGGGAGAAAAAGTTAGCATATGGAAAGTTTTTACAAAGTAGAAGTGATGCAAGAGGGAAGAGTATATGGGGGAAAAAGAGAGAGGTTAAGAGAGTGGTGAAGCAATGTAAAACGAGAGCAAATGAGAGAGAGGGTGAGATGTTATCAACAAATTTTGTTGAAAAATAAGAAAAAGTTTTGGAGTGAGATTAACAAGTTAAGAAAGCCTAAGAACAAATGTTTGGGGTCAGTTAAAAAATAGGAAGGAGATTTATTAAATGGAGTTTTAAGGGGGTATTGAGAAATGGAGGAAAATTTTGGGGAATTGTTAAATGTTGATGAAGATAGGAAGCTTTGTTTTCGTGTATAGGCAAGGAGGAAAACATCTTGTAGGGGTGAGGAAGAGCCAGTTGTAGTGGGGGGGGAAGTTCGTAGGCAGTAGTAAAATAAAGGGAAAGGCGCCGGGTTTTGAGGAAAGAAAAGAAATGTTAAAAGCAGGTGGGGATAAGTTTTGGAGGGGTTTGGGGTGAAATTTATTTAAAAATTAGGAAAGGGGGTAAGGTACCTAGATTGGCAGAGAGCATGCAAGTTCCTTTTTAAAAAAGGAAAAGGGGGAAAAAAGAAGTGCAAAAATTATGGGGGTAAGTCTGTTGAGTATACCGGAAAGTGAAGGTAAGTAAATTGAAAGAATTAAAGAAAGACGGAGAATGGGATGCAAATAAAACAAGGAGGCTTTAAAAAAAGGTGGGGGGGTGGTTGGACCGGGTGTTTACGTGAAACATAAAGGGAACTTATTTAGAAAAGGCTAAAAGGTCTTTGTGGCATTTAGGATTTGGAAAAGGCGTATGACAGGGGATAGGGGGAAAAAGTGGCAATTTTGCAAGTTTTGGGTGTAGGGTGGGTTCTGAAGAGGAAGAGTTTTTAAAAGGGATAGTGGGCTCAATTTGAGTAGTAGGAAAGAGGAATTTTTTCCCAAAAAAAAGTAGGCCTTAGACAAGGATGTGGAGCACCGTGGTTGTTTTAATATATTAAAGGGGGTTTGTAAAAAAGTAAATGCGAGGGTCTTGGCAAGAGGCGGGAGTTAAAAATAAAAAATCACACACAATGGGAGTTGCCAAGCTGCCTTTCTGATACACGTGCCTTGGAAAATTCTGAAGAGAATTGCAGAGATTGGTGATGAATTTGTAGGGGGTGCAAAAGAAGAAAAATTAAAGGTGAATACAAAAGAGTAAGGGTTTTAGGAAACAAAAAGATTTGGTGATAAAAATTAACAGATTTGGGGGGAAGAGTATGGGGAGGGAACGTATTCAGATATTTTGGGGTGGAGGTCAGCGGATGGGGCTATGAAAGATATGTGAATCACAGAATTGAAGGGGGAAAAAAGTGAGTGGGGCACTTAGATCCCGTGGAGACAAAAAACTTTTTCCTGGAGGCAAAGAGGGGGAAAGTATAGAATATAGTTTTACCAACGCCTTATAGGGGGTAAGCGTGGGTGATGAATGTTCAAAGGGGGGAGAAGGGTGAAAGGCCCTGGAGTGTCATGCTAGGGCAATGTGGGTGGAATATAATGCAGAGAATTCGTATTTTGGGAAATTAGGGGGAGGTGCGGGGTTACCAAAACTGTTGTCCGAGGGGGAGGAAGGGGTTTTTGAGTGGTTCGGACATTAAGAAATGAGCGAAAAAAAATGACTTCAAGAGTGTTCAGTCTGTATGGGAAGAAGGTGGGGTAGGGGCGGGGGCCCGGAAAAAGGGGGAGGGGGGGTAAAGGAGGTTTTTTTTGCAGGGGCTTGGACTTCCCACAGGGGATGCATGACTGTTTTTAAGGAGTGAATGGGACAAATGGTTTTTTTTTTACGACTCGTTGGAGGTGAGCAAAGTAACATTTTTTGAAAGGGGTTCAGGGAAAACCCGGGAGGCCGGACTTGATCCGGGGAAAGGGAAGTACAGTGCCTGCACCCTGAAAGGGGGGTTTTAATGTTCGTTTAAAAAAATGTATGTAAAGCACCCCTTTTGGGCAAGACATGAGGAGTGAAAAGGTGAAATTTTCTTTTCGGGCCCTCTCCTTGGGGGAATCGGCCAGGGATAAATATATATTTTTAAAATATAATATATATATATATTATTTATAATATTATATATAAATATATATATATATATATTCGTGCCGAATATGTAAAACTGGGCAATTTTCAAGAACTCATTTTAAAATTTTAAGTCCCTTTTTAAATTTTCTCTTTTTTACTTTTAAAGATATATTTTTTTTCATTAATGTTAATGTAAAAATTTATAATTTTGCACAGAAGGACTTAGAAAATCTCCCTAACCTTATTATAACAAATATGAAATTTATTTAGGCTAATCCAAACCTAATATTTTTTAGATTTGTTTACAATAATTTAATACTAAAATATACTCAGTGAAATACTATGTTTTCGTTAAGTTAGAATGATTTGCGAATTATTGCTTAACAAAATTTTCCACTTGTCCTATATGGCAAGATGAGCGTTGTATTTAAGCCAAGATCGCAAGTTCTGCCTATTCGGCACGACATATATATTATATTTATGATATATATATATAGTATATATATTTTTTATATATTATATATATTTTATATATATATATATTTATATATATATATATATGAATTTACAATAACAAGCGTCATTTGCAAATATGGAAAAATACTACAGTGAAAAATAAAGAGGTATACCTAGAGCTCTTTGATGTTCTTACATGAAGATAGTGTAAGCACATCAAAGTGCTCACATCAGGTATTACTTTATTCTTTTTCACCAGGTTTTTTATAATATTTGCAAGCAACACATTTTATTGTAAGTTTATGTAACTGTACATATATATATATATTTAATATGTATATTATTTATTTTATATATATATATATATATATATATATTATTATATATATTTTTTATATAGAGGTACTAGTTTGGTAGACAGCATCCACCAGGGGAGGTACTACCGTCCTGCCAAGGGACTGTTAAATACGAAAGCCTGTTATTGTTTTCCATTGATGGTAGGAGGCTGGTGTCTTTTGTCTGTCTCATAAATTTGCAAGATTACCAGTAGTTCTTGCTACTTCTACTTACACCTTAGGTCACACTACACATACCATGACACGTTTATTTATACACACTCATCTGAGTTTTCTTTGATTTTATCTTAATAGTTATTGTTATAATTACTTTTTCCTTTTATATCATGGGAAGGGGAAAGTGGAATTAAAAATCTTCATCCGTAAGCTTTAGATGTTGTATATAGTCAACTTAATATACCGGGAACAATGTTGGATATTAAACACATTTTCTGTAAATAATTTATAAAATGAATAAGAAGAAGGAAAACGTCAAAAGTGGGAAGTCATGATGTGATCAGTGGATGTGTGCGGATGATAAAGGAAAGAGTTGATTTGTGGATGTTCATGAATGAGAAGAAGCTGAGAATGTCCTGGCTTTAGTGAAAACAATGCTGAAGGGGGTGGGAGAGTTTCAGTGGGGAGGCAATAAATGGGATTAGATCAGGGGTTTCAAATAGAGTTAGAGCTAAAGATGGCGTAGCATTAATGTTGAAGGATAAGCTATGGCAGGAAAAGAGGGACGTATTAATGTATTAAATTCAAGGATTATGGGGAGTAATAATAAAAGGTTGGATGTGAGAAGTGGGTTATAGTAAAGCGTTTATGCACCTGGGGAAGACGAGAAGTTTAGAGGAGAGAGATTTTGGGCAAATGTTGAGTAATAGCGTGGGAGTTATGAACAAGCGTGAGAGTACTTGTGGTTGGGGATTTTATGCTATAGTGGGCAAAAATGTTGTGGAGGGGTAGTAGTGTAAATTTGGGGTGTCAGGGGTAAATGAAATAGGTTTGGTATTAAATTAATACATTTTTGTATGAAAAAGAGGATTAATAAATATATCAAGGTATGTTGTAGCAGTAATGTCAAGTAGTTTGTTAGGAATATGTATTGGTGCATTAAAGGTTGACGGGTAGCTCCAGGATGTACAGTTTATAGAGGGGCTAAACTGATATATCGGATCATTATCTAGTTGTAGCTACAGCTAGAGTATAGATTTAGATATTTTGCCACCGAAGTGGCTAGTTTATTGTGACACACCATATCAATCTGTGGACGGTAGCGCGGAGCATGTGGATACACAAAAGGCTAGAACTTGGACCAGAGTAAGAGGTAGATGGGATAAGAGGAAAATGGCAAACAACAAGTAAGAGGAGGTGAAAGTGTATAAACTAAGGAAGAGGATGTTCGGGTGAAAGATAAGCAACTATTGGCAGAAAAGGTGGGCTGGCGAATGGTGCTAGTATGCGTAGTGGGGGAGGTTGAAGAGGGTTGGAATAGTTTTAAAAAATGCACGTTTTAGAATGTGGGGCAGAACAGTAGTTTGTGGTTATAGGAGGGTGCGGTGCAGGAGGGAAAGAGAGTGATTGTGGAATGATGAAGTAAAGGTGTGTTAAAGCAGAAAAGGTAGGCTTATGAGAGGTATTTACAAAAGCAGAAGTGGTTATAGAAGAGTAGAGTATAGGCAGAGTAAAAGGAAAGGTGAAGAGAGTCGGTGAAGACTGCAAATCGACGAGTGACTGATAGAGTGGGAGAGGCATTGTCAAGAATTTTAATGAAAATAAGAACAAAATTTTGGAGTGAGTTTAACAAGTTAAGAAAGCCTAGGGCAAAACAAATGGATTTCATCAGATTAAAAACAGAGCATGGGGAGTAGATAGATAGGGAGAGGGAATGGTATTAGGTAGATGGGGAGAATATTTTGCAGTAACACTTTTAAATGTAGACGAAGAAAGGTGAAGGCGTAATTTCATACACTGGCCAGGGAGGTATATCATACTTTTAGGAGTGAAGAGAGCAGGATGTGAGTGTGGGGGAGGTGAGTGAGGCTTTACGTGAATGAAAGGGGGTAAAGCAGTGGAACTGTCGGGATCATGAACAGAAATGTTAAAAGCAGGGGGGGACATAGTGTTGAGATGTGTTGGTATTTTTGTTTAATAAATGTATGAAAGAGGGGGAAGGTACTAGGGGATTGGCGGGAGAGACGTGTATAGTCCCTTTATTATAAAGGGAAGGGGGGACAATGAGATTGTAAAATTATAGAGGAATAAGTTTACTGAGGAATACCAGGATAATGTGTACGGTTGGGTTATTACTGTAAGAGTATTAGAGGGCAGACAGCAGAGGGACTGCCGGATGAGCAAAGGAGGGTTTCAGAAGTGGGTAGGGATGTGTAGATCAAGTGGTTTACATTGAAGCATAATGTGAGCAGTATTTAGATAAGGTAGAGAAGTTTTATTGCATTTTTGGATTTTGAAAGGCATATGATAGAGTGGATAGGGAGCAATGTGGCAGATGTTGCATAGATATTTGGAATAGGTGGTAAGTACTAAATTCTGTTAAAGATTTTTTTTGTGGATAGTGGGCTAGGTTAGGTGTTGTTGAAGAGAGGAGACTACTTCCCGGAAATGTTGGTCTCTTAGACAGGGTTGTGTAATGTTCACCATGGTTGTTAATCAGATTTATAGATAGGGTTGTAAAAGAAGTAAATGCTAGAGGTGTTCGGTGAGGGGATGGGATTATATTATGGGGAATTAAATACAAAATGGAAGGTGTCAGTTTCCTTTTTTTCTGTTGATACTGTGCTTATGGGAGATTCTAAAGAAATTGCAAAAGGGTTATTGGACGAATTTGGGAATGTTTGTGTAAACGTAGAAAGGTGAAAGTGAACATAGAAACGAGAGTTAGGTGATGAGAGTATCAAATGATTTAGATAAAGAAAAATTGGATTTCAAATTGGGGAGGTGAAGATGAAGAAGTGAATTCTGTTTTCAGATACTTGGCAGTTGTCTGGGTCAGCGATTGGGGATTTATGAAGATGTGAGGTAATCATTAATTGAGGAAAGGTAAAAAAAAGGTGAGGAAGCGGTGCATTGAGGTTTATGTGGAGGCAAAATAATAAAATGATGTACACTATGGACGGAATGAAGAGTAATGTATGAAGGTATATTAGTAACATATATTTTATGGGTGTGAAGCTTGGGTTGTAAAGCTGCAAGCCAAAAGGAGGCGGTGGTGGCAGTTGGAGATGTCCTGTCTAAGAGCAATGTGTGGTGTAAATATTATGCAAGAAAATTCGGAGTTAGATGTGTGGAAATTAGGAGAAGGTTGTGGAGTTAATAAAAGTATTTGTTCAGAGGGTGAAGTCGGGTTTGTTGAGGTGGTTTAGGTCATTTAGAGAGAGGGATCAAAGTAGATAGACATCGGAGAGCGTAATTAAATCTGTACGGGGAGGAAGGCGGGGTAGGGGTCGTCTCGAAAAGGTTGCGAGGGAGGGGGGGAAGGAAAAGGAGGTGTTGTGGGAGAGGGGTTGGACTTCCAGAAAGGCGGCGTGAGCGTGTTATGATAGGAGTGATCGGAGAAATGGTATTTTGGGACCTGACGATCTGTTGGAGTGTGAGCAGGGTAATATTTAGTGAAGGGATATTCAGGGAAACCGGTTATTTTATATGGTCGGACTTGAAGTCCTGGAAATGGGAAGACAATGCCTGCAACTCTAAAGGAGGAGTTTGGGATATTGGCAGTTTGGAGAGATTATATTGTGTTTTTTTATACGTAGTTACTTCTAAAATGTTGTATTCTGGGTACTCTGCCAAAAACTGTGATTATGTGTGGGTGTGTGAGGTGGACAGTGTGGATTGATGATGAAAGTATTTTCTTTTTGGGTTTTCTTTCTCTTTGGGTCTCCTGTCTCGGTGGGAGACGGCAGACTTGTCGAAAATAAAAAATATATTATTCTATATTATTTATTTATTATATATATATATATATTTATTTATATATATATATATGTATAGATTTTATATATATTTATATTTATTTAATATATATATTTTAAATATGTATATATATATATATCCACTCAAATACTGATGTTTACTTCACAGTCTTAGACACAGTGGTCACACGTTTACAGTGTACTGTGTCTCGCTGGAAGACTACGTTATACTGTTTAAACAAACCGATTTTTGACAGGGACTACACAAAATTTATCGATCAGACATTAACTTGGCGTGATTGTTTTATGGTTACCCACTATCACAGAGCAGGGTTATTTACTCAAACAATTACGCGGTGTGTAAAATGCATCTTTTTTTTGTATTGCTAAAAAAGATTCTTTTGTTGTTGAGTGGTAGTTGTGTGGCATTTGGAAGGTCGTATGAGGTGGCTCTACTGGTCGTGTGTTTTAGGAAGCCACGTGGAACGCGTGGGGATCGAACCCATCACCATGTTATGGGGGGTTAAGGCCCCCACCCGTACCGGGGTCTGATCCAGTCATATTTTTACTATTTCGTGAATCTCGTTTCGTGATTTAATGTTTGATTCTATCATTTGTTTCTTAGTAATAAAGAGTTTTGTTGCTATTATTTAGACATTTTCAAGATTATCATCTTATAAGAGATAGATAAGAAAGAAAGAGAGAAGAGAGAGGAGAGAGAGGAGAGAGAGAGTGAGAGAGGAGAGAGAGAGAGGAGAGAGTGAGAGAGAGAGAGGATGAGAGAGGAGAGAGACAGTGAGAGTCAGAGAGAGAGAGAGAGAGAGAGAGAGAGAGACGAGAGAAGAGAGTGAGAGAGAGGAGAGAGAGAGAGAGAGAGAGAGAGAGAGAGAGAGAGAGAAAGGAAAGACTGTGAGTGAGAGAGTAGAGAGAAGTGGTAGTAGAGAGGACGAGAGGAGAGAGGAGAGGAGGAGAGAGTGAGAGTGAGAGAGACGTGATAGAGAGATGCGAGGAGAGAGAGATGAGAGAGAAGACCAGAGGTGAGAGAGAGAGAGAGGAGAGAGAGATAGAGAGAGAGAAGTTTGAGTCGAGAGAGGAGAGAGAGAGATGGAGAGAGATCGAGAGCGATTGAGTGAGACGAGTCGAGACATGAGAAGAGAGTAGGAGAGAAGACGATCGAGAGGAGATGAGAGAGAGGAGTACGAAGAGAGAGAGGGTGGAAGGGGCGTTCTTACCTCCCAGCTGCACCATTGCAGAGCGCAGCAACTCTTTTCATGACGGTTAAAAGGTCTCTCGGTCCTTAACGTCGCATGTCTATGTCACAGGGGTGGTCAAATCCGGCTCCCCCTCACCCCCAGCCCACACCCACCTCTGCACTGCTGCTGACCCACCTGCTGCTTTGTTGCAGCTGCTCTTGTTTGCAAGCTGATCTGTTGCAGTGCTCTTGTTGCTGCTGCTCTTGTTGCTGCTGCTCTTATTGCAGCTGCTCCTGCTGCTGCTGGTGATGCTAATGATCTTGTTGCTGTTTTTCCTGTTTACGTTACTTATGTTGGCGTTGATGCTGCTGCTGTTACTGTTGTTCTGCTGCAGCTGTTGCTATTACCACTACTGCTTTTGATACTACTGCAACAATAGTGATGTTATTTGTTACTTCTGCTCTTTTTCCTGCTGTTGTTACTCCTGTCTATCTGGCTTTCTTTTGTGCTTACATTTACTCTTGTCCGTTCTATGCTTCCTCTATATACTCATTTCTATTTCTAAATTTGTCAGGTAAGAAAGCTACTCTCTACCTGCTTGCCTACCTGTCTGTCTGACTGCTTGACTGTCTGCCTACCTGTCTGCTTGTCTCCTGCCTGTCCACTTTCTTTGCTTGCCTGCTTGGTACCTAGAAGCCAGCCAGTTAGCTAGCTAGCCAGCCAGCCAGTCACCTAGCCAGCCAGCCAGCCACCCAGCCACCTAGCTACATAGCCAGCCAGCCAACCAGCTAGCTAGCCACCTAGCTAGCCAACTAGCCAATCACCTAGCCAGCCAGCCAGCTATCGGCTAGGCCCCCGCCGTTCACGGTGCTTGTTCCACTCTGTGTTAAAGCAACTCACCTTGATTTTTACTGCTGAGTGTGGCATTGTTGCTGGGGCAGTTTCCAACTCTATTGACACTATTGCATTAAGCGGGGAGGCCGTAGCTTGTGCCTTTACTGCCGCTGCTCTTACACGCTCCGGGGGAAGAGAACTGCCTGGTCCCATGCTGGGGTACACGGCCCCTCTTCCCCCCTCCCCAGCGGCCCTATGGGTTACCTGTAGTTCACCTACAGTCGATTCCGGGGAAGGATCACCAGGTCCCAGACCAGGCCTCCTAGTTGATGGTCCTACCAGACAAACGTATATGAGAATGCAAAAATGTCGAAATGGATGAGCCTGCTTGTGCATGGGGTAAATAAATGGAGGTGTTTGTACCAGGGGTCACACGCCCCCGAGGCCGGTACCCATGACCAGGGCACTCGCGGTGGATTAGAGGCCTTGATTACGAGCTGTTACTGCTGCCGCACGTCAGATAAACACGAAGTACGAACCACAGCCCATCATTACCTTGGACGGGGATCCCGATTATTATTAATCCTGAGGTGCGGATGGATGGAAGGTTAACTGATGCAACGAATGAAACTTTTCTGTGTTTTGAAAGCATAATGCTAACAATGATTAAAGGAAACTTGTCGGAGGGATGAAAAGGAAAAATCTTTGTAGGGAGATGCTTGAGGATGAGGCAGTGAGTGTGACTGGAGCCTACACGAGTGGATGGTGCAGTGAGTGTGACTGGAACCTACAACGAGTGGATGTTTGCAGTGGTGTGACTGGAACTCTTGAGTGGATGGTGCAGTGAGTGTGACTGGAGCCTACACGAGTGGATGGTGCAGTGAGTGTGACTGGAACCTATACGAGTGGATGGTGCAGTGAGTGTGACTGGAACCTACACGAGTGGATGGTGCAGTGAGTGTGACTGGAACCTACACGAGTGGATGGTGCAGTGAGTGTGACTGGAAGCTACATGAGTGGATGGTGCAGTGAGTGTGACTGGAACCTACACGAGTGGATGGTGCAGTGAGTGTAACTGGAACCTACACGAGTGGATGGTGCAGTGAGTGTAACTGGAACCTACACGAGTGGATGGTGCAGTGAGTGTAACTGGAACCTACACGAGTGGATGGTGCAGTGGAGTGATAACTGGAACTACACGAGTGATTGGTGCAGGAGTGTAACTGGAACATACACGAGTGCGAGGTTGCAGTGAGTGTAACTGGATCCTACAAGAGTGGATGTGCGAGAGTGTTGTTAATGGAAGATGCAGTAACACTGTATTGAAGATAGCAGTGATGTTGGTGTGAAGAGCAACGAGGCAGTCCAGAAGGGTCAGGGGAGTCAGTTACACGCAAAATGCCTAAGGATCATTCGCCCGTACTGCACATCAAATTAGTTTACACTTTCCCAAAACAACCACGCCTGCACTCAAAATTACCCTCAAAACAACCTACCCTTTAACAACCTACCTTCCAAGCAACACCTACACTTCCAAACAAACCATTTGCACTTCCAATCACCTACAACTTCCAAACAACGACCTACACTTTTCAAACAACCACCTACACTTCCAAACAATGACCTACACTTCAACAAACATTCTTCACTTCCAAAAAACAACCTACACTTCCAACAAACACCTACAACTTCCCAACAACACCTACACTTCAAAACAAACACCTTCACTTCCAAACAACAAACCTACCTTCCAACAACCACTACACTTCCAAACAACACCTACACTTCCAAACAACACCCTACACTTCCAAAACAAAACACCTTTCCACTTCAAACAACAAACCTACACTTCCAACAACCACCTACACTTCCTAAACAACCACCTAACACTTCCAACCAACCACCTGCACTTCCAAACAACCACCTACACTTCCAAACAACAACTACACTTCCAAACAACTCATTACATTCCAAACAACCACCTACACTTCCAAACAACCCACTACACTTCCAAACAACACCGAACTTCCAAACAAACACCTAACCCCCAACCCCCCCCCCCAACAACAACTACACTTCCAAACAACCAACCTACACTCAAAACAACCACCTACACTTCCAACAACCAACTACCAACTTTCCCAAACAACCACCTTCCACTTCCAAACAACATACTGACTTCAAACAACCACCCTGCACTTCCAAAACAACACCTAACACTTCCAAACAACCACTACGCTTCCAAACAACCACATGCACTTCTCTCCAAACAACCACTACACTCCAAACAACCACCTTACACTTCCAAACAACACTGCACTTCCAAACAAAACACCTACACTTCAATACAACCACCTACACTTAGAGAAAACAACCACCTGCCACTTCTAAACAAAAACATGCACTTCCAAAACAACACATCACACTTTCAAAACATCCATCTACACTCCCAAACAAACCACCTGCATTCCAAACAACTCCACCTTTCACTTCCAAAAAACCACTACACTTCCAAAACAACCACCATGCCACTTCCAAACAACCACCTACACTTCCAAAAAACCACCTACACTTCCCAAACAACACCTGCACTTCCAAACAACCACCTACACTTCCAAACAAACCACCTAACTTCCAAACAACACCTGCACTTCCAAAACAACCACCTACACTTCCAAACAACCACCTACACTTCCAAACAACCACCTGCACTTCCAAACAACCACCTACACTTCCAAACAACCACCTACACTTCCAAACAACCACCTACAACTTCCAACAACCCCTGCACTTCAAAAACCACCTGCATTCCAAAAACATCCGACCTACACTTCAAAACAACCACATTGCACTTCAAAACAACCACTACACTTCCAATCAACCACCTACACGCTTCCAAACAACCACATGCACTTCCAAACAACCACCTACACTTCCAAACAACCACCTACACTTCCAAACAACCACCTACACTTCCAAACAACCACCTGCACTTCCAAACAACCACCTGCAATTCCAACATCCGCCTACACTTCCCAAACTACCACCTACACTTCCAAAACAACCAAATACACTTCCAAACACCACCTACACTTCCAAACATCCCGCCTACACTTACCATACATCCGCCTACACTTCAAAAACAAACCACCTGCAATTCAAACATTCCGCCTCCTACACTTCCAACAACACCTGCACTTCCCAAAACAACCACTACACTTCCCAACAACCACCTACACTTCCAAACACACCTGCACTTCAAACAATACCCTGCACTTCCAAACAAACCACCTTCACTTCAAACAACCACCTCACTTCCAAACAAAACTGCATCTTCCCAAACCAACCACTGCATTCCAAACATCAGCCCTACACTCCAAACAACCACTGCCCTTCCAAACATCCGCCTACACTTCCAAACAACCACCTGCACTTCCAAAAACCATTCACTTCCAACAACCACCTACACTTCAAACAACCACCTAACTTCCAAACAACCACCTAACTTTTCCCCCCAAAACAACCACCTACACTTCCAAACAACCACCTGCACTTCCAAACAACACACCTGCACTTCCAAACAACCACTCACTTCAAACAAACCACCTACCACTTCCCACAACCCTCCACAAACAACCACTCCACTTCCAAACATCCACCTGCACTTTCAAAACACCACCTCACTTCCAAAACAACCACCTGCACTTCCAAACATCCCCTAAACTTCCAAACAACCACCTGCACTTCCAAAAATCCGCCTACAATCGCCAAACAACCACCTGCACTTCCAACAACCACCTACCACTTCCAAAACATCACCTACACCCAAAAAACCACATGCACTTCCAAAAAATCACTGCACTTCCAAACACCACCTGCACTTCCAAACACCACCTACATTCCACAATACATCACCTGCACTTCAAACAACCACCTACACTTCCAAAACAACCACCTGCTCTTCATACAACCATCCTACACTTCCACAACCACTACACTTCCAACATACCAACTGCACTTCCAAACAATCACTGCATTCCAAACAACCACCTGCGCTTCTAAATCAACCATCTACACTCCAAACAACCACCTGCGCTTTATAAAAACAACCAACTACACTTACAAACAACCACCTGTACTTCAAACACCAACTGTACTTCCAAACAACCACCTGCACTTCCAACGACCTCCTACACTTCCAAACAACCACCTCACTTCCAAACAAATCACCTGCATCTTCAAACAACCACCTGCATTCCAAAACAACCACCTACAATTCCAAACAACCACCTACACTTTCAAACAACCACTGCACTTCCAAACATCCGCCTCCTACACTTCCAAACAAACCACCTGCACTTCCAAAACAACCACTACACTTCCAAACAACCACCTACACTTCCAAACAACCACCTGCACTTCCAAACAATCACCTGCACTTCCAAACAACCACCTGCGCTTCTAAACAACCACCTACACTTCCAAACAACCACCTGCGCTTCTAAACAACCAACTACACTTCCAAACAACCACCTGTACTTCCAAACAACCACCTGTACTTCAAAGACAACCACCTGCACTTCCAAACAACCACCTACACTTCCAAACAACCACCTACACTTCCAAACAACCACCTGCACTTCCAAACAACCACCTGCACTTCCAAACAACCACCTACACTTCCAAACAACCACCTACACTTCCAAACAAACACCTGCACACTTCCAAACAACCACCTACACTTTACCAAAACAAACCAACCAACCACTCCAAACAACCCACCTACACTTCCAAATAACCACATACCCTTCCAAACAACCACCTACACTTCCAAACAACCACCTACATTTCCAAACAACCACCTACACTTCCAAACAACCACCTACACTTCCAAACAACCACCTGCACTTCTAACAACCACCTACACTTCCAAACAACCACCTACACTTCCAAACAAACCACCTACAACTTCCAAAAACCATCTACTATTCCAAACAACTACACTTGCAAACAACAACCTAACTACAGTCCCAAACAACCACCTAACTTCCAAACAATCACCTACATTCCAACAACCACCTACAAACTTTTATAAACAACACAACACTTCCACAACAACCACCTACACTTCCCAAACATCCACCTAAATTTCCAAACAACCTCCTCCAACTTCCAAAACAAAAAAAATTACCACTCCTCACTTCCCAAACACCACTGCACTTCCAAACAACCACCCTGACACTTCACAAAACAACCACATACACTTCCAAACAAACCACCTACACTTCCAAACAAACCACATACACTTCCAAACAACATCTGCACTTCCAAACAATCACCTACACTTCCAATACACACCACTACACTTCAAACAACCCCTTTACACTTCAAACAACAACCTACACTTCCATACATCCAAAACCTTACACTTACAACCAATCCACTACACTTCCAAAACAACAACCTACACTTCAATTAATCACCTGCACTTCCAAAACATCCACTACAACTTCCAAACAACCACCTGCAACTTCAAACAACCACCTGCACTTCCAACATCCACCTACACTTCCAAAACAACACCCTGCAACTTCCAAACAACCACCTGTAATTCTAAACAACCACCTACATTCCAAACAAAACACCATACACTTCCATACAACCACTGCACTTCCAAACAACCACCTTGCATTTCCAAACAAACCACCTACCACTTATAAACAACCACCTACACTTCAAACAATCCACCTGCACTTCTAAACAACCACCTACAATTCCAAGCAACCCACCTTACATTCCAAACAACAACTTGTACTTCCAAACAACCACCTTACACTTCCAAACAACCACAGTACTTCAAACAACACCTACTACTTTCCAACAAAACCACCTGCACTTCCAAAAACAACCACCCTACACTTCCAAACAACACCTACACTTCAAAGAATCACCTAACTTCAAAACAACCACCCTGCACTTCCAAGGATTCATCCTACACTTCCAAACAACCACTGCACTTCAAACAACCACCTACACTTCCAACTACCACCTACACTTCAAATGAATTCACCTCAACTTCCAAACAACCAACCTACATTCCAAAGAATCACCTACACTTCAAACAACCACTACATTCCAAACACCACCTACACTTCCAAAGAATCACCTACCTTTCTAAAACACACCACCTACACATCCAAACAGCCAACTACACTTACAAACAACCACTACACTTCTAAACAACCACCTACACTTCAAACAAACCCACCTGCACTTTAAACAAACCACTCCACTTCTAAACAATCCCCTACACTTCTAAACAACCACCTACACTTCCAAACAACCACCTACACTTCCAGCAATCACCTACACTTCCAAACAAACCACCTACACTTCCAAAAAACCACCTGCACTTCCAAACAACCACATGCCACTTCCAAAACACCTACTACACTTCCAAACAAACCACCTACACTTCCAAACAACCACACTACACTTCCAAAACAACCACCTGATTCCAAACAACCACTCCTGCATTCCAAACTTCCACCTTACACTTCCAAAACAACCCACCTACCACTCTCCAATCAACCAACTAGCACTTCCAAACATCCACCTGCACTTCCAAACATCCGCCTAACACTTCCAAACAACCCACCTGCCTTCCAACATCCGCCTACACTTCAAAAACAACCACCTGCACTTCCAAACAACACTTACACTTCCAACACATCCACACTACACTTCAAAACAACCACCTACATTCCAAACAACACCTTCACTTCACAAAAACCACCTACACTTCCAAACAACCACCTGCACTTCCAAAACAACCACATGCACCAAAACAAACACTACACTTCCAAACAACCACCTACACTTCCAACAACCACCTACACTTACAAACAAACCCACCTGCATTACAACATCCACTGCACTTCCAAACAACCACCTGCATACCAAACATCCGCCTACACTTCCAAAACAACCACTGCACTTCCAAACATCCGCCTACACTTCCCAACAAACAACCTGCACTTCAAAAACCACTACACTTCCAAACAACCACCTACCACTTCCAAACAACCACCTGCATTCAACAATCATGCACTTCAAACAACCACCTGCACTTCCAAACAACCCCTACCACTTCCAGACAACCACCTGCACTTCAAATACAACCACCTACACTTCCAAACAACCACCTGCACTTCACAAACCCACCATACACTTCCAAACAAACCACCTACGCTTCCAAACAACCACCTGCCACTTCCAAACAATCACTGCACTTCCAAACAACCACCTGCGCTTCTAAACAAACCCCCTACACTTTCCAAACAAACCACCTGCGCTTCTAAACAAACACAACTACCACTTCCAAAAAAACCACCTGTACTTCCAAACAACCACCTGTTCTTCCAAACAACCACCTGCACTTCCAAACAACCACCAACACTTCAAACAACCACCTACACTTCCCAACAACACCTGCACTTCCAAAAACCCAACTGCACTTTCCAACAACCACCCTTACACTTCCAAACAACCTACCTACACTTCCAAAAACACACCTGCCACTTCCATACATCCGCCTACACTTCCAAAACCACCTGCACTTCCAAACAACCACCTACACTTCCAAACACCACACCTACATTCCAAACACAACCTTGCCTTCCAAACATATCACTGACACATTCCAAACAACACCTGCGCTTCTAAACAACCACTACACTTCAACAACCACCTGCGCTTTATAAACCACCTACACTTCCAAACAACCACCAGTACTTCCAACAACCACCTGTCTTCCAAACAACCACACTGCATTCCAAACAACACCTACACTTCCAACAACCACCTACACTTCCAAAAACCACCTGCACTTCCAAACAACTCCTGCACTTCAAACCACCACCTACACTCCAAACAACCACTACACTCCAAACAAACACCTGCCACTTCCAAACAACCACTAACTTCCAAACACAACTCAACAACATACTTCCAAACAACCACCTACACTTCCAAAGAACCACATACACTTCCAAACACCAACCTACACTTCCAAACTACACCCTACATTCCAAACAACTTCCTCCACTCACAAACAACCACCTACACTTCCAAACAACCACCTGCACTTCCAAACAACCACCTACACTTCCAAACAACCACCTACACTTCCAAACAACCACCTACACTTCCAAAACAACCATTACACTTCCAAACAACTACACTTGAAAACAACCACCTACACTTCCAACACCACCTACACTTCCAAACACTCACCTACACTTCCAAACAACCACCTACCTTCCAAACAAACCTACAAATTCAAACAACACTGCACTTCCAAACAACCACCTACAATTTCCAAAACAAAACCTCCTCCACTTCCAAACAACCACCTACACTTCAAACACACCTGCACTTCCAAACAACCACCTGCACTTCCAAACAACCACATACCACTTCCAAACAAACCACCCTACCCTTCCAAAACAACCACATACACTTCCAAACAACCATCTGCACTTCCAAACAACAACCTACACTTCCAAAACCCACTTTACACTTCCAAACAACACACCTACACTTCCAAAAACAACAACCTACACTTCCAAACAACCACCTACACTTCCAAACAACCACCTACCACTTCCCAAACAAACCACCGACACTTCCAATTACTCTCCTGCCTTCCAAACAACTCACCTACACTTCTCAAACCAACCACCTGCACTTCCAACAAACCACCTGCACTTCAAACATCCGCCTCACTTCCAAAACAACCACTGCAATTCCAAAACCAACCACCCTTTATTCTAAACAACACCTACACTTCCAAACTAACACCGACACTTCCAAACATCCAACTGCACCTTCAATACAACCACCTGCATTCAAACAACCACCTACACTTCTAACAACCACATACACTTCCAAACAACCACCTGCACTTCTAAACAACCACCCTTCAATTCCAAGCAAACCACCTACACTTCCAAAACAACACTGTACTTCCAAACAACAATCTACACTTCAAACAACCACCTGTACTTCCATACAAACCACCTACACTTCCAAACAACCACCTGCACTTCCAAACAACCACCTACACTTCCAAACAACCACCTACACTTCCAAAGAATCACCTACACTTCCAAAACAACCACCTGCCACTACCAGAATCACCTACACTTCAAACATACACCTGCACTTCAACAACCACCTACTCACTTCCAAACAACCACTCACTTCCAAAGAATCACCTACACTTCCAAACAACCACCTACACTTCCAAGAATCACCTACACTTTCCAAACAACCACCTTACACTTACCAATCAAACCCACGTACACTTCCAATGAAAGAATCACCTTACACTTCTAAAAAACCACCTACACTTCCAAACAGCCAACTACACTTCAAACAACCACCTACACTTCTAAACAACACATCCTTCCAAATAACCTACCTGCACTTTAAACAACACCTACATTCTAAACAACCACCTACATTTAAACAACCACCTACAACTTCCAAAACAACCTCTACACTTCAAAGCAATCACCTACACTTCCAAACAACCACCTACATTTTTCCAAACAAACCACCTATATATATATATTTTTATTTTTTATATATATATATATATATATATTTATGTCGTGCCGTATATGTAAATAATAGGTCATTTAGCAAGAGAACTCATTATATTTAAGTCCTTTCTGAAATTTTCTCTTATACTTTTAAAGATATATTTTTTTCCCTTAATGTTAATGTAAAATTTTATAATTTTGCACAGAAGGACTTAGAAAATCTCCCTAACCTTATTATAACAAATATGAAATTTATTTAGGCTAATCCAAACCTAATATTTTTTAGATTTGTTTACAATAATTTAATACTAAAATATACTCAGTGAAATACTATGTTTTCGTTAAGTTAGAATGATTTGCGAATTATTGCTTAACAAAATTTTCCACTTGTCCTATATGGCAAGATGAGCGTTGTATTTAAGCCAAGATCGCAAGTTCTGCCTATTCGGCACGACATATATATTATATTTATGATATATATATATAGTATATATATTTTTTATATATTATATATATTTTATATATATATATATTTATATATATATATATATGAATTTACAATAACAAGCGTCATTTGCAAATATGGAAAAATACTACAGTGAAAAATAAAGAGGTATACCTAGAGCTCTTTGATGTTCTTACATGAAGATAGTGTAAGCACATCAAAGTGCTCACATCAGGTATTACTTTATTCTTTTTCACCAGGTTTTTTATAATATTTGCAAGCAACACATTTTATTGTAAGTTTATGTAACTGTACATATATATATATATTTAATATGTATATTATTTATTTTATATATATATATATATATATATATATTATTATATATATTTTTTATATAGAGGTACTAGTTTGGTAGACAGCATCCACCAGGGGAGGTACTACCGTCCTGCCAAGGGACTGTTAAATACGAAAGCCTGTTATTGTTTTCCATTGATGGTAGGAGGCTGGTGTCTTTTGTCTGTCTCATAAATTTGCAAGATTACCAGTAGTTCTTGCTACTTCTACTTACACCTTAGGTCACACTACACATACCATGACACGTTTATTTATACACACTCATCTGAGTTTTCTTTGATTTTATCTTAATAGTTATTGTTATAATTACTTTTTCCTTTTATATCATGGGAAGGGGAAAGTGGAATTAAAAATCTTCATCCGTAAGCTTTAGATGTTGTATATAGTCAACTTAATATACCGGGAACAATGTTGGATATTAAACACATTTTCTGTAAATAATTTATAAAATGAATAAGAAGAAGGAAAACGTCAAAAGTGGGAAGTCATGATGTGATCAGTGGATGTGTGCGGATGATAAAGGAAAGAGTTGATTTGTGGATGTTCATGAATGAGAAGAAGCTGAGAATGTCCTGGCTTTAGTGAAAACAATGCTGAAGGGGGTGGGAGAGTTTCAGTGGGGAGGCAATAAATGGGATTAGATCAGGGGTTTCAAATAGAGTTAGAGCTAAAGATGGCGTAGCATTAATGTTGAAGGATAAGCTATGGCAGGAAAAGAGGGACGTATTAATGTATTAAATTCAAGGATTATGGGGAGTAATAATAAAAGGTTGGATGTGAGAAGTGGGTTATAGTAAAGCGTTTATGCACCTGGGGAAGACGAGAAGTTTAGAGGAGAGAGATTTTGGGCAAATGTTGAGTAATAGCGTGGGAGTTATGAACAAGCGTGAGAGTACTTGTGGTTGGGGATTTTATGCTATAGTGGGCAAAAATGTTGTGGAGGGGTAGTAGTGTAAATTTGGGGTGTCAGGGGTAAATGAAATAGGTTTGGTATTAAATTAATACATTTTTGTATGAAAAAGAGGATTAATAAATATATCAAGGTATGTTGTAGCAGTAATGTCAAGTAGTTTGTTAGGAATATGTATTGGTGCATTAAAGGTTGACGGGTAGCTCCAGGATGTACAGTTTATAGAGGGGCTAAACTGATATATCGGATCATTATCTAGTTGTAGCTACAGCTAGAGTATAGATTTAGATATTTTGCCACCGAAGTGGCTAGTTTATTGTGACACACCATATCAATCTGTGGACGGTAGCGCGGAGCATGTGGATACACAAAAGGCTAGAACTTGGACCAGAGTAAGAGGTAGATGGGATAAGAGGAAAATGGCAAACAACAAGTAAGAGGAGGTGAAAGTGTATAAACTAAGGAAGAGGATGTTCGGGTGAAAGATAAGCAACTATTGGCAGAAAAGGTGGGCTGGCGAATGGTGCTAGTATGCGTAGTGGGGGAGGTTGAAGAGGGTTGGAATAGTTTTAAAAAATGCACGTTTTAGAATGTGGGGCAGAACAGTAGTTTGTGGTTATAGGAGGGTGCGGTGCAGGAGGGAAAGAGAGTGATTGTGGAATGATGAAGTAAAGGTGTGTTAAAGCAGAAAAGGTAGGCTTATGAGAGGTATTTACAAAAGCAGAAGTGGTTATAGAAGAGTAGAGTATAGGCAGAGTAAAAGGAAAGGTGAAGAGAGTCGGTGAAGACTGCAAATCGACGAGTGACTGATAGAGTGGGAGAGGCATTGTCAAGAATTTTAATGAAAATAAGAACAAAATTTTGGAGTGAGTTTAACAAGTTAAGAAAGCCTAGGGCAAAACAAATGGATTTCATCAGATTAAAAACAGAGCATGGGGAGTAGATAGATAGGGAGAGGGAATGGTATTAGGTAGATGGGGAGAATATTTTGCAGTAACACTTTTAAATGTAGACGAAGAAAGGTGAAGGCGTAATTTCATACACTGGCCAGGGAGGTATATCATACTTTTAGGAGTGAAGAGAGCAGGATGTGAGTGTGGGGGAGGTGAGTGAGGCTTTACGTGAATGAAAGGGGGTAAAGCAGTGGAACTGTCGGGATCATGAACAGAAATGTTAAAAGCAGGGGGGGACATAGTGTTGAGATGTGTTGGTATTTTTGTTTAATAAATGTATGAAAGAGGGGGAAGGTACTAGGGGATTGGCGGGAGAGACGTGTATAGTCCCTTTATTATAAAGGGAAGGGGGGACAATGAGATTGTAAAATTATAGAGGAATAAGTTTACTGAGGAATACCAGGATAATGTGTACGGTTGGGTTATTACTGTAAGAGTATTAGAGGGCAGACAGCAGAGGGACTGCCGGATGAGCAAAGGAGGGTTTCAGAAGTGGGTAGGGATGTGTAGATCAAGTGGTTTACATTGAAGCATAATGTGAGCAGTATTTAGATAAGGTAGAGAAGTTTTATTGCATTTTTGGATTTTGAAAGGCATATGATAGAGTGGATAGGGAGCAATGTGGCAGATGTTGCATAGATATTTGGAATAGGTGGTAAGTACTAAATTCTGTTAAAGATTTTTTTTGTGGATAGTGGGCTAGGTTAGGTGTTGTTGAAGAGAGGAGACTACTTCCCGGAAATGTTGGTCTCTTAGACAGGGTTGTGTAATGTTCACCATGGTTGTTAATCAGATTTATAGATAGGGTTGTAAAAGAAGTAAATGCTAGAGGTGTTCGGTGAGGGGATGGGATTATATTATGGGGAATTAAATACAAAATGGAAGGTGTCAGTTTCCTTTTTTTCTGTTGATACTGTGCTTATGGGAGATTCTAAAGAAATTGCAAAAGGGTTATTGGACGAATTTGGGAATGTTTGTGTAAACGTAGAAAGGTGAAAGTGAACATAGAAACGAGAGTTAGGTGATGAGAGTATCAAATGATTTAGATAAAGAAAAATTGGATTTCAAATTGGGGAGGTGAAGATGAAGAAGTGAATTCTGTTTTCAGATACTTGGCAGTTGTCTGGGTCAGCGATTGGGGATTTATGAAGATGTGAGGTAATCATTAATTGAGGAAAGGTAAAAAAAAGGTGAGGAAGCGGTGCATTGAGGTTTATGTGGAGGCAAAATAATAAAATGATGTACACTATGGACGGAATGAAGAGTAATGTATGAAGGTATATTAGTAACATATATTTTATGGGTGTGAAGCTTGGGTTGTAAAGCTGCAAGCCAAAAGGAGGCGGTGGTGGCAGTTGGAGATGTCCTGTCTAAGAGCAATGTGTGGTGTAAATATTATGCAAGAAAATTCGGAGTTAGATGTGTGGAAATTAGGAGAAGGTTGTGGAGTTAATAAAAGTATTTGTTCAGAGGGTGAAGTCGGGTTTGTTGAGGTGGTTTAGGTCATTTAGAGAGAGGGATCAAAGTAGATAGACATCGGAGAGCGTAATTAAATCTGTACGGGGAGGAAGGCGGGGTAGGGGTCGTCTCGAAAAGGTTGCGAGGGAGGGGGGGAAGGAAAAGGAGGTGTTGTGGGAGAGGGGTTGGACTTCCAGAAAGGCGGCGTGAGCGTGTTATGATAGGAGTGATCGGAGAAATGGTATTTTGGGACCTGACGATCTGTTGGAGTGTGAGCAGGGTAATATTTAGTGAAGGGATATTCAGGGAAACCGGTTATTTTATATGGTCGGACTTGAAGTCCTGGAAATGGGAAGACAATGCCTGCAACTCTAAAGGAGGAGTTTGGGATATTGGCAGTTTGGAGAGATTATATTGTGTTTTTTTATACGTAGTTACTTCTAAAATGTTGTATTCTGGGTACTCTGCCAAAAACTGTGATTATGTGTGGGTGTGTGAGGTGGACAGTGTGGATTGATGATGAAAGTATTTTCTTTTTGGGTTTTCTTTCTCTTTGGGTCTCCTGTCTCGGTGGGAGACGGCAGACTTGTCGAAAATAAAAAATATATTATTCTATATTATTTATTTATTATATATATATATATATTTATTTATATATATATATATGTATAGATTTTATATATATTTATATTTATTTAATATATATATTTTAAATATGTATATATATATATATCCACTCAAATACTGATGTTTACTTCACAGTCTTAGACACAGTGGTCACACGTTTACAGTGTACTGTGTCTCGCTGGAAGACTACGTTATACTGTTTAAACAAACCGATTTTTGACAGGGACTACACAAAATTTATCGATCAGACATTAACTTGGCGTGATTGTTTTATGGTTACCCACTATCACAGAGCAGGGTTATTTACTCAAACAATTACGCGGTGTGTAAAATGCATCTTTTTTTTGTATTGCTAAAAAAGATTCTTTTGTTGTTGAGTGGTAGTTGAGGGGAGAGGAGGGGAGAGAGAGAGAGGGATGAGAGAGGAGAGAGAGAGAGAGAGGAGAGAGATGGAGAGTAGAGAGAGAGGAGAGAGAGAGAGAGAGGAGGAGAGGGGAGAGAGAGAGATGAGGGGGAGAGAGAGAGAGAGAGAGAAGAGAGGAGAGAGAGGAGGGAGATGAGAGAGAGAGTAGAGAGTAGAGAGGGGAGAGGAGAGAGAGTGAGGAGAGGGGGAGGGAGAGGAGAGAGAGAGAGAGAGAGAGAGAGAGAGGAGGGAGAGAGAGAGAGAGAGGAGAGAGAGAGAGAGAGAGAGAGAGAGAGAGAGGGAGGAGGTGAGAGAGAGAGAGAGAGGAGGAGAAAAGAGGAGGAGAGAAGAGAGAGAGAGGAGAGAGAGGAGGAGAGAGAGAGATGAGAGAGAGAGAGGAGAGAGAGAGAGAGAGAGAGAGAAGAGAGAGAGAGAGAGAGAGAGAATATAACTCATAAACCGTGAAGATGGGTAGTGAAAACTCATGCTCTTCCCTCACCACAACCACCACAGCACCACCACAACCACCACCACAGAACCACCACAGAACCACCACCACAACCACCACCACCACAACCACCACAGAACCACCACTACAACCACCACAGCACCACCACCACCACAACCACCACAGAACCACCACAGCAGCACAACTACGACCAGTGAAAAGCTCTGCTTCAGAAGACAGTACATGCCCCTCTCCCATTCATTAACGTCATATCTGGCATAGACAGAGATGTAAACCACAGCGCTGTGTCATCCTTTGTAGACGATACTAGGATCTGCAGGAGTGTCATCCATTGAAGACACGGTAAAGCTCCAAGAAGATATAAACCAAGATTTCCAATCGGCAACAGAGAACAATATGATTTTCAATGAGGACAAATTCCAACTACTCCGTTATGGAAAACTGGAGGAGATAATAACTAGGACTGAGTATACTACAAACTCTAGAGCGGAAATGTAGTGTGAAGGAAAGTACTTTGGAATGTTAATGTCTGAGGATCTCACCTTCAAGGACCACAACAATGCCACTGTCACATCTGCCAGGAAACTGATAGGATGGATAATGAGAACATTTAAGACAAGAGATGCTAAGCCAATGATGATCCTTTTTAAATCACTTGTTCTTTCTAGGCTGGAATACTGCTGTACATTAACATCCCCATTCAAGGCAGGTGAAATTGCAGATCTAAAGAATTTACAGAGAACCTTTACTGCATGTATAAGTTCCGTCGAACATCTTAATTACTGGGAACATTTCGAATCACTTAACCTGTACTCACTGGAGCTCAGGCGAGAGATACATCATAATTTAAACCTTGAAAAATCGTAGAAGATCTGGTTCCAAATCTGCACACATAAATCACTATGTAAGCAAAAGACTCGGCAGACGATGCAACATAACCCCAGTGAAAAGTAGGGGCGCCATTAGTACACTAAGAGAAAACACAATTAATGTCCTGGGCCCAAGACTATTCAACAGCCTCCCACCAGGCATACCTGGATTACCTGGAGGTTATTCCGGGGATCAACGCCCCCGCGGTCCGGTCCATGACCAGGCCTCCCGATGGATCAGGGCCTGATCAACTAGGCTGTTACTGCTGGCCGCACGCAGTCCAACGTACGAGCCACAGCCCGGCTGATCCGGCACTGACTTTAGGTATCTGTCCAGCTCTCTCTTGAAGGCAGCCAGGGGTTTATTGGCAATTCCCCTTATGCTTGATGGGAGGCTGTTGAACAGTCTTGGGCCCCGGACACTTACGGTGTTTTCCCTTAATTTACCAATGGCGCCCCTACTTTTAATTGGGGGCATTTTGCATCGTCTGCCCAGTCTTTTACTTTCGTAGGGAGTGATTTCTGTGTGCAGATTTGGGACCATTCCTTCCAGAATTTTCCAAGTGTAGATTATGATATATCTCTCCCTCCTGCGTTCCAACGAGTACAAGTCAAGTGCTTCCAAGCGTTCCCAGTAGTTAAGGTGCTTGACAGAACTTATACGTGCAGTAAAGGATCTCTGTACACTCTCTAGATCTGCGATTTCACCTGCTATGAATGGAGATGTTAATGTACAGCAGTATTCCAGCCTAGAGAGAACAAGTGATTTGAAAAGGATCATCACTGGCTTGGCATCTCTCGTTTTGAACGTTCTCATTATCCATCCTATCATTTTCTTTGCACTTGCGATCGTGGCACTGTTGTGATCCTTGAAAATGAGATCCTCAGACATTACTACTCCCAGGTCCCAGAGTCAGTAGTATACTCTGTTCTAGTTATTATCTCCTCCAGTTTTCCATAACGGAGTAGTTGGAATTTGTCCTCATTGAACATCATATTGTTTACCGTTGCCCACTGGAAAACTTTGTTTATATCTTCTTGGAGGTTAACCGCGTCCTCAGCAGATGACAGCCTCGTGCAGATCCTAGTATCATCCGCAAAGGATGATACGGTGCTGTGATGTATATCTCTGTCTATGTCTGATATGAGGATGAAGAATAAGATGGGGGCGAGTACTGTGCCTTGTGGAACAGAGCTCTTCACTATGGCAGCCTCCGATTTAACTCTGTTGACCACTACTCTTTGTGTTCGATTTGTTAGGAAGTTAAAGATCCAAATCCCCCCACTTTCCCAGTTATTCCTTTAGCACGTATTTTATGGGCTATTACGCCATGATCGCATTTGTCAAATGCTTTTGCAAAGTCTGTGTATATTACATCTGCATTCTGATTTTCTTCCAGTGCATCCAAGGCCATGTCATAGTGATCCAGTAGTTGTGAGAGGCAGGAGCGACCTGCCCTGAACCCTTGTTGCCCTGTATTGTGCAGATTTTGGGAATCCAGGTGATTTGCAATCCTGCTTCTTAGCACTTTTTCAAAGATTTTTATGATGTGGGACGTCAGAGCTATTGGTCTATAGTTCTTAGCTAATGCTTTGCTGCCACCTTTATGGAGTGGAGCTATATGCGTTGTTTTAAGTGACTGTGGAATTTCACCCATGTCCAAGCTCCTCCTCCATAGTGTACAGGAGGGAGCGGGACAAGTACCCAATCAGCCGGGCTGTGTTCGTACGTTGGACTACGTGTGGCCAGCAGTAACAGCCTGGTTGATCAGGCCCTGATCCACCGGGAGGCCTGGTCAAGGACTGGGCCGCGGGGGACGTTGACCCCCGGAACTTACTCCAGGTATACTCCATGTAACCACAGGACCACCACCACCACAGCAGCACCACCACCACAACCCCAGCATCACAAACACCACAACCACTACCACCACCAAAGCACCACAACTACAGCACCAGCACCACTACAGCATCAGCACCACAACACCACCAACACTGCTCATGAGAACCAGTGGTGGTGGTGTAACTTTCTCTGTTACGGCCAAAGTTTTCCCGTTCTCCCTCTAAGATAAAGATCCTTTACTGTGGCTCTTAAAAACAGTAAGATGGAGCCGCAGAGGGAGGGGGAGGGAAAATTTTGGCGGGGGAGGGGAAATGGTGGAGAGGAGGGGTACGCGAAACGGAAAGGGGGGGAAAAGATAGAAAGTGAAGGTGAGAGGTATCTTACTGCCTCTAGTCTGGTCAGTCTGGGTCTGGTCTGGTCGAATCTGGTCTGGTTTCTTCGAAGGTCTGGACGAATGTGGTCTGGTCTGGCCTTCTCTGGTCTGTTCTAGCTTAGTTCAGTCTGGTCTGATTTGGTCTGGCCTAATTTAAGTCTAGTCAGGTCACATTTCGTCTGGTCTGCTCTGGTATGATTTAGCCTGGTCTGGTCTGGTCTAATTTAAGTCTGGTCTGATCACATTTGTTCTGGTCTAGTCTGATGTGGTTTGATTCAGTCTGGTCTGGGTTGATATGGTTGGGTCTGGTCAGGAACAAATTAAAAACAAATACACAAACAGAACAGTTGGATCAGATAGTGAATGACAGTGTTGTATGGGATCAGATAGTGAATGACAGTGCTGTATGGGATCAGATAGTGAATGACAGTGCTGTATGGGATCAGATAGTGAATGACAGTGCTGTATGGGATCAGATAGTGAATTTACAGTGCTGTATGGGATCAGATAGTGAATGACGTGTTGTATGGGATCAGATAGTGAAAGACAGTGCTGTATGGGATCAGATAGTGAATGACAGTGTTGTATGGGATCAGATAGTGAATGACAGTGTTGTATGGGATCAGATAGTGAATGACAGTGTTGTATGGGATCAGATAGTGAATGACAGTGCTGTATGGGATCAGATAGTGAATGACAGTGCTGTATGGGATCAGATAGTGAATGACAGTGCTGTATGGGATCAGATAGTGAATTGACAGTGCTGTATGGGATCAGATAGTGAATGACAGTGCTGTATGGGATCAGATAGTGAATGACAGTGCTGTATGGGATCAGATAGTGAATGACAGTGTTGTATGGGATCAGATAGTGAATGACAGTGCTGTATGGGATCAGATAGTGAATGACAGTGTTGTATGGGATCAGATAGTGAATGACAGTGCTGTATGGGATCAGATAGTGAATGACAGTGTTGTATGGGATCAGATAGTGTATGACAGTGTTGTATGGGATCAGATAGTGTATGACAGTGTTGTATGGGATCAGATAGTGAATGACAGTGTTGTCTGGGATCAGATAGTGAATGACAGTGTTGTATGGGATCAGATAGTGAATGACAGTGTTGTATGGGATCAGATAGTGAATGACAGTGTTGTATGGGATCAGAGAGTGAATGACAGTGTTGTATGGGATCAGATAGTGTATGACAGTGTTGTATGGGATCAGATAGTGTATGACAGTGTTGTATGAGATCAGATAGTGTATGACAGTGTTGTATGGGATCAGATAGTGTATGACAGTGTTGTATGGGATCAGATAGTGTATGACAGTGTTGTGTGGGATCAGATAGTGTATGACAGCGTTGTATAGGATCAGATAGTGTATGACAGTGTTGTATAGGATCAGATAGTCTATGACAGTGTTGTATAGGATCAGATAGTGTATGACAGAGTTGTGTGGGATCAGATAGTGTATGACAGCGTTGTATGGGATCAGATAGTGTATGACAGTGTTGTATGGGATCAGATAGTGTATGACAGTGTTGTATGGGATCACGGACAAACGTGGAAGGCACCAGGGTACGCTGCATTATGTCGCGTCCCTTCGGATCGAGTCGCGTCGCCTCGATCCCACACTGAAATTCATAGTTCGATCCCCGGTGCGGGTGGAAACACTAGGCGTGTTTCCTTAAGATACCTGTCCCTGTTCACCTAGAAGTAAAGAGGTACCTACGTATTAGTCTCCTTACATCTACTACCCATGTTCACCTAACAGTAAGTAGGCACCTTTATACCCCTTCTGGGTTAACAACCCTACTGGGTTAACAACCCTGATGGGTTAATAACCCTGCTGGGTTAATAACCCTGCTGGGTTAACAACCCTGCTGGGTTAATAACCCTGCTGGATTAATAACCCTGCTGGGTTAACAACCCTGCTGGGTTAATAACCCTGCTGGATTAATAACCTGCTGGGTTAATAACCCTGCTGGGTTAATAACCTGCTGGGTTAATAACCCTGCTGGGTTAATAACCCTGCTGGGTTAATAACCCTGCTGGGTTAATAACACTGCTGGGTTAATAACCCTGCTGTATTAATAACTCTGTTGACTAAATACCAATAAATGTGTCTTCTTCAACAGGAACGAAGTACGATGTGGTGGTCACGTGATTAGAGCAGCACGAACAAGTACAGCAGAACACAGCACTACACAGCACAGCAGAACACAGCACAGCAGAACACAGCACTACACAGCACAGCAGAACACAGCACAGCAGAACACAGCACTACACAGCACAGCGGCAGACCAGATTCTCACAGTGTCGCTGAAGTTGTGTACTAAAGTCTTGTCTGCTGTCGTCTGCCTTCATGAAGTCTGCAGGAGCTGCTGCCGCTCTCTTGCAAGGAAATAAAAAACTGTATTTGTTTCACTTAGATATTTTCCTTTCCTTTAGTTACCAAGGTCTTTTCTTGTCCCTATTTTTTCTTCTTCTGCCACTTCTCCTGCCTTCATGTCTTGTTCAGGGTAAAGCCATGGTTGGGACAGCCATGAGTCTGCTGCCTGCTAGCAGCAACAGCCTCGTTGAGTCAGGAGAGCCTGGCATCAGGCCGGGTTGCGAGGGTAGAACAACACTAGAGACTTTTCACAGGCGTGTGTATGGGGGATGGGGGTTGCAGGGGTCGAGACTCAACTCCTGGCCCCACCTCTTCACTGATCGCTACTAGGTCCTCTCTCTCCCTGCTCCATGAGATTTATCATACCTCGTCTTAAAACTATGTATGGTTCCTGCCTCCACCACGTCACTTGCCAGATTATTCCACTTCCTGACAACTTTATGACTAAAGAAATACTTCCTAACATCCCTTTGACTCTTCTGAGTCTTCAACTTCCAATTGTGACCTCTTGTTTCTGTGTCCCATCTCTGGAACATCCTGTCTCTGTCCACCTTGTCAATTCCTCGCAGTATTTTGTATATCGTCATCATGTTTCCTCTAACCCCCCTGTTCTCATGGGTCGTCAGGCCGATTTCCCTTAACCTTTCTTCATAAAACATTCCCCTTAGCTCTGGAACTAGCCTTGTTGCAAACCTTTGCACTTTCTCTAATTTCTTGACGTGCTTGACCCGGTGTGGGTTCCAAACAAGTGCTGCGTACTCCAGTGTGGGTCTGACGTACACGGTGTACAGTGTCTTGAACGATTCCTTACTGAGGTATCGGAACGCTATTCTCAAGTTTGTCTGGCGTCCATGTGTTTGTGTGTGTGTGTGTGTGTGTGTGTGTGTGTGTGTGTGTGTGTGTGTGTGTGTGTGTGTGTGTGTGTGTGTGTGTGTGTGTGTGTGTGTGGAGAGACTAGAAATCTTGAGAGTTTATCTACCTTCCGTTACTCCCCTCACAAAACAAGGCCAAGTATCTATCATCAAGTACCTTTGACAACAGGTAACTAACACACACAATAGAGACAAAAAAAATTTTAAAGCCTTAACTGGAACAACGATTAGCCAATTTTTTAATATAGTAGTAGTAGTAGTAATAATAATAATAATAATAATAATAATTAATAATAATAATAATAACACCAGCCAACAAATTTAACTTTTTATCCACTTCAGAGAGCAAATTGGTTGTTATAAGTTAACTCTGATGCGCTGATCACAACTCTCAGCTGGTTTAGTAAGTTTTTTTTTTTTAACATCTTATGACTGCATGATATATGTTACCTAACAACCATAATTATTATGTACAGGCATTAAGTGTGGCGCTTCCATCGATAACTGTTCTCTCTCCATGTAAATTCACTATATATATATATATATATATATATATATATATATTATATTATATATATATATATATATATATATATATATATATATATATATATAAAATATATATTCCAGTTCCCGTGTCTCCCATTCCATTTCTCATCACTTTTCATAAATTTATTCCAGATGGCGAGAAGCCAGCCCTGTCTACTTGGTATCTACCCTGGTATCTACCCTGATATCTACCCTGGTATCTACCCTGATATCTACCCTGATATCTACCCTGGTATCTACCCTGATATCTACCCTGATATCTACCCTGGTATCTACCCTGATATCTACCCTGATATCTACCCTGGTATCTACCCTGATATCTACCCTGGTATCTACCCTGGTATCTACCCTGGTATCTACCCTGGTATCTACCCTGGTTGTCAGCATAGTTGCTGATCCCCCTTACATGTGTTGTATAGCTTAGCTGAGTATCATAATACCATCCATATGTTATATATAGACGATCCCTACTAGGCCTAGTGACTGTTTGTGTGACGTCACGGGATGCGCTTGTGTGCGTGAGTACCTCTGTAACTCGCTCAGTCCACGCAGCAACACGGCAGGCTGGGCCTCCCTTACTACAGTCTAATAATATACAGTGTTACCATCCACAAGTGTGTTTATCTTCAACCATCATATCTCCTTTCGAACCCCCACGACATGGTATCTACCCTGGTATCTACCCTGGTGGTTTAGAAAGACACGTAAGCAAACACTATAACATATTTATTAGAAAACGTTTCGGTCCTGGAACCTTGATCACTTCGAAGTGATCAAGGTTCCAGGACCGAAACGTTTTCTAATAAATATGTTATAGTGTTTGCTTACGTGTCTTTCTAAACCAACTTGTCGGTATTTATTACCAAGGTTTATACCATCTACCCTGGTATCTACCCTGGTATCTACCCTTGTGATGTAGTTCAGCTGGGCTTGTGAGGTCTCTGGGGAGACCTAGTTTAACCAATTATATGGTCACCTTGCCTTGGCAAATGTCTGTCAGAGACACGCCTTTTCGGCTTATATATCAGCTCCTTTGTTCGTCACTGGCGTCAGCTCTCGGCGACAGGTCGTACACGTGGTGCACACCTCATTGTGGAGGGTGCTTGGACCACCATATAAGCCCAAGGAACAGCTGAGCAGAGGATATTCGTGCGGAGCTCTGGCCTGGGTGCAGAGCTCTGAGCACTGAGACTTCGAGAGGAGCTCTGGCCAGTAGGCAGAGCTCGGGAGAAGGCTGCTGGAGAGTCGAGCAGGGCTCTGGCCTGTGAGCAGAGCTGAGCTGGAGAGTCTCGGGTTAGGAGAGACTGTTGGAGGCATTGGGCAGAGTACTGGCTTGGAGCAGTACTCGTGCTGTATAGGTCTTGGGACCTGTGGCTTAGTTCCTTTGGTGAACTATCCTTTGATTGTGATTGTTGATTGTGTTCCCTGTCTCACTGCTTATACATACCATCCCATTTTATCTAAACACAATAATGTTTTCCTGTTCCCAAATATATTATTGTACAAAGATTTAATAATAAACTGTGTTTGAGTAGAATAGTAATATTCACTGTCCCCGTTATTATATTTTTAATTCTTATATTTTATTATGCTTATGAGTGAATAGTGGGCGAGTCACATGTTAGTGAGTAGTGTAGAGTTAATGAGAGTGTCGTGGTGGTCACCACTGACCTGTCATTACCTACCTACCTGAGTGTCGTGGTGGTCACCACTGACCTGTCATTACCTACCTACCTGAGTGTCGTGGTGGTCACCACTGACCTGTCATACCTACCTACCTGAGTGTCGTGGTGGTCACCACTGACCTGTCATACCTACCTACCTGAGTGTCGTGGTGGTCACCACTGACCTGTCATACATACCTACCTGAGTGTCGTGGTGGTCACCACTGACCTGTCATACATACCTACCTGAGTGTCGTGGTGGTCACCACTGACCTGTCATACCTATCTATCTGCCTCCTTCCTGCTCACTTCTGTCTCCCGCCTACCTACTCCCTCCCAATTACTCCCTTTTACTCACATATTCCCCCAATGCATTACGTTACCCAATACCCCCCTACATGACACCCTGGTATCTACCCTGGTATCTAACCTGGTATCTACCCTGGTATCTAACCTGGTATCTACCCTGTTATCTAACCTATCGAGAGTTCTGAGGTTCATCAGCCCAGAGATCCGGCCTCAGTCTGGACCTCTGGTTAAACCGGTTGATCAGTCAGGCTGTTGGTGCTCGCAACTTGATGCGTGCTTCGTGTAGCATTACGAGCGTTTCATGTAATTTGCACGTGTTACGAAGATATAAATTCGTGAAACGTGCAGTTTTACACGTGTGTTTCACGCAGTTTTACAAGAGTTTCTTGCAGGCGATGCAGAATTTCCCCTGTGCTCTGAAACACCTTACTGGGCTTTACGTATCTCGAACCACTTGTCAATATTTTCATGCATTTCTGAGCAGTTTTATTTCGTTTGTGCACCTTTATGGACTTCAGGTCAGGTCTGTCTCTTCGTGAGCCTTTACAAAAGTTTAGTGTGATTTCTGAGAAGGTTTATAGATCTTGGTAAAACTTCACAGCAGTTTAGTAAGTTTTCAACGCAGGTTTATGACCATTAGTAATCCTTTACTGCGGTTTAATATGCTTCAGGACCGGTTTATGTCCCTCTATAGCAGTTCTAGGGAGGTTTAAATATCATAGTAATTTTTTTCAACAATTCAGTGAACTTTAAACCCTGAGATGGTCTCTCTAGACCGGAATATTGCTATACACTAACACCCCATTTTAATGCAGGCGAAATAGCTGGTCTGGAAAGTGTTCAGAGATCTTTCACAGCCTCATCAATCCACCAAGCATCTAAGTAACTGGGAATCCCTAGAGGCTGAAAACCTGGACAATCCTGCAGCAAGTATTATCCTCCTCGGGGATTTCAACCTCCCAAATGTGAATTAGGACTGAGAAAACCAGAAGAGCACCAGGCAGGTCTGGCACAGAGCCGAGCACCAGGCAGGTCTGGCACTGAGTCGAGCACCAGGCAGGTCTGGCACTGAGTCGAGCACCAGGCAGGTCTGGCACTGAGTCGAGCACCAAGGCAGGTCTGGCACTGAGTCGAGCACCAGGCAGGTCTGGCACAGAGCCGAGCACCAGGCAGGTCTGGCACAGAGCCAAGCACCAGGCAGGTCTGGCACAGAGCCGAGCACCAGGCAGGTCTGGCACAGAGCCGAGCACCGGGCAGATCTGGCACAGAGCCAAGCACCAGGCAGGTCTGGCACAGAGCCCAGCACCAGGCAGATCTGGCACAGAGCCGAGCACCAGGCAGGTCTGGCACAGAGCCGAGCACCAGGCAGGTCTGGCACAGAGCCGAGCACCGGGCAGATCTGGCACAGAGCCAAGCACCAGGCAGGTCTGGCACAGAGCCCAGCACCAGGCAGATCTGGCACAGAGCCGAGCACCAGGCAGGTCTGGCACAGAGCCCAGCACCAGGCAGATCTGGCACAGAGCCAAGCACCAGGCAGGTCTGGCACAGAGCCGAGCACCAGGCAGGTCTGGCACAAAGCCGAGCACCAGGCAGATCTGGCACAGAGCCAAGCACCAGGCAGGTCTGGCACAGAGCCAAGCACCAGGCAGGTCTGGCACAGAGCCAAGCACCAGGCAGGTCTGGCACAGAGCCAAGCACCAGGCAGGTCTGGCACAGAGCCAAGCACCAGGCAGGTCTGGCACAGAGCCAAGCACCAGGCAGGTCTGGCACAGAGCCAGGCTGCTGGTGTAGGAAAACTCTCGAAACCCATCAAAACTGTCTCAAAGTTAAAGGTACCATTGTACCGGAATTAGTACCGGAAAGTACTACCAAGTACTTACCAGAACACTTTCCTAACCGTGCCAAATATTAATTTTGACCTAACTAGCAGAAGAACCTGCTAGAAATACAAACATGCTAGATCTGATCTTCACAAACAATGAGGAAATAATTCAAGACAATATAATCATTAAATAACAATACACAGTGATCACATCTTCCACTGAAGTGCAATTAAAAAAACAAATACATCTGTCCAAGTCGGACCGAAACGTCGTCATTAGGTTCTGTCTCTTAAATACTGGTTATTTATGTATTGTCCCCGTCACGGTACTGTGTCTTTTGGTTATTGATCTGTAAGAACCAACAGGAAACGTGAGGGAATGTTTAGTAAATTCATCTTCAAGAATCAGAGAACTAACTGAGACAACATAAACAAGGAACTGTCAGACATTCCCTGAGAATAATAAAAAAAAACAAAAAGGCACAATACCGTGACTGGAACGATACACAGATAACCCGCACATAGAAGAGAGGAGCTTACGACGACGTTTCGGTCCGACTTGGACCAGTTACAAAGTTATTTGTGTATTCCCTGAGAAACTCCCCACAGCTGCACACAGCTCCCCAAATCTGCACACAGAAATCACTCCCTACGAAAGTAAAAGACTGGTCAGGCGATGCAAAATGCCCCCAGTAAAAAGTAGGGGCGCCATTGGTACACTAAGGGAAAACAACATAAGTGTCCGGGGCCCAAGACTGTTCAACAGCTTCCCATCAAGCATTAGGGGAATTGCCAATAAACCCCTGGCTGCCTTCAAGAGAGAGCTGGACAGATACCTAAAGTCAGTGCCGGATCAGCCGGGCTGTGGCTCGTACGTTGAACTGCGTGCGGCCAGCAGTAACAGCCTAGTTGATCATGCCCTGATCCATCGGGAGGCCTGGTCATGGACCGGGCCGCGGGGGCGTTGATCCCCGGAATAACCTCCAGGTAGCGCTCGAAACCAGAACCAATGAATAGAGAAGCTGAACGTAGACACACGCAGGGTACCTCTCTACATTCTATACATCCACAATACTGTCTGCCTTCAAATAGGCTTCTGGTGTAGAGTAACATTCCAGTCTAGAGTCTGTTTAAAGAAAATCTACTTACAGAAAGTCGTTACTATATTAGCGTTACTTCTTTTGAAGATTATAGTTACCCGGTCCATCTTGTCTTTGTGATCGTAATGACAAAACTGTTACGATCCTTGAACGTAAGACCTGACGTTATCACTCTTAGTTCCCCAACATTCACCTTTTATTAAGTGATTTGAGTTTGTTTTCTCCGCTCCAGTTTTTAGTTCTTAATTTTTTTCAAAACGAAGTAACTGATATCTGTCGTTATTGAATGTTATATTGTTTTATGTGGTCCACTGGAAGACTTGGTTTATATCGGCAGTAAGACTTTACAATGCTGTCAGGGGATTCCACTCTCATACAAAACCAAGTATTGTCTGCACATTATTATATGTGCTATGACTATGTCTCTGTCGAATAACTGAATGAGACTAAAAACTGCGACGAGAACTTTGCCTTGAAAAGTTGAAGGACAAAGCTTTCCAGTGGAGCCAACCGCTGGTTGTACATATTACTTCCTTGTTGACTACTACTACTATGACTACTACTACTACTACTATTCTCTGGACTCCATCTGTTAGAAAGTTAAAAATATATTTCGCAACTTTTCCAATTATACCTTCTGCATGCATTTTGTGGGTTATTAAGCCACCAACACACTTGTCGCAGGCTGATGCAAAGCCTGTGCACACGACATACGCAATCCGCTTGTCTTCCAGTGTATGCAAGGTAATGCAGAGATGGTCTAGCAACTGCAAGAGGCAGGACCGACCTGCTCTCAACCCATCGCTGTCCTACCTTGTGCAACTGTTGTGTTTTGCAGTCTTATTTCTTCAAACTTTTAAAGATTTTTTCTTCCACTTTACCTTTACCTTTCATATACCTTTGAAGAGTTTCGGGAGTGTCTCTACTCTCTGAGCCCGGCCATGGGCCAGGCTCGTCAGAGAATAGATAAACTCCCGAAACTAATATTGGTAAATAGTTTTAAGGCCAGGTTCTCAGACACGAATGACAGGTCGGAATAGTGGTGGAGAAGTAGCGGTGAACGGGAGAGAAGAGAATGATATAGGAAAGGGTAGGAACAATGGGTAGATGGGAGAAGAGAGATGCGAAAGAGAGAGAGGGGGGGGGTAAGGATGAGGATGGATGGGTCTGAAGGAGGAAATAAAGGGTGGCATTAGTAGGAGGGAGAGGTACAGAAAAGGGATAGGTAGGAAGAAGGGAGGGTTGTGGAAGGGGAGAGAACAGAGGAGGAAGAGGAGGAGGGGAAGGGTAGGGGAAGGGTAGGAAGAAGGGGAGGGTTGTAGAGGGCCTGTGACAGGGATGTTAGAGGCTCCTGACACAAGACAGACTCACTACCAGACGCTGGGGGAAGAGAGAGGAAGATGGGGAGAAGTAGAGAGGAGAGGGAAAGGAGGAAAAGAGGGAGGGGAAGGGGATGGAGTGAGGGAGAGGTAGAGAGGAAAGGAAAAGAGGAAAAGAGAATGGGAAGGAAAATATGAAGAAACTGGGGAAGATTGAGGAAGTGGAGAGAGAGAGAGAGAGAGAGAGAGAGAGAGAGAGAGAGAGAGAGAGAGAGAGAGAGAGAGAGAGAGAGAGAGAGAGAGAGAGAGAGAGAGAGAGAGAGAGAGCTTGAGACAATAATCTCAAGACAAATGACAGAGTTTTTTGACTACCACTCACTACTTTGTGATCGTCAATATGGCTTCAGGAAAGGTTACTCTGCTGCTGATCTGTTGTTAAACCTCTCCACTGGCACCAGTCACTGGATGAATCCAAAGTCAGCTGTGTGGTAGCAATGGACATTGCTGGCGCTTTCGACCGGGTGTGGCACCAGGGCCTCTTAGCAAAACTTCAAGCACTGGGAATTGCAGGCTCTACGCTATGTCTCCTCAGTGATTACCTTCATGGTAGATCTCTAAGTGTAGTTCTCAGTGGAACGGAATCAGCAAGACATCCTATTGGGGCAAGTGCTCCACAAGGAAGCGTGCTGGGACCATTGTTATGGAATGTCTACTTCAACGACCTTCTTCATCTCATCCCAGAATCACATGCATATGCAGACGACTGTACACTGACATTCACTTATCCAAGAGAAGAAATGCCAGCTGCTCTAAGCTACATCAATCACCAGCTGAGAGCTATATCAGCTTGGGGAAATAGATGGCAAGTAACATTTGCACCTGAGAAAACGCAAATGATGATTGTCTCTAGGCACCATGATGGTAATGCTGGTGCAGTAGTAAGGATGAATGGGAGGGTGTTGGCACCTGGAGAAGAAGTTGATATCCTTGGGGTGAAATTTGACTCCAAACTAACCATGAAGAACCATGTTGTAAATCTTGCAAACAAGGCAGCCAGGAAGCTTACAGCACTTTGCCGTATCTCGCATCTGCTTGACAGTAGGGGTTGCAAGATCCTCTACGAGGCACAAGTACGCTCACACCTTGAGTATGCTCCACTTTCTTGGTTTGCCTGCCCCCCCCCCTTCTCATCTGCGACTGCTTGACAGAGTAGAGAACAGAGCAAGACGTCTCATCTCTCGCCTGGACCCATCCTGGATAGATCTGTCATTTCAGCAGAGCCTTCAACATAGGAGGGATGTGGGTGGCCTTACTGTTATGTACAAGGCCAATATTGTCAAAATACCACACTTGGATCCACTTCGAGGACAGCGTGAAACAAGCTTTTATGCCACAAGACGGGCAGAAA